>WBMV01004635.1:0-74872 GCA_013396655.1 Campylorhamphus procurvoides
AAGGCAGCTGTCAATTTTAGCCATGCTGTGGTTATATACCTTTCTCATGTGCTAAACAGATTCATTTCCCCAAGCTTTGCTTACTCAGGTGAGAGAGACAGCCTGATACGTGGTAGTTACAGTCCTGCAGTGAAAATATCCCACTTACATTGGTATAACATGGAACTTATTGCCTTAAGCAAACCATATACTAACAACAACAACAGTGACAACACACTGCACCCACTGTGCAGGACCTGTCTCCTGTTATTCTCATCCAACAACTAAGAATTCCCGTGGAGAACTGATGTGGCAGAGCCCCACAGCTCCCTGGGTCAGATTCCTTACACCTCCTAGCTGTCCAGCATAGTGTTCTCAAACATCAGCCAATTCACATTAATAGAACACTTTCATGTGATCCAGGGAGAAAGGGGATCCACACACCAGCTAGGAGTGAAGGAGTGCAGAAGGTTATATAAATCAGGGACAGAGGGGCACATTTTCATTTTTGGTCTAGAGGAAAATTGGGTAAGTAATTTTTCATTAGTTCTTTAAATTTAAAAATGTCTAGACTCAAAACAGTGTACTAATTATGTTTTAGACATTACAGAAAGGCAAAGGGAGTGTCTTACAAAAGAAAAGATTTTTTTCTCTGTACCATTAAAAAACAGTGTCTCCTTTGACATTCTATAGTTTTATGATCCCTTGTATAACTTGTTTTACAATCCACATACCCTATATAGTATGTCTCTGGGATGATGTCTAGTTAGACTATCTAAGACCAAGAGACTGATTGTTAAATGTGCATGTCCTAAAATAGCTATTTTAAAAACATGTTACAACATTACAGACTGTAACAACTATTTGCAAATGCTGGAGTGTTTAAGCGTGGCTCTCTTCCACCGTTGTTCTTTTTCCTCAGAAATAGTTCTAAGGATTTGTTTCAGAAAGGATTGCTTGTTGTTTTGAAGTTGCCATGTAACAACAAGAATGTGTTTTTCTCAGGCAGAATTTCAGAAATAAAATGAGCTGGCTGGTCACTAGACAGATTATGCAGATGTTCAGCAATGTTCTTAAGTGAGAACTGACTATGATGTTTTGTCCTTTCATGCGAGTGAAATTTCCTTCAGGCTGTAAAACACAACACTGAACAGCTCCAGGTACAATATTGCCTCTGTGACCCAAAACTCTTGTAGATCTTAAGCTAGTCCTACCCCTTAGGAGAACTATTCAGATGAAAATAATACACTGCTAGTTTGAGATTAGCAAGAATTTGATGATGATATTTTTTTGAACATTGATGGCATTATATTGAAACCTGTTGTCAATATGTAAGTCCATGGCCACTTCAATTACTTCTGGATTTTGTTATTGAACAGTGTTTATATTACCACAATGTTTTGGAAACTGTTTTGCAAGTAACTGCCTTTATCTTCAGGCAGAAACTAACAATCATGTTGGCAGACACAGGGTGACAATGGTAGGCATGCTCCTATCTGTATTATAAAGCTGATATTTCCTACAAAATCTGATCTTATCAAAAAGAAAAAAGAGTGCTTATAGTTTAAATTTTTTCCTCATGATTCAGCTATTCAGGTTCAAGCTGCTAATTACCTAGGAGGAGACTTTTTTCCCTTTGCACAGCCCAGGAGATGGGTTAGAAACCTACTATACATGTCTGAGTTAAAAAAAAATCCGTTCTTTTATGTGAAAACTTTTTAACTATAGATTGAAAGATTAATTAAGTAGATGCTAATACATAGAATTGAAAAATCTTATTTTAAAAGGATTTTGGAAAAGAAAAAGGGCTGGTAGTTCACCAGAAAAGTCAGATGGGCCTATGGATGGATGATCTAATCCTCATTGGCTTAGTTTTAAGTAACCTGCCATCTGCATTTACATCTGCATTACATCCATTCGTTTTTCCATCTTTAAGACAGAATCCTGGGACAATGACAGGCTTGGATATCCAGGCCTAAGGAGATCTGTATTCCTTTGCATGTGCACCAGAATTACCTCGTGGGTATTTTTCACCAAGCATTTTGACAATCCCAGGGCAAGCTGTGGGAAGCAACATAGCTGATCTCAGCTGATCTCAGTTATACAAGGGCTTGGTTGTTTTATCAGTAAAGCAAGTTGTCAATGACTGGATGTGCTTGGATTGTCTCATGGGCTCTGGTTTGTGGGGCTGATTAAAAAGGACACCTATTCAAAATAAATGCCCCCAGTTCCAATGTTGTACTCTATACTCACAGGTATGTCTGCAGAAGGTTTCCCCCTTATATAAAAAATAATTTACACTGGAAATTGCTTACTAAGATATTTTGGGGGGCTTGCTACAAACCAAGCAGGATACAAGTAGAAGCAATAATTTGGAGAGCTCCCAGAGCAGGCAGCAGAGGGAGAGACACCTCTGGGCAGGTTCAGGTTGTGAAATCTGCAGGCTATGGTAGGGTCCCTTTCTTCACTGGCAACTTCCATTCAGCTGCATGGAGAAACTGAAGAATATTGGGTATATTCCTTTCTTACCACTTGAAGCTTGCTTTAAAATTCTCTTGTGGGAGTATTAGAGAATGATTTTATGGCAGTGGTGGGGAATGATTGACCTGTGACACTGGGCAGCCTGGAATCAGTGCTGTGCTGCTTCTTGCAGTGAGGAAAGCCAAATGAAACTTTCATATTAGCCTTTTGTCTGGAAAGATGGGACTTCATTCTGGAGCAGGTGGGAGCCACTACACAGGCTGCAGGAAACTCTCAGATCAACTTTTGTGTTTTCTGGTGCTGCGGAAACAACATTTATACAAGCCCCTTAAGTCCATAACAAGTCTGAAAAGAGTAAAATTTTACCCTACATCTATGATCTAGACTTAGAGCTAAATGAATGGCTTAAATTATGCTAATTGATTCCACATTCAGTTGCAGAAACTAATGGTTTGAAGAGTTGCACTGCTGACAGCCAGGATAAGAGTAGAGCCATCAGAGGTTATAGTTTTTATTTTTCTTGACATAATCCTTTTTAAGTACTGTGTTCTAAAAATCACATGGTGAAACAAAGTTTGATTTAAGTTTTGTATGTTTTCATTAGAAGCTCTTGGATGCAGGATACTGTGAAAATATAGCAGTTGGTCAAGATCCATATACAGAATATACAAGCCTCAGCAAGCTTGACAAAATACTGAATTATATAGTCTTGCCAAATTAAATTTGTCATTAAATGCTAGTTAGGACTTGACAGAGTCATTTACTTCCCTGGTTTCCCAGCTAGCATATGATCCACTTTGCACTCTTGGTTCTTGGTCAAACCCAAGGCTCAGCCAGCTCTGAGTCCTTGCAAATGGATTTGGATTTGTTTATTTACTTCATGTGTAAACAGTAGTGTGCTGCGGGGAGTTTTATAGGACTGTACATAAATAAAAGGTAAGAATGATTTATTTTATTGCCTAGATGAAATCTACTGAGTATAAGTAATCAGAAAAGATTTCCTGATTCATGGCAACCTGACTGGGTGTAAACAGTTTTTCTTGCTATCAAAACATAATGTGATAGATACAGTGCTAATATTTTTGTTTTCATATGAACAGCTGTCATATTTTCAACAGGAATATTCTAGAAGGGAGTTAGACCAGTGTAATTGTAAGTGAGAAAACAGGACCATGAGATAATCTCCCTAGAAACAATGAAAGAAAACAGAAAACTTTATTACTGGACCAACACTATAGATGTTTCTGCAGAATAGATCTGACTGAGGAGTTGATCAAATTAGACAAAATAGCAGATATTTGCAGAGGAATGTTTTGGTAAATACGATTTCAGAGCATTTTGTCCCATTCCCCAAATCTATTTCCTTCAGCAGACCTGTAAAAATATATGTTTTTGGGAGACAGTGAAGCAGAGGAGGGATATGTTTGTCAGCTCTGTTTTCTCTGATTCTCTGAAGTGTCAGCCAAACAGCACCATTCTGTGGACTGACACTCCAGGGTCAGGTTGGCACTCACTCTGCAAAAGAGGCAGAGAGGAGGATGTGTGTGGATCTGCTGGAGCACAAACAGCTTTTGATGTTGACAAACTGACATTGTGAGCTACTCCTGGTTGAAGACAGAAACACAAAGATTGCTGCAATAAGGGAGGGGAGGGGAAGTACAAAAAAGCTGTTTGTGTGTATCAAAACCTCGGGTTTTACAGTACAAATTAATAAATCTGCAGGTTTTGACCTCCTATGCCTAGATTTTAATGTGCTCTTTTTTGCTTTTAGCATGGTACAGACTGTGAATTCTCCAGCACTTCAGGGTGATATGTGTGTGCTCTGTTATTCAGAACTGTCTGTCACTTGTAATCACAGCATGATGTGAGCTATTGCCTGTATTTCTCTGTGTATCTGTGTATTAGATATACAGCTATTGGTACCATTGAAACTACAGCAATTATTATTGCTGGAATAAGTTGCATACCTATTTGTTACACACTCTGTTACTCACAGTTTCCATGCCACTTCTAGCTGTAAACTAAAAAATTATACTTAACCACTGTCTTGATGAGAAAGACCCACAAATTTGGAGCATTGCACGGTTTTATTGAAGCCATATGAAAATCTCTGCAAGATGCAAGGAGGTTTAAATTTATGGTCTACATAAAATTCAGGGTTTTTTTTCAGTTTCTCTGCTAGACTCCTAAATCATTGCAATGCTCACATCAGGAGTTAAAGTGCGTCAGGAGCATTGGCCATGGAAATATTCTTGTATTCTAATAATCGCAATATTTAGTTCCTGCATGAAGAATTAACAGCCCAAAACTAGTATTTCAACCATGGCATTATTAAACCATTTCTGTTGGTAAAAAATTTCAAGAGTTTTGGAAATTATGCTTAAGCTTTTTGCTTAAATGTATCCTACGGTCTCATAATAATCTTTCTGAAGTTTAAAGAGGTTTAAATCATCCTATATCACTTTTCAGAGAAGAATATTACTCCTTTCTAGTTGTACAGGACTTCATCAGGTAATGCTAAGAGTTTGCGCATACAAGAAAAGAAGAGTCACCTCTGGGTACAAGAAGATACAATTCTTTATTCACATGAACTTTAAACTGGACAAACAATTTTTGACCTTATTTTGTGCTCATTCCACCGACTTGAAATATGGTTAGGATCCACTTTTTGGCTACTAGTGACTGGTTCCCTACATTCGGTCATGGTTTCCTGTTTAAAGCAGAAGTTTTATATTTTTCCATTTACTAATTCCTCAAAGTGCTTTGTGATGAGTTAAAAATAATTCATGTAACTGGGAAACAAAAATTCCACGTGTGAACTTGCATATAGCATCAGCCCAGGCTTCATTTTCAATATTGGCTCCTGCTCTAACAAGAAAAGGCTTTTTTTGCCAGCAAGCCAAGGACGTGCAGTACAAAAAGGCATTTGATCTTTAATATCCAAAAGAAACAGGCATAAGGCTTGGATAAACACAGAACATTTCTACCTGAAAGATGAAATCTTGGCAAAAAGCTGTCAAGCTAAAAACCTTGGATGCTACTTTTCACATTGCTTTGGTCTTGTGCCATCAGTGAAGAGATCAGTGCTGACTGTAGGCATTCTGTGCCAAAATGAATTATCAATTTCATTTTTGAGTCCAACATCCAAATATGAATCCACTCCCTGGATCACAATGGTACCTCAGTGTGCCAGGGTTATAGACATCATAAGTGCAGCTGGAGGAGAACTGAGGCAACGTTGCTCTTTTCTATTCACTTTCTTACCTTTTGTTATGATGTTTTGGGATGAAAAAATTATCTCAATGACAGTAGATAAATAGAAACCAGATGCAAAATTAAAATTAATCTGTTAAGTTTAATCAATGTCATGACCCAAACTAAAACATAATTTGATTTTTATGTTAAAATCTTACTGAGATGGAACTGGAAATTCACATCTTTAAGAACCAGCCTGTTTCCAGACTCAGGAAGCCAATATTGCAGCCATTTTCAGATCATTTCTGAAGGTTTTCTTCCCAAACTTTCATTCTGTTACAATTCCTGCTTTAAAACATCAGTATAGTGCATAATCATGTACAACAATTATGTTGTGAGCATGGTCTCCAGGCAACCTCCCCTAAATCAAAACTCTGATTGAGTTAAATATTGTAAAGCCTGACATAACATATTCATTAATGATGAAGAAAGGAAAAAACACACCTATAAATTAAGAGTGAACTTCTGAAACTGGATATTGCTCATCTTAGTGGAAAATGATAACATGAATATAAATAGTATAGACCCAGCTGGACAAGGCAATATGTTATATGAGTTTAAATCTGTCGTTAGGTGAAGCTGATTAGGTTTATGTCTGTCAAAAGGATGAAGACTGGTGCCATCTGTAACAACAGCCAGCAGCTTAGGTAACTTTATCTCCACCAACCACCACGGGCCACTGGGACCACTTCCCACCAGCGTGGCATTAGATCATCTTCTTAAAAAGCCACTGCCACAAAGGCCAACAGCAAGAGCTCGAGTTTGGAGGAGGATAATGCAGTCCAGGCACCACTTGTTGTCACCAGATTGTCATAAATACCTGAAGCACTGGCTTTAGCTGACTTCTCTCAATCTTGTTTTGCAGTTCTGCTTATTTGAATCAAAGGAGTCAAGGGGGAAATAGGTTTATAATTTGCATTTGGCTTAAATATTCATTCATTCCTTACCTTAGTTTTAAATATTGTAACAAGGATGAAACTATGGTAATGTCAGTAAGGAAGCATTCTCCTTAATTAGCAATTATTATCCTTTGGAAAAAAGGCACATAAAATTATTTTAGCCTTACTGGGTTTTGTTCCTCCTTTATTTATTATATCTTTGAGGATACCTCTGTGATGTAACTGTGCACAAAAATGCTCTTGGCTGACCTTACAAATAAGCCCGAGGAAGCATTTTGGTCCTGATTAGCCTTGAAATGTGATGGAGTCTTCTTGTGCAGGGCTAAATCAGTGTAACATGTTTGAGAGAAGTCCCTAATCCAGTATATATTCCATGTAAAATGCAACCTATTCTCTTCGAACAGCAGTGCCAATTCAAACCAGAAACTATTTTCATCCTGTGCTGTTACTCTGAGGGCTGAACACTGGCCCTGCTTTCCTGCTTAGCCCAGGATTCCACAACGTATCAGTGGTCTATCACCCAACTGCCCTGAGCCTCAATTTCTGCTTTTGGGAAATGGCAGCAGTGAAGAACTTGCTAATCCAACCAAATGCTTACAGTACATCTAAGTGTTGTGCTTACTGTGTGTAACTTTTCGAGGTGCAGAAGGCTGGAGAAACTCAACAAGTTTCATTTCAAAGTCAATGTTTTTCATCTGACCTCACATATTTGTAAACAAGGATTGCTGCCTTTATAAACACTCTCTCGACTACAGTTCCAGAGGTCAATGACTCAGTTCCCAGAGTTAGTCCTGCAAAAACCTAATATACTTGCTTGGACTAGAATCTGAAACCTAACCCTTGTCTGGCTATTAGCAAGTTGTTTTGATGTTTAAGTCTCCTGAGAGATTTATTTTCACAGCCTGCCCTCACTACTCATAAAACAGCCTTTCTGGAGTGAGAGTATTGATCACTGCTAAATATTCAGTAGCTGAGTTTATAATCTAATTTATTCTCACCCAGTGATCAAACAACTGTCATGATAATATGAAAAACAGCTTCAGGCTAAATGGCCTCTGAGGATGAAGGATCTAACCTGTATAGTTTATTTGCATTTATATATATGCAGTATGTAATATATGCATGTGTATATAACTCTGTGGATACACAGTTATGTACCTGTGTTGGGTCAGCAAAAAAAAACAATAAACACCCTCCCCTGAGCCCAGGGAAAGCCTCTGAGTGTTGGAGGCTTTCCAGAAGCCCAAGAACAAGTCCTGCTCTCCTGGGATATTTGTGTGGGCATGGAGGGTGTGTGAGCACAAAGCTGCCACTTGCCAACTCCGGCGTGTCAACACACACCTCAAGCCAAGCAAGTGGGAGGTGAAATGTTGCTGCCATCCCCAGCCAGGGAGAGACAGCTGCTGACAGCTGGGCCAGGCCCCACAGCTGGAGCACAACAAGAAAGAAGGAGTCTCTTCCCTCCTGAGCACATTCACACCCAGCCTCTCCTCTGCCATTCTCATCAGCTCTCTGAAGGCCAGACCTTAGGGCAAGTCTTTGCTCTCCCTTGTGCTTCCACTGAGTCTCTTGGACAAAGGGAGGAGAAAAAAGGGAATGCATGGATGGAAGAAACAGGTAAACTCAGAGGGGAAAGGAAAACAAATAGCTTGAAGGAGGAAGGACCTGGAAAGAGGCCAAAAATAATTCATCTTGTGGTGCATTCTTCCCAGGATTTGCATGTGCCTCTAGAGACATGTTAAACCAGCTGACCCCCACCTTACTTATGGTTCCTTCTCTGCCTCCCATAACATGTATTTTTGCCTCCCTGAGTCGTGTCCCACCATTCCCAGTGCTGAGACTGGACACCCCAGCAGACAGACCAGCTCAAGCAGCAGAGAGCCAGCAGGTTCTGCAAATCCAGCCCTCATATCAGACCTCCCACCACTGCTTCCAGAATTTTGCCCAAAGTCAGAGTTATGCTCCTTCTGCCTCAGCTTTGAGCTTTTGGAATAGGAATCCTTCACTTTGAGTGAATGACTGGTTGCATTTAGAGTGTGAAAACACACGTGCACTCTTGCCAAATTGGCTATGGACGTGAACTGTACAGTCATATAATGTCTAATAATGCAAGTATGGGGGAGATATTGTTCATAAATCATAATCAGCTGTTTGTAAAAGGCAGGAAGTAATAATAAAGAAATAATTTGCAGTCCTGCGCAACAATAGGCAGAGATTGGCCAGGTAAGCTATGTAGGTCAGCCTCCCCCATAGCTCCTGAGTTTTGTTGGCTCGTTGTGGTGTTAAGAACTTGAATATGAATCTTCTTCCAGCTCTCCATGGTTAGCACGGACACAGAGAGTCAGTGCCAGCACACGGAGCTCTGTGTTTTGTCTGAATCCACAGCCTTCCCACTGACTTAAGTGCTGCATATGGAATCTGGTGAAAAACTGCTGGTATAAATGTGGCTTGGAAAGAGAAATGTTCCAATACTTGGATATTATTACTTGGATCACATATATTTTATGAAACGCTTTTGGCATCACTTTTAAGGACTGGTACTTTGACATCTGCAAACAATGCAGCAGGAGGGAACCTACGTGTGCTTTCAACATTTAATGCTCAGTGCACAAGAGAGATTATTGAGATCCATGGATGTAGGCACTGAGTAGCATTTCAGACACCCTGAGGTGGCCATAACATCATCTTGGGACTGGCAGATGAAACACAAAATTCATCCGAGACCCTTGTCTTCCAGAGAGGCAGTTAAGGGATAAGCAGGATGCAACAGAATCACACCCAAGACTTCCAGAATCACTTTTATTTATTGTTGCATTAAACCATACAGTGTTATGAAAGTTTTTGTTGAAAGCTAAAATGACAAATTTCCCTTTTTCAGCTGGAAAATATTCCTAGATACAATGTAACATAAAATCAATTAGCAACCCCATGTTTCCTTAGGAAGGAGACCTCCTGATGGAAGTTTCAATAACATTAACTCAAATTCCAGCAGAGTCTGGCAACTGGAGCGTGCTGAGGGAGCCAGTGCTGACATCCTAGTCCTGCCACTTGGTGGGCTTTTTTGCCTTGGGCAAATCAATTAATCTCCAAAGAAATATGTGTCTTCTTCTACACTTTTTGTGCCATGAATGTTTAAACTAAAACATCTGAAGGAGGGAGGAGGAACTCTGTGTACACAGAGAAAATGCAGTGAAGTTATGCAGGCACTTGATGTCTCTCACTACTTTCTAAAATCACTTCCAAGGGTACTATGTCTAATAAGGTGGTTACATCTTTCTGTACCTGTTATCACCACCCTATCCAAGAATGTCTTTACCATGAGGGTCAATAAAACCTTTCCAAATACCTTAGCTACGTGAAGGGATTGCACCCCATCAGAAGTCAAAACGCTTTGGGATCACCTTTTTTTTCCAGGTTTCACACTGAAGAAAAATAATTCCCTTTCAGTTCCTCCCTGGAAACTGGGTTTGCAACCTGACCAGTTCTGGTGCCACAGGGAGACCTCCATGGAGCACCAACATCCCTGGTGCAGGAGTGCCCTGAAGTGCCACACCAGCATGGTTGGAAGCAATTGAAGTGTGGCATTGACTGGGTTTTTCCAGGCCAGGTTGTCATACTGATTACCCAGAAATAGGAAGAACAATTTTTAACTTTCATAGGCTGGTGTTTTGTTTTTTTTAATACTTTAGCCTCTTAGTAGCAGGTACTCAGCATCCCCATTTCTTTCTGCACTTGTACATTAAGTGGGGCAAATCAGTCAAGGCTGGGCTGCATCAAAAAACTCTCTTATTCTCTGTCCTTTAAATCTCAGTCCTGGCTGGGTTCAGTGGTGCAGTCCCCATAGGCAGTTTCTGGTTATTCTGGGGGAAGGGCAGCAAAATACTCTTTCCCAAGTCTCACAAAAATCCAGCTCAGCTTTCTGTTGCCAAGCGACATCACGGTTTTACAGCAGATCCAGCTGCTGATGTTACTAAGCAACACTCTTTCCCATCAAGTTGTGCACTTGAAAATCATTACATGTTTACTAATTCTCACGGTGGATTATGGTTTCCCTCCCAGATCTTGGTATTTGCTCTGCTGGAATTTGTGAGAAAGCAAGGGCTGAAGGACTGGCACAGGTCAGTCCCTCTTGGGGATCTCTGTGATGTTATTGTAATATGCACAAATTAAGAGTGGGTTTGCACTAGTTACATCAAGGGCAGAGAAGAGCAAAATTCTGAGCACCTCCCCTTCCTTCTCTTTCCTATGAAAATAGAATGGTGTGCAATAACATGCTCAGTGTTTCAGCAGAGCTTTGCAATGTTTTATGTGTAGTATCAACCTTGTGAAAGGAAGGAACGTAAGAACATTTTGTCTTATTTTGGCAGGATTTATACCATAAAGTAAAATGACCTCCAACTAAAATGTCTTACATAAATACCTAAGGTAGCCTGTGTTCAGTTGGTAAGAAGCTAACATGTCTCAGTAGTTATTGGTCGGTAAATATACCAAATACTGTATATCCTGGGATTAAATTTGATCACTCATGACAGACTATTTGGATCTTACTGAAATACCTAAACTCATGAAGCCATTACATAGCTTACCTTTAACCTGAGCTGTGTTTTCACCCAGTTTGAGTCTTCCAGTCCTCCTGGGTTACATCCTCTTTTGATCAAGAAAAGACAGTCTCTCCCTGGATGAGCATGAAGTGTGGATGAGGAACCGTTGGGAAATTCCATCAAACAACAGTAAAGAAGCCCCACGTGAGTATTTCTTCTCCCACCAGTTCTGTTCCAAAATGAAAGAGAATAAACAGAGACATCAGAGGATGTGCAATGCTCTCCCAGTTGGTGGTGTACACAAACTGATTTGACTAGGTACTGGAGCAGAGCAGAAGAGCAGCATCTGGACAGGACCTGAGTGAATCCTAATTTAGACATGAGAGTGGGTCAGAAAACTGACCCAAAGGTGCAATGGCAGTGTTGTCAGACAGTGCCATTGTAGGTCCAGAGGTCAGAGCCCATGCTGGTTTCTGTTGGCACATGTGGCTCTCCCCTCATCTCACATGGCCCCTGGTTCTGGCACTAGTGCAGAACTTGCTTTGCAAACCTTGCACAAGGTCAGCAAAACAGAGGAATTCTCCTTTGCCCATGTGTTGATAAAAACACACAGTCAGAAATCATGATC
The DNA here is from genome assembly GCA_013396655.1 of Campylorhamphus procurvoides. Lineage (NCBI taxonomy): Eukaryota > Metazoa > Chordata > Aves > Passeriformes > Dendrocolaptidae > Campylorhamphus > Campylorhamphus procurvoides. The sequence goes on from WBMV01004635.1 coordinate 11,784, forward strand.
AAATACCAGCAGACCATTTCCCCCGAAGTTTGTGCCAGACGACTGGTTTGCAAGGCAGCTTCTTCACTTTCACTTGGTGGCATTTTCTGGCCTTAGCTTAGAAATGGAATAGCACCAAATATGAGTTCATTTTGTGTTTATGAGGAAATAATGCAGAAGTGAGGATGTCTTACCAAGCTTGTGTTTTCCTGAGCTCCCACAGGAACCCTGCTCCTACATTCATGGCAGAGAGCCTAAACAAAAAACATTGCATAATTTGCTGTCTATAAGGCAATGAATTTTGCAAAGCCTCTGTTTTGTTTTCTAAGGAAAATCACACTTAAACTAGGATTTGATTTTCTGGAATTCTGAATTGGGCTGGAGAGGCCAGAGAAAAGGGGGTATTGCAACCACTTTCACATCTTTTATGTTTTGAGCTTCCCTACAGAGCTTGACTTTTCCATCTGGAATTTTTCAATGTATAACATGGATTTATTTCACATATTGTATTACCCTCATGCCACCAAACCCACTCATTTGTACTTTATAACCTGAAAAAGCTCAGGGTAATTAAAAAATAAAGGGGGTGGGGGGAGCTCAGATAATTTATTTCTGTTCTTTGAAATTCTTCTCTGATTAGTAACAGCAGCTTAAGGTGGTATAATAGTGTGACTTGGATCACCAACTTCATAAAAAAAGAAAGGCTTAAAAGGCAGTGCTACTCATGCAGTCCTTGACCTTGCAGCTGTGCTTTCCAGCTCTTCACATGCTTTGTGTTCAAGCCAAGAGTTTGTGGACCAAGACTTTGTGAAATCCTGCCTTGTAGTCGTGTCAGATATGACTTTTCCATGCCAGGTTCAGTAGTGCTGCCTCACAGCTCTTCAACATGCAGTGAACCCACAGTGGGCCATTCCTGTCCTGTGTGGCACCAAAAAAGCACCTTTGGTGTTTACAGAGACTTGTTGATCCCTTGGAGTTGCCACTGATGATGAATACACTGTCTTTTGTTATCAGCTGTCTTTCTGAGCAGCCCTTTGTGGAGGCATCACTGGAACAGACCATCAGAATTAATAATAACAATTAGCTCGCCCATAAACCAGTCCTTCTTGCAACATCACATTTCAAAGGGTTTTTGTCACGTCTCCACCCTTCAGCATGATTAAATGGGAAATTATTTCCCCATAGCCTGAAAAAGCCAGCAAGTATTTCTGACAGCTTTCAGGAGTGATACCAGAAAATGAAAGACAACCCAAAACAAACAAACAAACCTGAAAACAAAATGCAGAATAGATCTTCCCCTCCATACTAATTTTCCCTTGAAAACAACACATGCATCACTTCAATGTATTGTTGATACAGTTCCCCTGAACAATTTCTGCAGTGCAAGAAGCACTCCTTGTACCACAAGGCAAGAACCAGGAGAACTGAAATACCTTTTAAGCAAAGTTCCTGCTCTCTGGGGTTGCTTTTGTGAAAAGCAGTAGAAGTGAGTTTCTGACAGGCAGAGCCTCAGCAGTCTGGCAGAGCAGGGGGAGCCCGAGTGGAGGAGGAATAACTTGTTTTCTTCCTTGCCTGGGGTGGAGGCAAGTTGGTTGTTGAGCAGGTTATGAAGGTGGGTCCCTGAGAGAAAGCCTACATTTCATGAGTCTGAGGAGAAGCAGCAGGAAAATAAGGGGAGAACTGGGGAGGTGAAGATGGAAGGAATGGTTTGAAGACACACTCTAGAAGCATCAGTGAATCCAAAGCTGGCAGATTAATCCTGGAATGTAAGTGCAATGTTAAACATCTTCTCACTCTCTTGCTTTCAGGAAAGCAGTTGTTCTACATATACAAAAGTCTCTATAGGCTGAACAGCCCAACGTGGTACTATTCCATTTTTTGAGATATGCAGTGTTAAAATAATTTTAATAATGACATGTAAATTGTAAAAGATACTATAGAAAGATGGGGAAGATTATCTTTTTGTTACCACATGTTTGTTTAATGAATGGATTTTTAGCATGTTTTTAATGTTTATTTGAAATTCTATACATATGATAAAGTGCTTGTAGTTTGCAACCTAAGTAATGCTTGTGCATTGAGAGAATGATTTAGAAATAATGTATGCAAAAAGGATTACAGTAACATTGTAATGTGAAAAGTTATCTTAGTACTCTTAGTGTTATTATCACTTGTTTCATTATTGGAGAATCTGTAATGTCTTTATTTCCCTCTTATGACATTTATCTTCATTATTGAGCAGATGGGAATGTGAGAATTGTGTGACAATTGTGAAATTTCATGCTCTAGGGAAAGAAAAGAGTGAGTAGACAGCACAATATGATGTGTTAGTGGAGATTTGTGATAGCTGGCACTTTTGCTGTGCTCTTGTAATTTTCTGCTTTGATTCATGCACATTTAAATAAAAAACTGTAAATAAAGTATCTTTTTCTTTCAACTGAATATTGCAAATTTGGCCTCAAGTTGCTGTTCAGTATTGTTGAGCTGGTGCAGAAATTCTGAGAGTGTTTTATGCACTGGAGAAAATCTACTCTAAAATAAATAGAACGACATTATGCCATACATTGTCTTATCTATTTAAGGACTCGATAAGCGAAATTTGCATTTTGCACAATTAATATAGAAGACCCACCCCAATTAACCAAACAACTCCATGGGGACTTGGGAGAGTTTCCTTTCTTCCCCAGTTCGTGTTACTAATGCAAGTGGCTGTGAGGGGACAATTTAGGCAGCTTTAAATTTCCAGGTGTTTTCACATGGTGTCTTATGGGAACAGAAAGAGAGCTGGGAAGGGAAAAGCTCAGCAGGTTAGTGGCACAGAAATGCCAGGATATTCCCTCTCAGGGAACTGTGCTGGCTGCTGAGGGAAGCACATTGCTGTAGCCAAGTTATTCTTTCCCTCCTGTGCATTTCAACCTTAGTCAGCAGCTCAAACAGTGCGAGAATGTTTTATTATATCAATACATACTTAAGATACTCTAATCCTGATCTGTTGCCTTGGAACACTTCCCTGAGCTGAGCCTGGAAGGGTTTGTGTGTGCACACTGCTTGATGATGATGGAGCACTTCATACTGGGGGAACAGTGATGCTGAAAATGTTACGTACAGTCTTCAGCGTGGCTCAGAACTGGTTTAGAACAGGAGAGGATTTGGCAGTAATTTCTGCAGATAAAACCTCACGCTGCTAATTAATCACTAAAAGTGCAGTGCTGGCCCCAGTGATTTCAACAGGAGCAAGTTCAAGCAGCACTGAATCCCCTGGAGACACTCAAGTTTAAACAGAGCAGAGCTTAAAAGCACAACACCGAACTTCTCTCTCTTTCTCCGAGACTCCTGTGAAGAAAACAATATTCCAAGTTTTAAAAAGTGAACAGTAGTAATAAATAACAACAGTCCTTAAAATCTTCCATGGTTTCCCTGGCATTCAAAGTGCAGCCTGACTTTAATGAAATTTTTCTTGACAAATGGTGCAGATCCATCTCAAATTCTTTGGAAAAAACAAATTCAAGAGTCTGTGTAATTTTCACCTGTTCAATAATACAATAAATTCAGTGAAATTAAATGCATGACCCCTAAAATAAAATGCCTAGAAGAAGAAGTGAATGTCTGTAAGCGAGTCTCTGTTGTGTACTCTTAATATTGAGTATCCTTTTCAAAAAATACAGAAATGAATGATGCCTGGGGAGACACTTAATTCTAGAACTGCTCAGAGGATATTTTTGAAATTAAATAATTAGAACTGAACTAGTATAAAACCAGCAGTAATTATGGGAGGCAGATCCTGTGAATGTGTTTAGATCCTAGCATTGTAAGCAGAATAGTGTCTAACAAAAACAGGGAACGATGCCAGTAATAAGGATAAAAAATCCATTTTCTGTTTTTCTGAGTGCATCCATGGAAAATGGTTTGTTTCAGTGATGGTCAGGTTTAACATTGTCGTTCTGACAATGGGAGGGTGCAGCTCATTCCTGGAACTCCAAGGAATACAAATGTTTTGAACACAGTTAAAACAATAAGCTTTTCCTATGGGCTGCCCATCCAAAATACCTTTGGCAAGGAAAGGGCCTTTCTGCTCAAGTGGCATGGGATAATCTAGAAACTGAGTGACAAAGCTGAGCTTCAAGGAATATCTTTCAGCATAAGTGGAGCCAGTGCAGGGAAGACAGCAGAGCAATACTAGGAAATAAACACTTCAGGTGTTCTCTTCCCCTGATTTATGACTTAAAATCATTGTAAGGCCAAATGTCAGGAGGGGCAGCTGATAGGGTGACTGAGATGAGAATCCTCCAAAATTTCCAGGGCTTTTTTGTTGTTTATTTTGGTCTGTTTTTTCACAGAAGACTCAGAGCTTTTTCTTTTCTTCCAGTGATCTCCCTTTAATTGCTGTGTGATACTGGACGTCAGCATTGAAATGGGCAATGAGAACAGCAGTGCAGAAAATGAGGTGAGTGTGACAGTGGGATTGTGTGTTCCTTCCCTCCTGCCCTAGAGCAAACCTGTCAGAGATTGGTGCCACGGGCTGCCAACCCCACATTTATCTTCTGCTCCCCGTTACACTCATATTTAAGTGCCATTCATGGTAATTGAAAGCAGCACCATGTGAGTGGTTGCTCCCTGGGGACAGGAGCTGTCATGGGCAGGGTGGGGACAGCCCCTGGGAGCTGGGCAGTGCCTTGGTGACCTCAGAGCTGTGACACACAGCAGCTTCTCCTTGTTCAGAAGTGACCTTGCACCGTCTGTGTCCCAGTCCAGGGCTTTACACCCGTGTTAGAAGGGGGTGTTGTTAATCCACGTTGCTGTGTGGTGAGTTATTTTTAGGTTTTTGAAATGAAGGAAACCCATGTGCTACAGCTGGTGATATACAATTACCTTAGAAGTTCCTATGCTGATATATGTTTGAATAAATTCCTAAATTTCAATTAATAAAATACCAGGGTATGTTTCATCCTCTCTTCTCCCATATGTTATGGTACATGATGAAATGCATTAGGGTTCATTTTGCTTCCGGTTCAGATCTCAGCAGATCTGCTCCACCTTGTGCTTTGCAAAGTGGGCCCTCTCAAGACAATAAGTATTACAAGTATTACAGATATTTTCATAAATCATTTTTAGTAGAAAAATATTCCATTATTCTTGGTTGTTTTGGCCAAGTTGTACTGTTAGCCCAAGGTTTGGTCCCAGCTGTTTTCAGGGGTTGGGAAGAGAGGAATGTGTTAATTCCTGTGACTAAATAATGAGAATTTCTTCTCCATTGTGTACAACTTCCACTCAGAAAGTTTTTGAAAGTCAAATAAATATATTTCTCCAGAAGTTTGAGAAGACTTTATTTAAAAGTTATTGAATTTATAAAGAAATTTAATAGAAAACTCTTCTAATAAGGAAAGGAAGATTCTGGTTTCCTTTTCAGCTGTAAAAAACAAAACAAAACAAAGCCAAACACCCTGCCAAAAGACACCCCCTAACACAGAAAAAAAGCCCCAAAAACCCAAAGCAAAACAAAATACATGCTAGAAGTCCAAATTACTCTCTATGAACAGAGAAATAGCAAGTAGTAATAAAGTCTTAAAAGCCAATGAAGCTGATGAACAGCTATTGGAAAAGTATCACTTAACAGTGAGCATTCATATGGCCACTGAAATGCTTAAATATGTTAATTTTTAGTCAGAAACTCCCCAATGGAAATAAAGCCATCCTTATACCACCAAGCCAAGGAGCACAGCAGGTAGTGGATGATGAAACTGGTTTGCATGGTTTGCATTCAAAATATTAACATCAGGATTGGCTGCTCCTTTTCTTCTGCATCTGCTTCTGGCTCTTGGGTTTTTTGACACTGACTGCAAATTTGTGAGGCAGCTACATTTAAGTTTTCAGCAAGTTGTAAAAAAAATCTGGTTTCTTTTAACTTTTTTCTTTAGTAGCAATCTATGCTTTAGAGAAAGAGCCTGTACTTGACCCCCCCTTGTGTGCTGCCTTTCCTTCCAACTCTAACACCATTAAAATAGCTCGGTGCGTGTTGTTCTGATACCCGGAACCAACTGGCATGAGTTGGTTTTGTTTGTGTGTTTATCAGAGGACACCATTGCCCAGCTCCAGCTCTCAGTGAGTCATTTGGAAACCGTGCACATGGTTTGCATTAGAGATGGGAGAGCCTGTGCTAAGTTTAGAAATCATTTACTGAGTGGGAAGATCTGTGGGATAAATGTGCTACTATGAAGAATGTAGTAGACACTTGGAGAAAAAGTAAACACTCAATCTGTCTTGTAAAGACCAGCCTCTGAGGAAAATACGTTGTAAATTTGGTAGAAATGAGCAAAGATAATGCTTGGATGAAGCAAGGCTGGGGCCAGCAGTACATTTAGCGAAGTGATTTTACATAGACTAACCATGTTCTGTTTTGCTGTAACAGCACACAAGATTTTGGGTTTGTGCCCTGCCCTATTACAGTGGCAAAAATTGTTTCCAAACAAGGGCCCCTTCAGCAGCACAGCTTGTTGGGCTTATGATGAATTAAATATAAGCTATTTTATAGGATGCATTTTCCTTGAAAGGAGAAACTCCACATGAAGGGAAAGTTTTTTAAATTGAAAAAGAAACGATCTAGAAGAGAGATTTTGACACAGTTGGATGTTTGAGATCCAGCCTTTGGAAGGGAAATGCAGGTGAAGTGATGGAGGTGTTCTTTAATGGTGTGCTTTAATCCTTTTAATGGGAAAGTTTATGGAACTGTGGAAGGTCTCAGCTGCTGTGCTGCCCATCAGACACACCCTTCTTCATCCACCCAAATGCACTGGGTACCGTGGGGGAATGGCAAGGTCTGTTTTCAGGCTTTCCCCTGGCTTTTCTGGCCAGCCAAATGTCCAAAAATCATCTACATGGCTGTAATAAAAAGGAAAGGCTCATACTTTCATAGAGACTGATGGATCTGTGCACTTGCTCAGCCCTACAGCTCTGGATAGTGTGGGCTCAGGTGGCTAATAAAGCCTCACTTAAAAACAAAACCAAGTTGACTAGGACCAAAAAATCTGAGAAATCTGACAGTGTGAAGCATATGGTCTGTGTGAGGGAGTGTGAGCCCAGCATGTTATCCCTGCAGCCCAGCCAGGGGGTTGTGCAGTGAGTTTAGGGACCAGCTCCCAAAGTGACTGACATTACAGGATGATTTTTGACTTCCATGACTGTTTTTTATCTTGGTCTCCCATCTACTGGAATTACACCATTACCAGGGCATCTTTGCTCTCACTTTAAAGGGGTGTGTAAGATGTTAAGGCAGAAGGAGTTCTCTGTCATTGGGAAAATGAGCACAACATTTTCCAAAGCTTGAAGAGGCTGGATTTTCTAATATGGAATAATTTGAACTCAGGTTTTTAATTCTTGCCACTCATAGTTCTGAAGAGGAGCACTGTCATATTTCACAGCTTTTCTCGTGATTACAGAAAAGTCAAAGTTACCAAGTAATTGTAAAACTCTTTGAAGGTGAAAACTGCTGCTGAATTGAAATTCTGGCAGTGCATCTTTTGTCTCATGGTTGAAGAGGGAATTTCAAAATTATTTCTATGTATTTTGCTTTGCCACTTCTTATTTCTGGCTTTCTGAATAAGTAAATAGCCAAACAAAGCTGGTTATTCCACATCTATGTTATTGTTAATTTTTCTTTATACTTATATCTTAATGTGTGGTTGTCTTTTTGTTCTTGTTTTCTACTGTGAAATGTGTAAATAGGCAGCACATGCAAACTTGCCAGAGGGGCCACAACTTCTGAAAAGTCTAGTTGTTGTCTGAAGTGTCATGCTGAGATCCTGTCAGGATTTTTGCATTTATTTCTTAGGCACAAATCTCACTGCTGCACATCCTGCAGTTAATATTCTGCATTATTACTTTTCCCATCTTTCAACTTCCTTATGCCTCTGAGAAATGATGGGTCTTGTTAATTGGCATGGTCCTTTTTTCAGGTCTTCTTTCACTGGGCACATCAGAAGTGTCCCAGCATCCAGTCCCCATTCCCACAGATGATAACTGCCCAGATTCCTCTGAGCTCTCCTGCTCATACTCTGTGTTTACATACTTTCTGAATCATGCAATAACATCTGCATACATTCCATTGCTTATGTTCAACAAAACCACATTCCCAATTCTCTGCATAATAATTTTGCTTATGGCATTTTAATGCAATATGCTGTTACCCTACATGGGCTCTTCTTTGAGTTTGTTGTGTCCACTGTGTTCCACCACTTTTACTCTCTAAATTATGATTGTCTTTCTCTTTTCCTTTCATTTCATCCAGTGCACATCAGGCAGGCCATCGTGCCCATTCCTGATGCTTCTGTAGTCCTGGCACACCTTCAGTCATCACATTAATTAATTCTTATTTCCAGTGATAATTACTGGTCCAATACTCTATGATAAAAAGTACCAAGTATTTCTTTGAGTTGACAGAGAAAGAACACTGTCTGTTTTCAGAAAATTATACATCCTTTTATGCAAATGCAGCAAATTCTGGGACACTTCTCACAGCAATGAATAATTTTTCTTGTTCTCATCCTCCCTGTGAGCAAAGGAGGAGGGATGAAAGAAGAACAAAGATTCAAAGTTGTGGCAGGGTTCTTAATTTGAAAGCACAGTGAAAAGGAAGTTGGAAGAGTGTTCCTTCTCTGCTGAATTAATGGTTAAAGTTTCCTTCCCGTCTGTAAAGCCATCACTGTTTCTCATGGGAAATGTACATGTATGGGTACAGATGAAAAGGAAAAATATTTGATGTTTATAAAGTTCCTGTATAATTTTTTACTACATTTCTCCATTTAGAAGTAGTGTGAAGATGTTGGACTTGCATTTTCCACTGGTATGAGTAGTTAGAAATTACTAGGCAGGCAGTCTGGGGAGCACAAGCAACTCAGCCTGCAGACCATTTTCCTAATAGTACTTCATTGGTAACAGCATCTTCTTGAGTGTTTCACTGGCAGGCTGTTAAGAACCCCTGAGCAGAAAGCTGCTTGAGCTAAAGCTTGATTGACTGAGAATTGCAAGCATGTGATGAAGGCTTTTCCCCCAGGATCATTAACCTTATTCTCTCTTTCCTGCTGTGTCTCATATACCTGCCATCCTTAATGAAATAGTTTGGAACTCAGGCCTTCACCAGGAAAGGGACAAAGGAAGATAAGAAGCTGCAAACAAGGATAACTATGAATTTTCCTTTGCTCACTGAACACAGATCCCATTAAACAAGTTATTGAGAAGATACTTATGTTGACATTACAAGGATCTGCAGATAAACAGTTTAGTGTCCTCAGTGGACTGCAGGAGTCACAAACACAAGCAACAAAGCCTGAAGGTTTGAGCTGCTCTTGTGGCTTCTGTCGTGTTTTCTGCAAGGAAAGCCAAAGGAAGGATAAGATGGTGACTATATAAATACACACAATATTTATTTTTACCTTCACACAGTCATTTCAGAAGGTGTTTCTCAGGAGGAAAAGCAACCCTTTATCTCTAAGAGAAGGTCATAGGTACTTACAATCAAAAGCCGTGGCCAGAATTTTTCATGTTGTGACCGTATCACAACTTCTTGTATTTGTGAGAAGCAAATTAAATGAGGCCGCCACCAAATGCCATTTTTTGCATTCCTGCCCCTTTGAGAGCTTTAATTAGAATAGGCATGAACTTAACATTCTAATCCTGTGAGAGACAAATAAACCACGCCAGAAGCAATAGCAAATCACACCATTACTGATTAAAGACAGAAATCTTCTGTAATTGCAAAATCCTGTATGGAATCTCCCTTCAGGAAAGAGGCTGCTTTTCTTATCTGATCATGTCATAATTACAGTTGGCTGATTAGCAGTCGTGTTTGGGCACAAAGAAGTGGTCCTGACAGGCATCCCCTCCAAACTGCTGCGCCCCAGCCACGCTCAGCAAGGGGCAGGCACCGAGTGAGCCAGGTTTGTTAACACCAGAATTTGGCTGCCTTGCAAGATCATAAAACCGAGTTTTAGTGTAATTCTTCATATCTGAACTGTCACATGGAGTTCAGGCTTGGTGCAATGTGTGGGGGACCAATTTGTTACTCTCCCAAGATCACTGGTTTTGCTGATGTGACTGTAAAGTTCCGGTTATTAAAGCAATATCCACTCACTACCTAATTTTTATTGATTTTGGTACAATTTCTCCAAATAAGGGAGAAACAACAACTCTACAAAGCTACAAGATCTTTAAAATTGAATTTACTACTTGGTTTCTGTTCCTGCAGAACAACAGGACTGAGCTTTGTGTCCTGAGGTGTCCTGATGTGCACCTGCCCTGCACTGCTCCCTGCAGACCTCAACAACCTCTAACAGGCAGAGATTAAAAATACCTCCAAATTGTAATGGAAGGTAATTTCTGGTGTATTGATGAAGACTTGTAAAGGCTTGCTCTAGATTCCCCTCCACTAACCAGGGGGAGTTAGGGGGAATGGAAACTTAATGTAAGTCCTCAAAGATTGCTTTCAGCTCGTCAGAGCTCTGGCATGTCCCAGCAACTGCTATAAAAGGATGTGAGCTGAATGGAGGAATGTGGCAGGGGGCAGAGGGAAAAGGGAGCAATTTTTAGGGAGCAAAAAGGGAAAACAGAGTCAAACAAACTCCACCTGTTGGAGGGGTTGGAGTGGGAATGGCAGGTGTTAGAACCAGCCCTGTGCTGTGCCTTGTGTTGGGAGACAGGAGGTTTTCGGGCTGGCTGGACCACGATGCCGTGGCTATGCCTAACGCTGTTGGCATGGCTTTGGATCAGGCTTTTGGGAGCCGGGCTTTTGGGAGCTGGGCTTTTGGGAGCCAGGCTCTAAGGAGGCTCCCATGCAGCATTTAAAAGGGATTTCTTTCTTCAGGCAGAGAACAGCAGCACACATAATCCCTTTGGCCATGCTGTTAATAGAGTTCTCTTTCTGCAGCCTCCTATTCGAAGTCATGGGGAAAATGAAGGGATGCTGGAGATTTACTTTGTGTTCTTGCAGACTCCGATGCTCCTGGAGAGGTTTAAAGCAAATTACATTGCATATTTCAGGAGAATCAGTTTTATCCATTTAAATAGTGCACTGGCTTAAAGGAGGGGAAAATATAGGTCATTTAGTTTTCCTTCTGTTGTTTGTATATTCTCTGTGACAAACTTGGCTTGGTTTTTTTGGGGGGTTTTTTTTGTTTTTTTTTTTTGGTTTTTTTTTACTATTCTAGACTTAAAGAAAAAACTTCTGAGAAACTCCATGTACTGATTTTTGTTACAATTATTTAAGTCTTTCAGCTAGCCACCTTTTTATAATGAGAATCCTTTTCAACAGGAGTATGTAGCACTTGAAACAAATGCAGAGTAAATTTAGCTGCAGCCCTCTGTAGTCAATCACTTCAGAGGCTGCATGTATTGAAACCTCAAAAGTAATTTTATTTAACAGCAGCTTTCTGATGATACTTGTGAACAAAATGTAGTCTTGCTAATTGTTTTCATAGATGTTAATTAAAAATAAAAAAGCATGCTTTGCAAAGCTAGTTCAGCACCTGATTTGTATAACTAGCTTAAAGTTTAAGAACTGAATCAAAAAATTTAATTACGTTTTTCTTCTGTCTGGCTCAGATTCACTGAACATGTTCTTTTGGGATGATCAAATGAATACAGTAAAGGTAGAAGATTAATATATAAAGCTTTCTTATATCTTGGACTATTAGGAGTTGATTTTACATTTAAATATCTACATTAAGATTTATTTTAGATTATTGGTAAAATAACCCTCTGAGCTTCTTTTGAACATGTAAACGTGCTTTTACCTTACTAGGTAATAGGGCAGCTTTGCTTTTTGATCATTTAAGCACTCAACAGCTTGGAAAGGAAGAACTAAGTGTGTCTACAGTTCAAACTCCTCTCTGCTCCAACAGGGCCTGTGGTGCCAAGACTGTTTTTAATACATGTTAAATTTGGTAATGAACTGAGGAGTCAGATTTTTCTGTGGCCAATGACAGTCACTTAGGGATAGTTGGGAGATGAACTATAACTTCTTAAACATTAGTTCTCTGAAAGCACAAAATTATTTAAAAACAAAAGAGTCAAAACCAATCAACCCAACAACAAAACCCACCAGTCCCCTGACCCCAATCACCTATAGAAAATGTTAAATATAGCCTTCAAATGCACATAACTGACCTGGTTTATTGTGATTGTTCTCCTTGCCTTCTCAGTCAGTGGTTTTGTTTGGATTTTATGCCGAGATTTTTCCTGTAACAGCTGATAAAATCACTGGGACATGGGCCCTTCTCTGTGTCTAATATGGAAACATCCTAATTTTGGTGAGATGGGATGTTCAGGTATAGCAGGCACATAAATGTATATATTGTGTAGTACACTTGTGAATTCTGCGGATGAACAGTAAAAGCAAAATCCAGCAAACTTCTACCAAACTTATTCTGGCTCCAGAATGTTCTGTGAAGCATCAGACTCAGGGAGTCAATGAAAAATTAGCCTGATTTCATGGTAGAGTTTCAAACTGCCCTAAAATAGCTGTACTGCTGCTTGCAAGTACCTGGCAAGAAGAGACCAATTAGAAGCAGTGTAAGTTAATTACTTAATTACTCACTGTGCACCTTTCTGTTATGGGACATGACAGAGGCTTTAGGAGAAGGAGACAAAACATACAGCTCTTCATCTTCTGAAGGGAGCTGTGAGGTAATTCATCCAGCCTGGCGCCCAAAGCAGCTGAAGAAAACTGGAGATAGTTGTAGTAGAGAGGAGACAAATACAATAAATAATTACTTCTTGCTGCTCTTGCAACTGCTGGAGGCATCTGGACAAATTTGTAAATTGGCTTCATTTCTCAGGGTTTTGTGTGGTTCTCCCTCCCTTCCCTGCCCTGCTGGGACAGGAAAGGAGGTCATTTCTGCCTGCAAGTGGCCTGGAAATGGTTCTTCATCTGGCTGCTACCATGAGGCATTTTTTGTGGCCCATCTTCCAGCCTGACCCACCTGTACCTCTCCTGGTACGTGGGCTAAGGGAGAGAGTGGCACTGTGGCTGCCTCTCCTGGCTTGTTTGGAGTCTACCCAAACTGGTTGGGTTTTATTCCCTGATAATTAATTTCATAACACATTTTTTCCACAGTTCTTTATATCTACACACACATATGCACACTGAAATAAACTCTCCATGCTGACCTTCTCATGCAAACAAAATGCAGCAGCAAAAGCAAAACAGAGCCCTGTAAGCTAACTCAGAGGTTTCTGTGTTTTGTTTTGCTTTGGGTTTTTTTCTGGCTGTAAGAAACAATTTTCCTTGTGTAAATCTTGATGTTCTAGTATTTTTTTGCCATATACTCTGGGTTTGGGGCCAACATACATACTTAGATAAATATTCTAAATGCCAGATGTCAGCACATGCTGGGTAAGTGCTTAATAATCATGAAACCCAGAGCCCTTGGTCTATCCCAGCGGAAAGTGGGGTGATAAAGGAGACTTCTGGAAACAAAGCTGTAGTGAAGGGGCTCCTCCAGGGACAGGCAGAGGATATGAGAGTTAATCAAATTTGTCTTAAGTCTAAGGGAAGTCTTTTTATATTTTCAGTATGCCCTGACCTTTTCAGTTGCTCATTACAGGGGCTTTGCTTGTCCACTGGGTGTCTCATTGCTGGCTCCGAGCACGGGAAGCCTTTGGATCTGTGGGAACACACCACGTTCACACAGAGCAGTGTGATTTTGTAGACAACAGCACTCTGCAATTTATTGACTACTGCTATAACAAAATAAGCATTAAAACCGAGAGCAAGAAAACCCAATAGATGAGCGTGGAATGGTGCTTTTAATCTCTGACATTACTCTGAAGGGATTCCCCTCCTGTCAGTGAATAAAATTACATGTCTTTACATTAAGGCTTTTTACAATTATGGTTAAAAATTGAAACAACAGTGATTGGATGTTAAGGATGATCTGATTAAGCAGTTTTCCCTTTTTTAACTACTGCTTGACATACCAGAGGATTTGAAATAGACTTTCTTCACTCAGACTTTGTTTTTGCATTGCACTTAATTGTCTCTCTCCATTCCTCCAGTTCTTTTGCTCTACTTGAAGAACATCCTCAGCTCCTCTTCACCTTCTAAAGATACTTCTGCCAAAGAAAAGAAATTTAATAGGAAGGTGTCACTACCTGTTTTAAGCAGCCCCAGAGGGTGTTGCAGAACCCCATGGATCTGCAGGCACAGCCCTGGCGGTTGCACAGGATTCTCTCCTCCCTGGGGCAAACCCAATAGTTTGGAACAGAAACAAAACAAAAAAGCCCCACTCATGTAAAGGCATATCTCCATGGATGAATATCCTGGGTAAATATTTACCTTTGAGCAGAGGTGATGCAGCAATGCTATAGCTGTGTAATAGCATTTCTGTAGCTATTAATACAGAAACTGCAGCATTTCCTGGAGCTGAAGGGGGGGTGCAGAAGAATCAAACCCTCTGTCTCTGTTCAGAGGCATTCTGAGCTCCGTTGAAGTGGGAGGGAAGGAATCTGGACTTGGATTCAAGTGCTGGGTCTTGACTGACATTAGCTTTATCTCTAACTTGACTCCAAATATACTGCTAATATTATGAGTGTCCAAGTTTACAGTCTGTTTCTGTACTTTCTCATTTTAAACTTGCTTAGCAAAGAAGCATTTGCCAGGCTTGGAAAAGAAGATGATACCCTCCTTGGGTCAGTAAAGGCCCTGGCTGCTTTAGAACAATTGTTGCATTCTTCCCTCCCTCTTCTTTTCCTAGCATTTATTTCTGGCTCAACCACTTCCTTCTGTTTTTCTGTCATTAACGAGAAAATGGCTTGGCTTTACAACCTGCAAGTTCCATCAAAGTGGTGAAATCCACTGCAGAAGTCTGTCAGTGGGCAGAACAAAACTCCTCAAGTTTCTCTATTCTCCAAACCAGCAGCAGCCATTTAAATTGTCCTCTTTTTTTTTTTTTCCATTCTAGAACACTCCACAAGATTCAGAATTAGGCCAACCTCCTGGTAATGGGCACAAGACAAAAAGGAGTCCTCAGGACAGCAGCCCAGGAAGGTCTGGAGGTCAGGACAGCTCAGATGCTCTTCCTGCTGCTGTGCCACTGGCTGAGAGCATAACCCAAGCCAGTCCAGGACCTGCAAGGTAAGAAGTGAATTTCTCCCTGTGAGTAGCATCGAAGCCCTGGTGCTGTTGGTACCTGGGGGCTGTGCATTTAGGGTCTGTTCACTGTGCAACTGATTTTTAAAGTCTGTCATCCTGATGGATGATGATGATGGTGATGATGCAGTCCTCAAAAATAACCTGACACCACCAGACCACTGATTACCAAACTGACTTTCTTGCCTTACTGCATAACTCTAAACAAGGCTCCATGTGTTGACATAACCCTTGACCTAAACTTTCTATGCTTTTTGCTTGTACTAATAAACTCTCATCTGAGACAGAGAAACATTGAAGAGTCTTTTGTGATCTTCTATGACTGTGAAATCAGATGTAATTGTAAGCAATTGCAAAATGCTGTGCTCAGCTCTGTGTAATAATCCTACTAAAAAGACCAATTCAGCTAATATTTATTAGCATTGCACCCCTCTAAGTGTCTTAAAATTCACTTTAAAAAATAAACAGGACTACTTGCAGAGTTAAGATATTCTTCAGTGCTATTAAGAATGGCAGAATGTAACATAATCTGGATTTTATTTAATGTCCCAAAGGGAACATTTTGTCTGAAGCATCAAATCCTTTTACTTGCATACTTGGATTTTCCCATGCTACTGCTGTTTTCAGCTGCTGTAATGAAGAAATCCTGTAATATCAGCATGATTTCAACACAGAGATGAATACTTTGCAGATCATCAGTGTTACCTGGGATAGAACAGAGTCATAGAACCACGGAATATCCTGAATTGGAAGGGGCTCACAAGGATCATCAGATAGAACAATAAATACAATTTAGGAGTAGCAGTAACTTGCTGAGAAATGTGTAGGATTTTTAGGCTGTGGGCACCTTTTGAAGTGTTCTCACAGATTTTCTTTAAGAGAATTCACTACAGAAAGATTTGCCACATCCTTTAAAGCAGAGTTTGTTTCCACCAACCCTGGCTACCATTTCTAATTGCATTTCTTTGAAAGATGTAAACTTGAGAAATGAAAACCAAGAACAAACAGGAGTCAAGTAAAGTCTTTCAGATTCTGTTAATGCTGTGCCAGGCAATAAACTGTTCTTATCCTCTTTTTACAAGAAATTATGAAGATTAAACATTTATTTTATGGAGAGGGTGGTCAAACACTGGAACAGGCTTCCTAGAGAGGTGGTCAATGCCCCAGCCCTTACAGTGCTTAAAAGGCATTTGGACAATGACTTTAATAAATTGCTTTAACTTTTGGTCAGCCCTGAAGTGGTCAGGCAGTTGGATCATGGTAGTCCCTTGCAATATTCTAGTCTAGTCTAGTCTAGTCTATTCCAGTCTATTCTATTCTAGTTTAAAATTACTGATATTATGCAACAGTTTGTGGCAGTTTAAATCCAAATTCAGGTATTAAGTAAGATCTTCACTGACCACATTAGGGACATTTCAGGGAAACTCAGACACATGACATGACCTAAAAAGAGTTGCCAAAAAAGCTTATTTTCTGGAAGGGACAGTTTGGCTGTGCTGTGGAGCTCTTAGTAGGTTATTCTACTTTAGTACACACATAGGAAGATATTTGCTGTTAATTCTATTTCTTCTGACTGCCACTAGCACATTGTAATTATTTACTGGATCTGAGCAAGACTAAGATTGCTAAGTCAATTTACAGTGATAAAGGGGTTTAGGCATGAAGTTTAAATAAGTGATGAAAGGTTGTGCTGCTTTACCAGAGACTTGTGTAATCCAGCATCACTCTACTGTCTTCCAGGTCTGTACATGAAACAGCTTTTTCTTGGATGGGAGTCTCATGTCTGTGAGAGTCTCTCTCCATTTTAATGCCAAATGAGGGAAACCATAGATGTCAAAAATATTGATTTTAGACTGGTGCTGTAGAATTGGACAGGGTGAGATTTTTAGAGGTGTATTTTGTTTGTTATTTCAGTTAGGAAACACTACATATATCCTCTAGTTTGTAGTTTCTCTCCATGGGATTGTGTATAACCACTATATTGTTTGTGTGTGTCATGGTAACCACGCTGTCCTACTGCAGAAAACATAAATTTCTTGTAAGCTACTGACAACGTGATGCATTCTGAGACAGTAAGAGAGTAAATTTTTGCTGTTCATATCAGTGTGCAGGTTATAAGTTGGGAAGGGGGAAAAAGAGGGGAAATTCTGAGTATTACCTACTGCTGATATTCATAGCAGGCCTATCATGACTGACATTCTTGCAAACTGGAGCTGTTTGTGACACTGCACAATGACAGGCAGGAGACCTAGAACTGCACCACCCATACACCCTCCAGCTGAGGGCATTTGTACCAGCACCCACCTGATACACTGAGACTCTTATCACTGAGACTCTTATCTTGGGCTTGGAATATTTGTGGTCTGGCTGCAGCAAGTGCAGTCTTGCCTTTTTTATTTCTTTAACATTAGCATAGTAATTTTCTACTGTTCTCTAATTTGCATTTTAAAAAAACGTATTGCTCAAAAATGGTATAAACCAGCAGTTCTTTAGGGCTTCCTTTAAGACTTCTGTTCCAGCTGGCTAAAACACAGTGCAGCAGGCAAAGTTATGACTCGTGCGAGATGAATGTTACAGGGATGAGTCAGCTTGAAGGGATTCATAGGATTCCTGTTTCAGGAAATTTATTAGATGGGTGGGAGCTAGATGGGAGGCAATTACTTGTTATTTAGCCTCCCTCCTGAAACTGCTGGCACTTGTCTGTTTTGAGTGTCTTGGAAGTTATATGCTGCCAAAATAGAAATGGAGACAATGAACGGAAAGTCTTTGAAGTCCCAGATCCCAGGCTGTTTATTTTTAACTCGCTCCCCTGTGCTGCTTTGAACGCATCTTTTCCACCCTGAACTCCTGGAGTCCTCAGAGCGTGTGACCTTCCATCTTCAGATGGAGCATCTCTGGGTGGAAAATTGCATTTGCTTTGCTTTGGGTGGTTTTCTCATGCCCTCCATAAATTCTCTGAAGTTGTTTCAGTCACCTTTAACCTCTTGCATTTTGGAATTCAACCTGACTGTGACTTTAGAATAGCCTGTTTCGGTCCAGCTTTTATTTTACCTGTTTCTCACTAGTCCCATATGCTGAAAAGTAGGACCATCAGTAATTAAGCCATGAACTTTCCACGTGGATAAAAATGCTGAAGGGCTGGGGATGGGCAGCAAGCCTCAGGCTTTGTGTTGGTGCCTGGGCAAGGTGTGACCATGCCTTCCCCCTGGTGCACAGCACTCACCTGGGCAATCCTCAGCTGGACAACTCAACCCCAGGGCCACCTTTGCCAGCAGATTTAGGAAGAAGCAGATGCAGAGATTTAAAAGATTTAAAAGGGGAATGAGCATTCTTGGTGGATGACCTTGGCTGCTGTCCCATGCTGAGTGCTGCACACAGATCCTGTGGGACACAGAGAGCCATGAGGAGTGACAAGCTGGAGCTGCCACCCATCCTGTGGGACACACAGGGCCATGGGGAGTGATGAGATGGAGCTGCCACACATCCTGTGGGACACAGAGAGCCATGAGGAGTGATGGGCTGGAGCTGCCACACATCCTGTGGGACACAGAGAGCCATGGGGAGTGATGGGCTGGAGCTGCCACCCATCCTGTGGGACAGCCCATTCGGTGCTGTGCTTCCTGCTGGCTCTGTGGATATCTCAGATGGAGACCAGGAGTGGGTCCTGGAACTGGACCTGAAGACCTGGCCATGCTTGCTTGCTGCAGCAAGTAGTGCAGCTCACTTTTTTAGTGCTGGAGCAGTTTAGTTTGGTCATACTTAAAATATTGCAGCCCCTGTGTTTTATTCTGCGTGTGGAACAAGGAGGTGAAGAGTGATTTGGGGCGGGGGAGAAGGGGAGGATGGTTCCCCGGAGGATCATATAGATCATTTTTCCTGCCTCACTTTTTCCTGAAAGCTTAGATGCACAGGCAGGGTGGGGGAGGCTGGCTGCTGTTAGCAGCCCTTTAGAGATGATGGATTTCTCATGTGTTTGTTTACACGGAGAAGTTCAAATAGTGACTCGCTCAGCCTCTAAAACTGACTTTTTTTTCTTTCTTTTTCTGAAGGGGAATATGGAAATGAATTCCATCTTGCTAATTAGCTTCCAATACCTCTTAGGGACAGATTAAAACGCAGGAATCCCTAAGTTAAGTCCTCCAGTATGCTGTGTCCAAATGTGTAAACTCAAAATGTAGACACTGATCTCTCAAGTGTCAGGGAGGAGAGAACAGAAGCATTGGAGAGGCAGCTTTATGTGTGCTGTGGCTGCAGAGCTGGCTGTGCATTTGTTCCCTCCAGTGCTTTCTAAATTCATCCTCGGATTTCAGGCTCATGCTCCTGGGAATATAATCACTCAGGCTCTGAGTTCCATCAGTATGGATGGCAGCAGTGTGTGACCTCTGGGATTCAGAGGCTTTGGCTCTTGCTGTTTTACCCTCACAAGCATGGCTGGGTTGGGAAGACTGCCTGTCCTTTCAACAACTACTGCGTGTTTTAGAAGGGCAGCAGAGGAATAAGAAATGGACATTTTAAATTCTCTACAGTTTTCTGTCTTGGTATCTTCATTTCTTCTTGTTTATCAAGTGTGCTTAACATATTTGGGCATCTCGAACCCCCATCCCTCCACACACACTGCCTCTCAGATGATAAATGCTAAATGACAGAGAGCTTTTGTCTTGCTGCTGCTGGTTTTATCTCCTGGCCCTTTGCCTTTGCTGTGGGTGACAAAGCAGAGTGATGGAAGTTGTGACTTCAGGCATTAATGGCTGGTGGATTGGGCATCGCTTTTCATCTGGAAGTATTTCTGGGATATCCACCATAAGTCATCTATTTCTTAACGTCCATTATGGCTTCACACCCTAAACAGAGACCAGGCAGTGCTCTCCTAACAAAAATCTTAGTAACCAAGCAGGACTCTTAAATTCAGACTCGCCATGGTATCTTCTGATGGTGGAAAGAGGTTAACTACATGTACTAAAAATTAGTCGGCAAATTTGCAATGTGCTTCCAAACAAGCAACTTCTCAGCAATTATTTATGCAAAACAAACATTTTAGGAATGTAAATATTGTACTTGTTATATGATATTGTAACTGAGCATTCATATGGTCAGTATGTTAGGGCCCTGGATTCTGAACTGTGTGCTTAACTCCTAAGGTAAGGGAAAGGTTCCCTTTGGTAACTCTTCAGTGCAGTGGGACACACACATTTCAAGCTACAGATGCACCCACATCTTTGCATGACTGCGTTTTCTTTTTCTTGACCATATCATCAATCACATGCAGCAACTATTTCTAGCAAAATGACTCTTTCTGCCCTAAATTCTACATGAACTATGAAGAACTTGAATGTTCTTCCATGCTTTGTCATTTGCAGGTTTTGTTTTAAATAGGAATGAATTTTTCCTAAGCCAGATTACAAACAAAAGAGATCAAGTACCCACATTTTATTTTCCGGTGTTTAAAAATCCACACTTTTAAGGTCATTGCTTTCTGTTGATTGTATTAAATGGGTTGTCTGAAATCACATGTTCCCTGCAGGTAATTATTGATTTAATGTAGATTGGGTTTTACTCCGGGGAATTATCGTCAGCATGTGGTGTAATTTCCCTGTAGTGCTATTCCTTTTAAAAAGAGTGGAAGATAATGGGACTAGGTGTGACCTTAAGAGGTCATCTAGTCCATCCTTCTGCCCTAAAGCAGGATCAGCTGTGCTTAAGTCATTCCCAGCAGATGTTTGTCTAACCCCAGCACGTCTTGCAGACAGAAAAGCAAGATTGCAAAAAATAAAAAGGAAAATGTAGGGTACATTCCCTGTAGAGTTTTCCCTGTTAGTTACATCAGAAGGAGAAACATAAACAGAGATATCCAAACAGGTTAGTCTGAGCATATCCTAACATGATTGAAAACTCAAACTTTCCAATTCTGTTATGTCCTGAATAAAACATTGGAGGAAGCTGGAGTAGCACAGATGATGAATCTGTACTGCTCCACTCTAAAAGTGATAGTTTAACTTGCTGTCACAGCATGTGCCAGCACTGTCATTTTAATTCTGTTCAGTTTACATTAATTACAAACTTGTCCCAATTCCTTCATCTTCTCCTGAGTAAAATGAACAAGTTTATAGCATTTTTGAATACCAGAAAAATTGGTCTTATTGATGCATAATGCTGAATCTCTCTTGAACCTGCTAAGTCACAGGTTTATTACTCTGGCTCCTCACAAAGTTGTTACCAGCATGGCAGTAGCTACTTCATGGGCTTAGAAATTGTAGTCAAGAAAATTTAACCACTTCAGACATGTTGGGAACTGTTTCATATTTAATAGCTGCAAACAGAAGTCTAATGTAACAAAGATGTCACAGAGAAATTTCAGTCAGATGAAGTCTGTAAAATGCAAATATATGATGATGTATGGTCTGTATGGTGAACATTACCAACATCTCCATCCCAGATTTACTACGGTGCAGTCTCCAACTCTGTTTACAGATGGGATTAAAGATAAATAAAGAATCAGAGATTAAATGATAAGGAGGAGTTGTAATTATAGATGATGTTTTCTCCCTTCTCCAAAGCTCAGTTTCACAGAGGTTAGAGGGTTTCCCCCCATAACCTCCACCTGTTTTTGTTACCCTCCTGATCACCATATCTCTGACAGGAGCATGATTCCAGGGTGAAGAACCCTGGGCACAAAACTGCTAACGAGCAACTTTATCAGTAAGAAGGTAAACCTGCAACATGAGCAGAAAGCTGGAATGGCAATGGACTGCCACTTTTCCACCCCCTCCCCAATTCTGTGTTGTGGTTTCTGTCCCTCCTCTTCTAATTAAGCTTCCCTGAGTGCAAAATTAATGTCAATAATCGAGTGCATTCCTTCCTTAGGGAAAGCCTCCTGGCATCTCCCTGCTGTTTGCTCATGCCCCGTCATGCCCCGTGCTGTCAGTGATGCAGCAGATACCAAATATTGCAGTGCCATCTCTGTTATTCCCAGGGGCTGTGAGTTTGATATGGACAGGTGTTTTCAGTGTGCTGGGGGAAGAACAATTCATCTGGGCAAAACCATTTTCTGAAAGTTTAAGTGGAATGTATTGGTGTTATAAATCGGATGTTCAGACTGATGCCAAGCATCGCTGAAACTTGTTTAAGTTACATATGAATTGTATGTTGTAGATATTTTACCTCAGATCTGAGGCTTAGACTTCATATAGGCAAACTCCAATGGCTCTTTAAAGACTGGTTTATTTGCCACTGCAGTGACTCTGAAGCAGGTTTTTAGGAGTTCAGACAGACTCATGTTCAGCTTTAGGTGTACTCCTTCTCCTTTTGGGTAGTCCTCAGTACAAGGAGAGGGTTTGGCCTCACTTGGAGGTGCATTTTGTGCAGGGCAGCACATCCCAAAAGGCTCTGGTTGTATAAACAGACCTAAACTGCAGGGACACGAGAGCTGGTCACTGACTACCTTCTCCACCAAGTATTTTGTCTGTAAAACTTGGGCAGAGAAGGGGAGAGAGGCTTCTCAGACTTCTGGAGATTACTTGAAATCCAATCTATGCTTGGCCTTACAGAAGGTGTTTTAAGCATCTTCTACAGCTCCAAACTATAGCTGACTTTCAATTTCTGAATGTAACCTGCTCCTACTAAGCTGTGGCAAAGCTGCAGCGATGGGCTCACCATGAGCCTCTTCTCACCGTGCAGCTCTGGAACCAGAGCTCCCTGTCATCACACTGACCTCCCAGCACCTGGCAGTGTCTTATCTGTGTGTCTTGCTTTGGATGGGATTTATTATTTCATGTTAAGCAAACGCTGCCCCTTCCTCCTAGGCACAATTCTGCATTCAGTTTGAGATTGATGTTTTACTCCAAATTCTCTAAGGCCATGAAAATATGCCCAGGCAGGGAAGGTGAGGGAGAGAACAAGGTCAAACTATTTCATCACCTGCAAACCTCAGTGTGAAAAACTGAGGTCCACACAGTGCACATGAAAAATGTGCAGCTAGTCATCTCTGATTTCATTTTTCCTCCCTTATCTGTAATGGGTGGGGGCAGAGATCACACCGAGGGTTACAGCTCACTTGCACTGAAATCAAACACTGCAACTAAATGACCTCGTAGGGTGTGTTTCATCCTGCATTTGGCAGACCTTTGACCTTTTGGTGAGAATCAACCGTGCTGATCAGTTGGAGAAAACATTCAGCAGATGGGCCCTTCTTAATCTTCTGCTGCACACTCGAGTACAGCCAGATAGCAGCAGTCCCTGTGGACTGCTCGCCCCTTAGCTCTGTGCAGAACAGGAACAAAAAGCCTTTCTTTGAGGAACAGGGAGTTTTCCTGGTATTTTTTCCCCCCTAGTTTTTCCCATGTTGCTCATTTTAGTCTGTTGAATGTCTGTCCCCTCTCCCCACACTCATCTTTTGGAATAGTTAAAATGCATGCCGTGAGCACGGTGGCTCTCAGGTAATTCTGGGGACATACTTGCCAGAGTAATGAGCATTTAAATCACTGTGTCTGATGGTTTAACGCCTGAAAGCAGATTATCAGCTTCTCAGTGCATGTAGTGCATGGCTTTGAAACATCCGTGGCGCAAACTCTTTTATTCTTTACTTCATTTGCTTCGTATTCTTTGCTTCTTTATTGACATGAAACAAATAAACGTTTCCATTGTTGGCAGCATCGGTAATGAAGGCATCAGTAGCTACAATGCTGAGGAGCTATCCAACCCAAACCCTGCAGAGGTGACAGGACAGAACATTATCTTGCACGAGCAAGGAGGACAAACAGACTCTAATTTCCTAAAGCACTCTGCTGAAGCAAGAGGGAGAAGCCTGCCTGCCTCAGTGCCTCTTGCCAAAGAACACATCACAAGCAGCAAGGACAAGTTACCCACCTCAGACTGCAATGGAGCAATGCCATCACCAGCTCCAGGGAGTGACAAAGAAGAGGGATTAGCACGTGCTAAATCTGTGGACAGAGGGCCAAAATGGGACAATATTGGTGCCTCCTATACCAAAACCAGTGAGACAGAGCCCAGATTCCCAAGCCTGGAGTCCATCCCTCCCGCTGCAATCACAGAAATGCAAGGAGTCACACCAACAAGTCTGAGTGAATTAGGACCTGTCTGGCAGAGTGAACAGCTGGGTGGCATGAGGGAGCCACATGTCAGCACGTTTCCCCAGGGTAAAGCAGCAGCAGATTATTTTACTGCTCAGGAGGCCAAGCAGGAGCGAGGAGTTTTGGAAGTAGGTCAGCTGCAGGCAGCAATGCAGCAAGGTAGACAGGACACAGATGGTGGAGAGGGTGTGCTAATGAAAAAGGAAACCTTAATCCTAAATTATCCAGCAACAGGAGGCTCAGACAGTGAAAAATTTGGAGCAATTGTGAGTGCTCAGGGCCTCAGTGAGATCAGTGAAGTCTGTAATCTACAGATGGGGGCTGGAACAACAGCTAAAGGGAATGAGGCAAATCCAGCTCTATCTGTAAGCAAAATGAAGCAATCAGAACCCTGTACTTTAATGTCAGAGTTGCCTTCTAACCCCTCAAATCTCTCCCTGGTACCAAAGCCTGAAGAGCCTTTGAGGGAATATGTGCCTGGAAATGACTCTCAAGATCCACTGAGGAGCGAAACAGTGAAAACAGCCTCTGAAAAAAACAAACCCATTTTTCAAAGAGAGCTTCAAAAGGAGGATGAGCTTGTTAGTGCCGAGCATTTCAGTGTGCCTTTATCATTTAAGCAAGAGCAAGAAGAAAAATCAGCTGTCACAACTGAAAGCCCAAAAGATGAAGCCAGCAGCAATGAAATTATAAAAGCTGGTGATGTGTCTAGAGAAAGCACCACACGTTCTGAAACAGAAAGCATTATCAGTCCCACCAAGGAAAATTCACTGGTAGATAAAAGATTCTTACTGGAAGAATATGCATTAAGTACTTCTTTGAGCAGATCCACAGAACTGTATCAAAAAGAAATCGAGGCGGATGTAACAGGAGAAAAAAGTGGAATCAGAACAGGAGATGCACAAGTGTCAGAATCCAGTGAATTACCTGAGGGCTCAAGTGGAGCAGGAAGACAACTATTGAGCTCTGTTAGTAACCACCACCAGGACACAGAAAATACCCACTTGGAACACAGTCCTGAAGAATTCAGCCTTTGTGGAAACACTTCAACAGGTCACCCAGGGGAAGAAGGTGAGGGAAAGCCTCTGAATTTAGACAGTAACTTGAAAACTCATGGAGGTGATTCACAGTCCCTTGGTTGTAAACCTGAACAACAAATGAGTAAGGAGAAAACAGCTGCCCTGGGTGACCTGGAGGACAAGCTCGTGGCTGCAGCACAGTTTGCAGGGGAGGAATGCCCATGGAGTTCTGATTGCTTTAACTCTGAGCCAGAAGGCGAAACTTCGGGCCAGTCAGGCTGTACCAGGACTGAAAAGGTTTGTTTGGATGGGGCACACAGTTCACTGCTTCTCCACCCTGGGAACAATAATATTAAGCAGAGTAAGCAGGACGAGTCCTGGGAAAAGGCTCTTGCTAGAGAAACTATGTTGGGATCTGAATGCAAAGCTGAGAGTCAAGAAAAGCTAGAGAGCCCTAGCAAGTCAGGAGAATGTGCAGAAATGCCCAAATTAAAACTTGATCTCCAGGACTTAGAGGAGTTGGCAGGGACTATGGATCACAGGGCTGTACAAACCAAAGAGCAGAACGGTCCCATCACTGAAGTGCCTTGCTGTGGTCCAGAGCAGGAACCTGCAGCTGCACCGAGCACTGCTGGGGATGCAAAACAAAATCAGGAGAAGCACCAAACTACAGTGAAAAGTACCGTGGAGGACAAAGATTTGGCACTGAGAAGTGAATGCAAGTCGGATGTGCCAGGGCAAGCCCAGCTGGAGCAAGTGGCTGCAGAAAGTCACAGGGATGTGCAGGTGGCTTGTGCAGA
This sequence comes from Campylorhamphus procurvoides, assembly GCA_013396655.1. Classification (NCBI taxonomy): domain Eukaryota; kingdom Metazoa; phylum Chordata; class Aves; order Passeriformes; family Dendrocolaptidae; genus Campylorhamphus; species Campylorhamphus procurvoides. Next base: position 37,804 of record WBMV01004635.1, read on the forward strand.
ACCCCCTGAGGCTGCAGGTGGTACCTCAGGACTTACTGCTCAGCATGTGGAGGAAGGGGGTGACAGCCACATCCCTGCAAACAAGAGGGACACCATCAGCTCTTCGGGGGCCCCGGAGGGCAGTGCCAGAGAGGTGCAGGACAGTGCAGATGTTCCAGCTGCTCTTCCCCAGTCGGGGTGTGTTGCTGGTGTCACTGGCTGGAGTTCAAACACAGCACTTGAACAACAGAAGCACCAGAGCAGTCTGACAGCTGCCACAAGAACAGGTGATGGGGAACACAAAGAAAGGGCACTACAACCTGAGCAGTCATTGGATCTAAATAACCACAGCAACGCAGCACAAATACCTCTGAACATTTCAAACAACCCTCATGAAGAACCCTCTGGGCTGGGTCCAGCACTGCCCCAGTGTGACTCTGAGAGGGCCAGAGAAGAGGCCAAGGATAACAGCACTGCTGAGCATGTGTGCAGCAGCAAACACGGGCAAGATGCTTCAGGTGTGACCACGCTTCATTTGCAAGATTGCAGCGAGCAAAACAAAACGCATCTCAAGGCAGAGGAAAACTGCTGCAGTCAGCAAAACTCAAACAAGCCCGAGCAGGGTAATAATTCTTTGATCTCAGCTAGTCAGCATGAAGCAGCATGCCAGAGCAATACGTTTTGTAAAGAATCTGACAGGAATGAACAGCCAGGCAGCGTGTGCAGGATGGAAGGTAACACTGGTGAAAGCTGTGCTGCTGCTATAAACACCCTTCCAGGGGCAGAGGATTCAGCAAGTGCCACTAACATATCACAGGGTTTGCCAAGTGATACAGAAATAGCACATACTTCTGATGATTCTGAGAAAAATGATCCTCAAATATCCCATCCAGAAACTCAAAGCAAAATGCCATTAATGGCAAAAAACTCAGAAAATATTCTGACTGCTGATGGGGAAATCATCGTGAAAGATGGAAACGTGGAGATATGTTGTGAGGACACCACTTCTGTCACAGAAACAAGTGATATGAAGCCTGACAAAAGCCCAGGGGCACAAGGATCTCCTTCACCATTACAGGCACACGGAGAAGTAATTCCCACTGATAAGTTGTATAAATCCAGCTGTATTCAAAAGATAACAGAGCAGCCTGGCTATTGCCAAGCAGATTTTACAGCCCTCTCCACCCAGACCTCTGCATTCAGCCACCCCAGCCAGCAGCCTGGAAACACCATGGATGAGGGGAGTGGGGGGGGATCACTAAATAATGAGCTGGAAGTCGTAGCCTGCCAAAACACCTTAGAAGGTAACTCTAATTCACAGGTTCCTGCAGGTCCTCAGGTGTCAGCACTTTTAGGTCCTTCATCCAGGGCAAGCACAGGTAACACAGCCAACTCAGAAAACAGCTCTGTGGGAGGTGTGTGTGTGGGTGAAAAACACTGTCCAGATCAAAGTTTTCAGGGTGATGGAGACAGAAGTTTCGCCCTGCCAGAGACTTTAAATGTAGGGCAGAGAACTGGAAACTTATCACAGTTTGACTCTGAGAAGCTGAAGAAAGAGGTCTCTGCAATTAAATCCAAGAAAACAAAAAGCGAGGTAAACTTCAAAGAAGAGCAAAGTGACAGTTCAGCAGAGTCTCTGTTAGCTCTCCCCACTCCAGAAGGGAAGCGACTGAGCCTTTCATCATCACAAGAAGGCTGTAATGAGGAAATTGCAACCAATATGTGCGCGGGTGACAAGTACGGTAAGATCTTAGAGAAAGCTGGGAATTCAGAAAAAATGGAAGAGCTTTCAAAAGAGAATAATAACATAACCAGGGCAGACAGCAGTATTTCTGAGCAGTCTGCAGAGCACTCCAGGAGGGAGCATGAGGCTCTGACTTGCAGCAATCTGGACATTGGCTCCAGCATCCCAGACTTCAGGGAGCACATCAGCCAGATATTTAAAAAAACTGTCCACAGCACGCTGAGTGCTGAATTGCCCCAACTCTTGTCTGAAAACCATGCAGGCTTCAAGCAGAGTGCAGTGGCCAAGGATCCAGCAGAACCCTGTGCTGCTGAGAACTTTTCAGAACCAAACAAGGCGGGCAAAGGAGCTCCCGAGGGCACCTCAGAAGCAGAGGGGCAAGAGTTATCTTTAGCTACTGAGACTTCCTGCAGAGCTGCTGAAGGCAAATCTCTGCAACAAGAAAACACCGTGGCAGAGCTGCCACCAGCAAGTGTCCAGGACACTGAGGAAAACAGGCAGCCCAGTAGCTGTTTAGAAGCAATCCCTAGCTTGGATGGAGCTACACCTGCTGAATGTGCTCTGGAAAACCTCCAAGAGCCAGGCAAACCCACGGAGAGCAGTGAGATGGAAGGAGAGGAAGGCGTGTGTGCTGGTGGCATTGATCCTGAATCACTAATAAGCTTAGAGATAAAGAAGCAAGGACCGGCTTCATCTGATGGGGCAGCAGCTGAGAACTTCCCTGCGTGTTCCAACAGCCAACAACAACCCAGTGGAGCTGTTACCTCTGCAGGCAATGTACAGCAGAGGGACGTAGAGGATGCTGCTGCCACAGAGGGAAATAACTTAATTACAGGGTGTGATGCAGAACCAGTTTCCTCTGAAGGGGATGTAAGTCTTCCTTCTACTGAAAAGCGCCAGCATCCTAAGCCAAATGACCAGGAGAGAAGTGAGTACGGTGATCCAGACATTGCCAAGAGCATCTCTGACATGGCAGCTTCAACACTTGTCCCGGGAGGATCTTACAATCATGACAAATTGGCAGACAGCTTTAATGTGTCACCTGAGGAGAATCGGCAGGCACACATTCCCAGTGATTTTATGCATGTCATTAAGTCTCAGAATGGCATGCAGGTGATACAGGATGATACAGTAAACAGGGAATGCTTGGAAACATCGGAAAATTCACAAGATGCACAGCAAGAAAAGAAAGTGACCATGCATGGGTTAATAGATTACTTAAAAAACGAAGTGAGCCAGGATGATTGCTTGCAAACTGACTCTCAGCTGGGATCTAGCAGGATGACTGAGGGAGATGTAAAAGAGAGCAGTGACACAGTGCTAAGCACGGCAAACGATAACGATAAAACTGGAGTCATCCCTGAAACAGGTACTGCAAGGATGTTAGTCACTGGTGAAGGTGACTTAGCCTTAACCTCAGGCACTGGAGAGCAAGAGGCAGACCTGTACAAAAATCACTCTCCAACCCTGCCTGTGATGGAGCAGGGTGAGCATCCTGCACGTGCACATCTCCCTGCTGCCGAAAATCAGCCGAGCGAGATGAATTCACAACATGAAAACTCACTTCAGGATGCCAAAGGAAACCTCTCACCGCTTGCATTAACTGAGCCTGAGAGCCCTGACCTCAGTGAACTTCAAACCACGGCCGTGGCAGGATTACCTACTGAAAGGTATTTACTTTGAATTGCTATGAGAAATGGTTGTCAGGGCCCCGGGGCTGGACAGAGGGACAATTTTCCAGGCAGGTACCCGTTGTCTGGGTGGTTTGGGAGGGCACAGCACTTGCTCTGTTCTTAAGTGTATCTTAAATATATGTTGCTTTGAAATGTGGACTATGTGGAAAAAATAATTTGTAAGGACAGAGAGGTCCTAAAAGCTGAGGAGCACAGTTCTTACCTTCTCCATTTGCTGGTCCAGATTCCTGTCTTTACTTGTGTGGATTTGCTTACACTACCAGTGTTCACACCTCATAGCCTAAAGTTAGGCATACAAATAGCACTTCCTAGCCTTAAGTTAGTAGACTTTTGCCTAAGTTTTGGTGACCCAGTTAAATGAGACCTGCAGCATCCACAAAGAGTGCAGTATTTAAAAACAAGCCTATGGAGTAACCCAATTACTCACCCTCTTAGTTGTCTGGGCCTCCCTCTTATCCTCCCCTACAATATAATTGCACTGACAGTGCCTTTGATCACTGTGTTATTCAGTGTTTCTAATGACATGGAGTTGTTTCAGATGTGAATTCTTCTGAGCTGGGACTTGTGGAGCCTCAGAGTTGCTTTTCATTTTATTTTTATTTATTTCCCAAACCTGGCAGTAACTGCTTTAATACAGTTAAGATTCTTTTTTTTTTTTAAGAACTCCTACTTTGCTCTCTGAATTCTTAGTTTGATATGCAGTTAATTCAAAATAATTATGACCTTAGAATAAGTGCCTTCCATTTATCTAATCATGTCACTGCCTCCTCTGTAACCTCAGCAATTTCCTTGCACACTCTCCCTCTCCTTCCCATACTGAGGAGGCACCACCAGCTGTAACTGCTGAGACAACAGCAGAGAGAAGGGTGCAGTGAAAAGCTGAACTATATCAGACAGCATCAATGAATGGTCTGCAGAGATGCAATCTTTCTAAATAATGCCAAAAAACTTTATGATACCAATTGAATAAGGAGGTAAAATGTCTCAGTGCCACGTTCCTTCAAGGCTAAGATGATAAAACCATATTGGAAGTGAAAATACCTGAAGCATTTCTGTTGCTGTGAGAATGTCAGGAAGTTCTTTCTGCTATCTGTGAGCAGAATGTACATTAGAAGGATATTAGAAGTGTTGGAAACCTGGGCAGCTTTATGACTTTCTCTTTAAGAATCTGCCTATAAAGGGACAAGGAAATTAGACCCTGTTATTCCTCTCTAGCCCTTTTCCTTTCTGTTTGTTTCCCTTTATAGGATGGGAAGCTTCACAGTGGGTAGCTTTGAAACCCCCAAACAAATTGGTGGCATGGCCTGGCTCAGGAGCCATCAGGGACCATGGGCAGTGCAAGCATGTGTCTGTGCATGTGTTCCATATCAGGGCGTGGATCATACTGTACATAAATACCTGTGGGGAGCAGGGCAGGGCTCTTGAAACAGCTGCTGACAATTCACGGAGTAGTTGCTTAATACTTGCATATGCTTCAAGAATTCATTATCACCTGTTTTTCCAGCATGAGTGTTTGTATCAACAGGCAGCTGCTGCTTTTGGACTGTGGCTGTCAAAAGGCTGAAACACCAAGGACTGTCAGAGGTACAGAGGGGCCTCTGCTTTTGATCCGGCTCCTTTCTTAGAGGAAAATGCATTTATAATACAAAAGAGAAGCAGAAAGCGTTAGTTGAGCTGGCTGGGCTGCCTTTATCAGGTCCAATACACTGACCAATCCAGTTTTCCTCTGAGACTGAAACTGGTTTTGTATCATTAAATTTCAAGGTGTGTTCCATATGCTGTGTAAGCCACAACACTTGTTGCTGCAGAGTGGTGTGCAGTGGTTTATTGCCCTGGCATCCTTACAGAGGATAAACTACTATAGCCATGCAAAATAAGGTGCACGTTTCTGAGAGCTCACTGTGGGGATGTGGACCTGATGGAAAGAACTCCAGGGAGGAAGAATCCTCCCCAGCTCTCAAAATATGTAACAGCTCGAAGTGTATTATATTTAGGGAAAGGAAATGGTTCTGAATTATTTCAGCATTGTTTTCTTCCCCCTCCACTGCTTTTGTACAGTTTCATCACTTACATGATCCCTCTTGCTGAAACCCCCCTGAACTGTGTGTGAGGGGGAAAAGTTGTGTGATCTGACTCTTAAATCCTTGTTAGGAATTCTTCCTGTAGAGGAAACAGAGGAATTTCTTCCCTTTGTGGCTGTGCAGTGGGAGGAGGGTGGTCTTGAGACAAACAGTACATCCAAGCACTGCCTGCAGCAATTCCTGCCCCCACCTCCTTTAGGAGAACAACTCTGGTCAACTAATAAGAAGAGCCCTTATGTCTGAGGGCAAGAGTACAGCACCAATGACTTCCCTTCAAATCTTCAGTAAAAAAGGATGATTATTTTTGGAAAGGAGGTTGTGGCTGAAGCATTAGTCTCACTTCCTGATGGAAGTATAGCTGCGCTATTTGCAGAAGCAGGGAAGGGCTGGATTTTAGCAACTCTGTTAGCCCCAAAAAGGAGTAAAAAACACCTCCATTTTTGATGGTTTTGATGTTTTTAACTCTACTGAGCCTGTAAGTGAAAACCTCTGTTCCTAATTATCACATCTGGGCATCAAAAGGTTATTCTCCCTACTTACTATTGGGCATCCAGCTGCTTCATTTTGCTGGCTGAGTTTTACCTGGAAAAAAAGACCAGGACTTGAGCTGTTTCTTCTCCTTTTGCACTGGATACCCATTCATCTGTAATGTAATCCACCCATCTGTAATGTAACCCACACATCTTCTTTCTTTCATGGAGGGGAAAATGAGGGTTCCTGTATATACAGGGAGTCCCTGTGTCCCTGAAATGCCCCTGTTTGCACTGTGGCCTGTGACAGATATTGAGCAGAGCGTGGAACAAAACTGAAAATGATGGCAAAATTGTAGGGATGTTTAGAGGTGCCATGGATTTTTTGATAAATGGCTGGTGCATGCAAACTGCCATTGTCTCTGGGAAAAAGTCCAGAGGGAGCTTTTTGAAGTGGAGATGGTGAAGTCATTCCCAGATGTGCATCTGTAAGGTACAGAGAATACATTGCACCGTGCACTGGTTTGTTGGTTTGGCAAAAGGCTCGGGTTGTTACCAGGCCTTTGGGTTTTCCAGGCTCTCAGAGATGCTCAGCTGGGGCTGGGTGTGCAGTGAGGGAAGAGCACAAGAAGCCATAAACATGCTGCAAGCAATGGAACCCCTGTTTTTGGGGAATGGAGAGCTCTGCTGCACTGACTCACATCACTTATAAATCTAAACAACATTCCTATATGGGAAGTACCTTGGAGCAGATGGCATCAGCAAAGCTACTTGAGAAAAACATTCTTTATGTCCTGTGCATAGATCAGACAAGATCTCTAAAGTTGGCCCAGACATACCTTTAGATTTGCTTCATACTTTGTTCTTGCCATCAAAAATTGGCAGGTTCAGTAACTCCGAAAAGAATGTTCACTCCTTAGTAAATACTGACTTGGTCTGTTTTGTCTGCATAACAAATACAGTATTAAATATTTTAACAGTCTTGCTGGATGAAGTGGGGAACTTAGAACTGCTTTTCAGATCAGTCAAGTGGGTTTGGAGCACCAAGGCTTTGTGTCCTTAGCATCTGAAAACAAGAGCCTGGAGTTAAAAGGAAACTTGTCAAAACAGTGATTATGCAGCTCTTTATTTCTCTATTTTTTTAACTTTAAAATTGATTCAGGTGTGCAGCATCTCAGGATCACAGAGCAAAGGGGAGAATAGCTGGAGGTAAATGAAATGCACACAATTAATTGGTTTATTTGTCTCTCCTGGCCTTCTTCCTTTGCATCTGAATTCTTTGTCTTTGTTTGCCTCCCCTGTACTGTCACTGTTATCCTCAGCAGGTACAGCTGTTAGTGCAGTTGTGCTTTTGGAGGTGCAGGCAGCTCAGCCTGCAGTCCTGAACTAAATGTGGGGAATTCTGGGGGAATTTCATCTGTGTGAAGCTTGAGGGATTTAATGTTGGTATTTTTCTATTCAGAAAGAGTAAAACAAAGATAACTTCACTCTTACACAGATATCTCCCATTGCTTTCTAAGAAGTGAAAGGGAATTTGCCAACTCCCCTAATGGATCCCACTGACTGAACTGACCGCTGGTTAGGCAGTATCTAAGTATTTATAAAACTTTTAAGGTATTTATAAATGCTGATTTGATAGCATGCCCTGTTGTATTCAAAACACATGCCAATGGAAAACTGTGTGTGTGAGACCACACTGGTTATTTCTTTATTTTATTTACTTATGCCTCTGTCACACAAAAGTATAGAAATATATCAGCTCTGGTCCTGCCAGATTGCTGGTACTTCTTGTTGTACTGAACACATTGAGTAACACTCTTGAGAACCTGAGCCACATATTTATAAGGCATTGACATGGATGGATAATCCATGAGCTTGTTTTCACACATCCTTCTGTGTTTCTCAAGCCATTACATTTATTCAAGCAAACACAGGCATTTGCTAAAGAAATCCAGCACGGACACTGCAATACTTTGTCCAATGTCTGGACAGGGATTTTAGCAGCAATTTTTGTCTTCTTTTCTCATTACATTAAAAATTACTTTCAGATTATTTTTTTTCTAAGTGGATTTCCCCAGATGTGTTTTGCAACTTTGATTCTTCCAAATAAGCTGCCTGTTTCCTCAAAACCATTTTTGCATATCTTATAGAACCCCTGTTCTCTGTGTTCCAACTCTATCTTCTGGCTTCTTGCAAAGTTGGATACCACGGAGCTTGTTCCACAGTCCCTATTTCTAATACAATATGCAAAGCAGGATTAGCCCCAGCTTTGAACCCTGCGAGGGCAGCTCTGAGAACAGCAATTACAGACACAGGCATATTCTCCATGACTTGGAGGTGGCTTCTTTCCAGTTCCTCTGTGCCCTGGAATACTTGCCTTGCACTAGTGCTCCTTACCAGAGACTCCTCTGGAGACATGTCTGAAGTGCCAGAACTCCATAGTTCTTCATTACCCTTTTCTTTCAGTTTTCCCTCCTGATTTCTTCGATGTTGATGTCCTTATAGCCTGTTTTATCAATATTGGTCCAGATATATGAAAGCACACACAAGCATTGCTAATAACAGAAGGGTTTTTTTAAGATTTTGCAATTTCTTAAAATTTGGATACTCTGGAAAAGTAAAAAATTGTTATATGGATCTGTTTGGGCCTGTTCATCTACACTCCTCTTGACAGGTTAATTCTTACAGTAGAGTCTCTTTGGCCTGTAAGAAGCTCTGCATCTCAAATTGCCATAATAGGTGTAGAAATGTTAATTGCTCCAATCAAAGGCATAATTGTTCTGGATTCTAAGGTCCCTCTGAAATGCTGAGTGCCACCATTCTGTGCTGTTGGGAAGAACCAGCCCCAGTATGTTATGGTAATCTCTCTCTCCTTGCTGAAATGTGCTTGGCATCTCTTCTTTGTTCACCCAGGCTTAATCCTGCCTCTTCCCTCCTCTCCCTCTTTGGTATCTCCCCCCCATATCCATTGTCTCAGTAAAATAACCAGCTGTCCAAAAGTGCCTGAGGACTCCACTGAGATTCTTTCCAATTTAATTTCACTAATTTACTTTCTTTACCTCAAGTACATTCCTTTGAGGACAGCTGTGTGAGAGAAGGCTGGGGCTGCAGCCTGTCCTGAAGCTGGTAAATGCTGGGCCAAAATCTCTGCTGCAGTGGGGTGATATCAGCAAAGAATTTGGCCCTGAGCCTCTTACAGATCAGCCAGGGGGAATGCTGCACCATCCTGTGATCCTTTTCCACCCAGACCATCCTACAAGTACTATACCCACAGTTGTCCCATTTTGCTTAAATGAGGGGGGTGCCTAGTTATTTCAACTGAAAAAAAATCAAATTAGGAAGACAGGGCTCTGTGTAGACAAGTAGAATGTAAATGATTCATTGGCCTGAACTACCTGGTGTTTTCCAGCCTCAGACCTGTCAATCTCAGCTTCTCTTTGTACATGGTGCTCTGAAAAACATGCAGCATGTGCTCCATGAAACTCATCAAACTGCTTTTTTAAACTCTTTTCCAGCCTGTGTTTCCTAGATCCTTTGGCTCAAGAAACACAAACAGTGTAATCAATAAACCCTTTTCTTTTTTTTTAAAGGCACTCACTAGCTTATGTAAAATCTTTGGAATTTGTAAGCATGATAACATTGTTATGCTCTCCTAGCTGATAGAAATATCAAAGCCAGCTAAGAATAACTCTGCAGCAGACAGAGAAGATTGGATTTGTTTCCTGGAATGAAAGCAAAAAGCACGAATACATTGCTCGGTTTCTAACAACTAAGGAAAAGGAAAAATAAATGGACACTTAAAACTTCCATTTCCCCTTCCTAACAATGTCATTAACTGAGTCAAAACATAGAGTTAGTTTTGCTGAATATTAAAAAGTCTCCAAGACTTTCCACATCTTATCTTTTTTTTTTTTTTTGAATGCTGTGATGGTACATGAAACTTATGTTGCATCCAGCATTCTTCAAATCTTGGTCTGGTAGAAATTCCAAATAAACTTGGGTTTGCTAGAGAAGTTATCACTGGGATTTGTGAGGCTCTGAGTCTAGCCTAGGGCTTTCTAAAAATTGATCAGAAATTTGCAAAGTGACAGTTTCTCATCACTTTGATCCTCCAAGATGTAATGGGTTAACATTAAACCTTCCTTTGTTTCTTCAAAGCAGAAGGTTAAGGTAGAAGTCTGGGAATTTAAAGACACTGCCATCCCAAAGCCTCGCCAATAAAAATTGCTGGGAAATGCACCACCTAATTTTTAGCCACCACAAATGATGGTTGTGGGCAATTTGTATGTGGAAAGGAATGGAAATATAAAGTTCAGGTGTTGTTACAGACGTGGCTTGGCTATCTCAGCCAGGCTGCTCCACAGTTAATTGGGTCTGTGGTTTTGTGGAGTGAATAACCATGAACTTCTGGTTAGGAAATGCAAAAGAGAAACTCCTCTTTAATTCTAAACAAACTGGAGTACATTTATATGGGTTTGTTGCAAACTGGCCTTAAAAATGGGCACTAAGTTTTCCCAAAGAACAATTTAAAATCACACATGTACATTTTTTACAAGGGCGTGCCAAGGATAGGAGAGGCCCTTGGGCTCATGGAGGGTAGGTTTAGATTGGATATTTGGAAGAAATTCCTCCCAGCTCTGGCACTGAAGCTGTGGCTGCCCCTGGATCCATCCCTGGAAGTGTCCAAGGCCAGGTTGGACGGGGCTTGGAGCACCCTGGGCTGGTGGAAGTGTCCCTGCCCATGGCAGGGGATGGGAAGGAGATGAGCTATAAGGTCTCTTCCCACCCAAAACCAGTCTGTGATCATACGATCTGCATTTAAACAAAACCATCCCCCCTGTACACACCCCCCTGATGCTTTCTGGGTTTTCCTTGCAGCTAACTGTTCCCTGGGAGCCAGGGAAGGGCACGGCCATCCTGCGGGATGTCTCCTGCTCCGAGTCCCTCTCATCAGCACAGCTCACTGTCCCAGCCCAGCTCTGGCCTCGGGAGAAACCTTTTGCAAGGCTTTCCTTGGCAGCTCTTTGATCTGTGGCCGCCCCAGCCAGCCTGTCCCTGCACCCTGACAGCCACCCCTGCCCTGTCATTGTCTCCCCAGCCCTGCTGGGAGGTTGCTTATCTCTTGTTTTCCTGTTGCTTTTCAGCTGGTTTCCCCCCTGCTCGCCCAAGCCTTCTATTCAGGCAGCTCAGGCACACCTTAGCACGCTGCTCCTGCAGGGACAGCCTATCAGGTTCCCTATATTTAGGTAGCAGAGGGCACTGGGAGACAAGTGGAAAAGTTTTTTTGAGACAAAGGTGGGTCGAGATTGCATCACAGTAGGTGAAAGGGCTTTAGCACAGCAAGAGGCTAAGGAACAAACAGGGAGAGGCATGTTCTTTGAGAAAAATGACCATTTTATTCCAAAAACGCTAAATTTGATTCTGTTAGCAGGAACGCAGCTAGTCTGTCGCCACGGCTCTGTGCCAGACTGAAGTGCTGCTAGCAAAGAAAATAAAAATTTATTTTAATGAATATTCCTCTCTCCGGGGTCTCCCTCCCCTTCCAGGGCAGTTATACCTGCAGAAGCTATTGGGGAAATGGTTTCCAGATGACAAAAGAGGTTAATTCCCCCCAAAATGAGAGGGGGACTGAATGCTTGTACCTGTATCAAAAATCACAGTAACTTTTTCCATCGTTGCTTTCCTACTGCCTGGGAGGCAGGAGAGGGGAGAGATGCTCGCCCCAGAAACTTTTAACTCTAAGATTCATCTGAATTCTTGCTGTCAGAGTAGTGCCGCAACCAAGTGAACTCTCCCATTGCCATGCACGGTGCTTGCCCCTCAATAAGCCACACTTTGCAGCCCAGGTGATGTTGGCAGTCTGTGTGTTTTTCACCATTTTCATCCATTACAGTTTCTGATTTGGTGTCTGGGGATCATTTGGTATGGTCTTCTGTTTCCTGTGCATGTATCTGAATTGTTAAAAGCAGCAATGAGGACATTGAAGGGAAAAATCCCTGTTTCCTGCTTTCAGACTAGATGTGAAAGTTCCCCTGTGACACAAAATTTACCTGAATAGAAACCTATTCCCTCCTTTTGCTTACAGGAAATCAGACAAGGGCTAGAAAGACAAACAATTCAGGAGTTTTAAAAAAAATAAACACTGATGAGTACCTTTCCCTTCTGTGGCCCAATTCTAAATTGATGCTTTGAGAGGTCCACCAGGTATGATTATTGTACCCCAACATTAAAAGGAGATGCACAGTCCTGCCAGGGGCTGGACAGAGCTCTGAAGAAGAGGAAATATTAGTTTTGTTATAGAAGGTGTGTCTGGCAGCACAGTTGAAGAGTTCGGAGATGTAGAGTCAGCTGGGAAACTAACTCAGCTGCATTAAATCTCTGTAACCCCAGCATCTAATCAGAAATATCTCGATTGGGCATTTGGTGAGCAATGAATCTACCAACTCTCTTGCTGTGGAATAAAAATTATAGACATTTAACCTATAGTTATTGTATGGCATGTTATAAACATGATAATGATCTCCCTGGGTAGAGTCTCAATTAATTCCTTGGGTGCTGGCAGCTTGTATGTGCAATTTGGTGCATCTCCATGCAAAGACTTAATTACCTGTAAAGCCACTCTTTTGTGTTGTAATAAACCCACAGGAAACCTGAGAGATTAATAAGAGCACACAAGTAATTAAAACTGCTCTATTTTTTATAGGTAAAGAAACTTGTAAGAAAGGAGGTAAAAAAATAAGAATATAAGAATATAAGAACATAACTATAACTTATAGGTTTCTAACCTGCAAGAACTATAAGAAAGCAGGTAAAGGAGCTTTTAAGGAGGCAGGTAAAGAGACCTGTAAGAAAGCAGGTAAAATATCCATGAGAAAGCAGGTAAAGGAATTTATAAGGACAAATATTAACCTATAAGAAAGCAGGTAAAGAAACCCCTGAGAAACCCTTGCCACTTCAGGAACCGGAACATAACCCAAGAATTAATCTAGTGATAAAATGGTTTTATTTACATTTTAACGTTTTATTTGTTTAGCTACAAACACATAGTAAGTTTCAGTGCAAGTTGTTAAGAACTTTGCATCCTTAAAACATTTTGAAAGTTATCCCTGAAGCCAAACACCCTTCCTGAAACTTTAAAAGGAGAGAAGAGTTGCCGAACACGTTTCAAAACCTTAGAGGAGCTGTTTGCTGTGTGCTTTCAGCCTCACACCCTCCGTAACTCAATCTCTCCACCTCCAGCGGGTGGAAACGCCGAAATTCCACCGTAAAACCGGGAAGAGGAGGGGGGGGAATGAAATAAAGAGGGAAGAAAACCCACGTGGGAGCCGGTTTGGGGGAGGGGGGTGGTTGTATTCCTCGTTATTTTTTGGCTCCTTTGTTGCCACGGGGTCCGGCGGCGCCGGGATGCGCCGGGGCAGGGCAGAGGGACAGACGGACGGACAGAGGGACAGACGGACGGGGCGCGGCAGCCGCTCCGGCCCTTTCCTCGGGGAGCCTCATGGGAGGAGCCTCCGAGAAGCTGCTCCAGGCTGCTATTCCTCGGCCTTTTGTAGGGCCCGGAGCTCGGCAGGGATATCCAGAGAAAGGAGGGGAAGGAGGAGCGGGGATTGCGGCGCCCGGCCGGGATGGTGGGAGCGCATCCCTGCGGCTCTGTCGGGGGGCTGTGCTGCCAGAGAGGATGACCACGACTAGGAAGGCTGGTGGTTGTTTCCTCCCATTGGTAAGTAGGCACTTTTGAGGGCGGGAAAGGGGTTTTTCACCCTTTTTTTATACTTTGTAGAACTTTTCGAAACTTTCCCCCCGCGCTCCCACGGTGCTGCCTCCAGCTCGGGGTGAGGATTAATTCTCCTTACCCCCCAAAAAAAACCAGAGTGGATGGTTTTGTGGCTCCTGCCCGTGGTTTATGGCTGGGTTTGGGGTTTCTGCTCCAGCGAGGAGACTCCGTGTGTGTTGTTTGTGCAGAGAAACTTCAGGTTTAGGAGCTGGAATTTGGGAACTTTGAAATAACATGAGGCTCTCAAAGCTGCTGGGTGGTGACGTGATGGGCTTTTTATAATGGTTGAGAGTTATTACAGCAAATATGCTTATTCATCCTGTGCAGGCGTGATTTGTCCTTCCGAGGCTTTTATGTGGCTTTCTGCTGTCCCTCTTTTAGCTTGTGAAGGAAGTGGCATTAAGTCCCATTAAGTGTTTTAGTCTAAAATGATTGTGTTTGTTTAGTGTAATAACTCGCCCCGAGTTTTAAAGTGACCACAGTAATGCAGAACACTCAGGCAAAAAAAATTAAATTGTTTCTGTTTTATTGTTATGATCAGTCTGGGAACATGTTACAGAAATTCAGGGCTTTTTAAGCAAGAAGGGCTGGGTGAGAGAGGAAGGGCAGCCCCTCAGGTAATGTTTCACTAAACACCATCCCCTGCCAAGATAACTCCTCTGTCTTGTCAGGATTTCCATGAGCAGTGCCAGAATAGTATGATTTCTGGGAATGCCTCTCCGTGGTCACGGGGTGGATGCCTGACAGCGACAGCACCCTGTCCCCACTCCAGAGGGACACTGGGATTTACCTGCAGGGGCTGCCAGCTGCTGCACACCTGATTCCTGGGCTTGCTTCTCATAGGTGGGGTATTGCCTTCAGGAGGCCTTTTATAAAATGATTTCATGTCTCCAGAATGCAGTTTCTGTGTTTGTTTTCCCTTCTTAGATTATTAGTATTGAAATCTACAGCAGGGGAATGGGGTTGCTTGTTGCTGGAAGCACAGCCTTGTGTCCAGAGCCAGGCAAGCCCTGTGTGCCCAGGTGGACTGCAGACACTCTGGGGGATGCAGGTGGTTCCTGCTGCTCGGCCAGGATGATGGCAGGTCCCTCCTTGGGGACAGGGGGGACTCAGGGGCTGGGCTGGCTCTCCTGGGTGCTCTGAGCACCATCACCCAGACCTGTTCTGCTCATGGCTCAAGCCCCACTCAGAGGAAGCACATGTAAATCTCAGGCATTGGAATGATTCCCCCAGGAGCCAGTTTTGGTATCTTGGTGGCCGTGTCTTTTTTTCCATGAGTGTAGAAATGCTGCCGTGCACAATACTGTGCATCAAACTCAGTGGGTTTATTTGCTTTTAATTAACACATGCCAGTTCATCTCCTGGATACCTTCATTACTGAGTTCGCACAGCATCCAGCTCAGCAGGACGAGGGGTGCAGGGGGTCCTGCAGTCCAAATACAAAGTGAAGCACTTAAGGCATAGTTTCTTCTTCAGGGTACAGAAGGAATTGGAGAGATTTTTCCAAAAATCACGTATTTAAATGCATAAGTAAGTCTTTGGTTTGGTTTACAAAAGGAAGCATATTTCCCAAAACTTGATCTTTTGACTCTGAGTGTGTGTTTAGCTAGTAAAAGTAAAACCTTGGCTGTATCTGTGCACAGTGACCAGCAAAAGGGAACCCCCAGTCATCACTGTGTCTGAGCTTTTAAAGTTATTGCTGATAAGTGAACTTGCCCTGTGGGGATTATCTGGTTTTATGGATGTCCACTTAGTTCATTGGGAAATAAAGCCACACTTTCCATTCCAATCTCAGCATCTCGTATTTTTCCTAAAGTTCTTTTGATCTTATATCCATTTTAAATTACCTCATAAAAAGTTGGGAGGGGGGAGAGAAGAGGTTTTGGGGTTTTTTATTTTTAGTCCTTTCCTTCTATCTGGTGCAATTCTTCTGAGCTGTTCCCTGAACAAGTTTAGTTTCTGATACCAGTAATGTTGATTTCTAATATGAGAAATAGTTTCTTACCTCCTTCTCCACTAAACCATAGTGACAGGAGCCCCAGCAATCATGACAATACTTCTGAAAAACAGAAATAGTGAAGGTGTATAGAGTTTCGACAACTGGTTATTGTTGTATTTTTGACACATCAAGTTTATTCCAGTGAATGTGGCTAAAGTAGGAGATAAGCTATAAAATAAAGTAGCAGATAAAATTAATACTAAGTAGGAATTAACAAAATGGATCAAATTTTATGAGGTATGATGTGTTTGAGCGAGTGATTTTGAACTGATGGAGGTGCTGCTAGATCTCTTTCCTTTCCAAAGGATTGCAGTGCGAGAACTTACCAGAAATAGCAAATCCTCTCAATGTTTTCTTGGGATTGGTTAATATTTTTTCTTATCTATGGGTAAACTGAGGCTCAAAAAATTGCCTCTTTGGCCTAAGTTATTAGAAAGCCAAGTATGAAATCGAGAGGATTTTGTCTGTCTGACTTGCTGTACCCAGTGACCAACATCTTGTTTCTTGAAGAAAACGAAATAGCGGGTGATGAGAGCACTGAGAACTCAGCCCTGCCTTGCAGTTGCTGGTGCCATTTTCCAGGGATTTCTGGAGTAAGAGCAGGATCCATAAATCTTCCCATTATCTCATTAAAAGCAACCAAATGTTTGGGACTAGGAGATAGCAGAGTTTGAAATGCCTATTGGTTTCCCTTGGAGTAAACTTGGAGCTATTGCTGATTGTTCAAAGGGAGCCACATCCAGCTCTCCTGATTGGAAAAACATGGACAGGGAGTAAATGCCAAGACCTGTAGCTGCCTTCTGTCTCCAGCACCAGTGTCAGAGCACTGGTTTTAAAACTTTCCTATGAAGTTAGGGGTTTAAGGTTTGCATCTCATGGGTATCTGTAGGAGAGCAGCAAACAGACCCACCAGAACACCCAGCCCTCACTGCCTCTGTGTCCACGTGTGCCAAGTTCTGTTTCTGTACTATCTTAATTTTCTGCCTTGGTTTGAAACCTTACATAGAGATTCAGACCTGCTGTTTTTAAATGGAAGAAATTACATAGGTTTGTGAAGTTATTTCTCATTCATTCATTGATATTTAATGACTACTATGGGTCAGGCTTTGCCTGACCCTTGTTATTTGCATATCTGCCTTCTAACAGAGACTTGGAAAATCTCTTCTCAAGGATACGTAGAGGCCTTAAAAGTGAAATTGTGAAACTCAAGAGCCTAAGGACACTTGATGGGCAGTGTCTCTCACTTGTGACACACTAATAACAGGCTGAACCCCTGGGTCTTTGGGCTGAATTTAGTGTGCTCGCTGCAGCTGTTGGTAAGCAACTGCTTGTTAAACTGTGAGGTATTTTCCTCTGAGAAGTATTTCAGTCGTGCTCGTCATAAGTAGAATTTGGAAGTAATTTTATGTAGATCCTCTTCCACACTTGACCCAGAACTCAGGCAGGAGAATGGTAAAAGCTTGTGGCCTTTTTACAGGGAAAGAAGTTGTCCCAAAAGGCTGGTGGGTGGCAGCAGGGACCTGGTGGTGGGTGCCTGTGAGCCCAGGGCGGCTGTGGTGCCCAGGAATGTCAGCTGTGGAACTAGTCTGAGCAGCTCCTGGATGGCTCCATTGTTCCCCAGGCACAGAGCAGGGTGGCCTGGCAAGGAGCAGCTTTGCCATCACCTCCCCAAGCCCGAGTTTCAGGTTACCTTGTCCACAGACTGTGAAAATCACTGTCCTGGAGTGGGTCATGCAGGAGACGTGAGTGGTGGTGGGCAAACACTTCACTGACTCCCCAGGCTGGGGCACACCAGCTCCAGCTCCAGTTTGGGCTTTGCTGTGCTGCCCATGTGTTCATGGGGAATACCTGAGTGCTCTGTCAGAGCCAGAACAAAACCTGCCCACGTGCTCCCTGTACTCACTATGTGTGTAAAAAACAAAGCCCTGTTGTCAAGGTTTGCTTTCCAAACACTCAGAGGGGACACCCCAGTTTGTGCCCTGCAAGTCAGCAATGAGTGAAAAGCGGTCCATTTATGATAATAAGCCAGAGGACTTTAGAACCTGTAAACACCTTGGCTCAAAGTTCCCTGCAACAGGCTGAGCCCTCAGGTGTGGTTAAACCAGAGAACATGTGGGCAGTTAATGACTCAGCATTGTAATTGTTTTTCCCATATGAACATGGTACAGAATCCTTTAGATAAAATAGGGGAAGTGTGAGTACATTTAGATGGCAGCAAATAACATTGACATTATTATAGTGAAGTTTAACTCTTTCTTAAGTTCTTTGATCCAAAATTAAACTGCAGTAGAGCATCATACTGATTCTCTGGATTTGAAGTTAGGCATGGTAGTAATCCTTTGGAGTTAAAGCTGAGTTTTGTCATTTAGAGCTTTTCTCTTTTAAAGCTGAAATCCCAAATTCTGAGTGACAGTTTTAAGTTTATATACCTCAAATGGATCTGTGTATTGTACCATCCCTCTGTGGACAGGGGTTTATTCACTTGGTAGTACAGGAAACAACAGAGGCAGGAGGAGGTTCAGTACAGTGTGAAATTGAACCCCCAACTTAATGTCACACATTATGGCTTACACAAAGCTTGAGGATTTTGGTGAGTTTTAGGGAAAACTGAAGCTTCCAGGGCCCTGGTCTCTGGGTGGCCACATGGCAAAGTCAGGTTGAAGTAGACAACCAAAACATTGCTTTCAGAGGGGTTCCCATGTTTTGGTGCCTCTTAAAAACAACACAATACCTTCTTCAGTGAAGATCTTTTCCTTATTGATTCAAGGGTGTGTTTCCAAATAGTTGTGTTTTGTTTTTTTTATCCATGAGGTGCTGGTACTCAGCAGCACTCTGCTTTCCCCAGGAATGGGACAAGGCTGGGTGTCTCCTTGTGTGTGGCACCTTTGACTCTGTGTCCCCTCTGATGAGCCCCCCCAGCTCCAGGTGAAAGCCAGCCTGGAGCTCCTTGAATATCACATGGTTCCTGAGCCAGGAAGTCTTGGCATTACTCTTGTTCAAGCAGCAGCTTTTTATAATCAGAATCAAAATGGGGTTAATTTGCTGTTGGATTGTACTGTCTCATTGCTTCTGCACTTGTAACTCAGCCAAAAATCCAGAGATTTCAGTGCTGTGGGAACAGCAGGGCTGTGCACAAAAGCAACTTTTATTCAAAACGCCAACTTTCGCTGCCTTCCCTAACACACAAGTTAAAGCCTGGTGGCTCAGACAGACATACAACAGGAATCCTGCAATACCTCAGACCTCTAAGGCTGCCTTTTCCCATGTCTTTTGTCTCCACAGCTCTCCTGGGCCAGGTGATGATCCACAGTTGGCTTCTCCCCTCGACCCTTCTGAGCAGCCCCCAGCTGTTTCTGTGGCATCTGGAAATGCTGACCCCGTGGATGCTGCTGAGCTGACTGCAGACAGGTACTGTACCCAGGCAGGCAGGGGCAGGTGGCTCCCCTCCTGGCTGATGGGGGTCTCTTGGGGCTGGCTGAGGAGCTGCTGTCCCTCTCCTTGGGTGGATGGATGTCTGGCATGACCACTTGCTCACAGGTTTGCTGCCTCTCTGCCTGTAGCCAGTGGAACATTTGTCAGCAGAAATCTCTACCAGAATTTACATTCCCCTTTATCAAAAGCTTCAAAGGAAGATGCTGTTTACCTTTCCCTGAGACTGTATCACTTCAGCACATAGGAGGGTCATGGCATGTGAAGGTGCAATATGCACCCTATGTTTTTTTAGGTGCTTATACTTTTCTTGGGTTTTATTTTGATTTTTTTGTATTATTACAAGGTAACTGATACTTCAGCCACTTTCTGTAATTTCAAGAAGTTCCTTAGCAGTATAATGTTGATGATAAAGCAAGCCCTCATTGTTATTCAGGTATCTCATCTCTGTTGGACTCTGGCCTTTTTGTCTACCTTTGCTTGCCCTGAGAAGGGAAACTGTTGCTTTATTTGTGCTGGTGGCTGTGGGGTTGTCAGGATCTTTGGGCATATAAATCTGTCTTAACTGCAACAATAGAGGAAGCCTTGTAGGGTGTGTGTACCCTTCAATCCCTGGGAGTTCAGTGGAGTGTAAACATACACAGTATATTTAAGCTAGCATTAAAGATGTTAGCTGAAGTCACAACAATGTGCCATCAAAGGCAGAAAGGACCTTGTGTGGTTTGCTCAATCCACCTTAAAAGCTGGGTCACGTTGTTATTTAGCCCATACTGGTCTGCCACCAGTCCCCAGGCTGGTTAGTCACTGGCTGAGCAAGTCTGTGGGAAACAAACTTTTTCCTTCATTTGGAGTAAGATGATCTAGAGAAGCTTACAGTGGGAAGCTAATGATGTGGATTTCTTCCAGTTTTTGTAAGTTTTTACTCAATGAGTTGTGTTTCGTTGTTTTTAACAAATGTAATTGGGTTACTGCTGGTTTTTGTGTGGATTCTGGTTATTTTCTGCTAATGGATTGTTGGCCATAGTAGGCAGGCATTTAGAAAAGGGTGAACAGTAATTGAGGTGGAGCTGGCAGCTACTTTCTGAATGCAGAGGCAGGAAAAAAAGACTAACACCAAAAGTGCCAGAAAGATTTACATATGGTTTCTGGACTACAGTCTAAAATAGAAGATTCTTGCCCTTAGGGTGATAAGTTTGCTTTCTGCATGGAAAAAGGCACACAAACTGTGTATGATTAAATGTCACCCTAGGAAACATTTCAGGAGAGCAATCTCAGTGTGTTTTAATTCACTGCCTCTCATAAATCTCATGCATTCACTCTGTTCACATTCTCATCTGAATCTGGAGTTTCAAGTTCATTATATTATACCTTTTGATCTACTTCTGTCTCTAAAAGGTTTTATTGTCAGTGTCTGTGAATTAGTCTGGGGGTTCTTAGCTCCATCCCAGTTGTGCTGGTGCTGAGCTGTGGGTGCCCTCCCCAGGGTGGCTGAGGGCACATGGGCTGTGCAGCAACCTCAGGATCTGGCTCTTGTCTCTATACCCTGACCTGAGGCAGCTGCCAGGGTTTTTGCAAAGATTCAGCTCTAAAAAGTTGCAAACCATGGATATTCAGTATGGATGTAGGTAGTTTTCCAGCTCCTGAAACAGAGGAAAGCGAGAGAGAAATGCACTATAGTCAACTGGAGTGGGTAGTTCTATGTTTGTTTGTTTAAATTTTTTGTTTATTTTTTAAAAATCCTGTCCAAGTTAATTCTTGTCAGTATCGTTTGTTTTTCTTACTCCTTTATTTTCCATCCTTGTTTGGCTTTAAAAGCCTGCCTGTTCTCCTTGCACCTGTCTTTCCTGTCCAGGCTGTTGTTGCTTGCCAGCTCCTCTGTAACCTTGCAGGGGTGTTTCCTGGTGTCCCAGCAGTAGAAACCCAGTAGCTGGAAACCCAGGTGTGCCCACTCCCAGGTGCAGCTGGTTGGGAGAAGAGGGTTTAAATCACTGCAGCTGGACCCCTCCTTTGGGTACAGTGGGGTTGCAGATTTCTTCCTGCAGTAGCAGCACTATGGTTTGATCAGACCTGAACTGGTAAGAACATAAAGTAGCAAACGAAAGTAATACTCTTAGAACACATATGGGATGATGCTCGCAATGAAGATTGGTAGTAGCAGGACTGGGCTTTTCTTTTCCAAGAGCTTCAGTGGTATTTGTTGTTCTGTGTCATTGCCTCATCCCTCATCAACTATTCACTTGTGTTATGGGCCAGATAATTCTTATATAAGTAACGTGATCATATTAAAGCCATTTCTTTTTTGGCAGTTTCTGTAGAAACACTGCACCACTGCTTTTCAATATGACTGGAAAAATTCTATAATGCACACATGTGTAATGTCTCTGTGTGGTGCCTACTGGGTACCTCTGCACTAGACTTTGGAAATGTTACCAGGGCTGCTTAATATCATGTTATTCCAGTCTGTCTGTAGTAAAGTACAATTATAAAGTGTTTCCCCCTCAATATATTTAGTTATTTACTAATCAATTCCTTTTGTTTCCATGTGTTTTCCCATCAGGGGTGCCACATAATGCAGATGGTGTGCGCTTTGGCAGGGAAAAATAATGTTGCATGTGAGATGGGGGTCAGTGTGTGCTAAATGGCTTCCAGATGGCAGGGCATAGTAAGAGATCAGGTTGTCCCTCCATCTGTCCAGTCAAGAAATTGTATCTTTGTTTTTCTTCTTGAGGATGACTGCCTGCCTCTCTCTTGCTGATAATATATTGATCAGGGAGAACATGGTATCATCTGCCCAGTAAGATTTTATTTAATGGATCTACAAAGAAGTGCCCTGAAAAGAATTAAGAATAAAAGTTCACTGGTTGTTCTGCCAGGCATTTTTGTTTAGCAATGAAAGGCCAAGTTCTCTGATTTGCCAGTACATGTTGCAGTAAGGAGAAATTTTGGCTAGACACAGCTTTCTCTTCAGGCTGCAGGTGCAGAGCTCTGCAACAAGACTGCTGTGTTATACAAGGAGTGTTTGGGTTGGAAAGCAGGGAAGGCAAATAAGTGCCCCAGCTGTACAAGACCACAGCTTAGCTCTGTGGTCAGAGGTGTGGAACATTTCTGAGCTGTGTCTGTGCTCCCTGCAACTCCCTGCCCATCTTGTGGGGAGGAAAACCCCAACAAACCTGAAAATGCCCAGGGGAAAAAGGCAGCTTGGAAAGCACTTGCTGCATGAGTTGTCTTTATGTAGTCATGCTGTAGGTGACAGGCAGGGCAGCCCACTCTGGTCCCTTCCTGGTGCTAAGGAAAGCCTCTGCTCTTGCATTTATCCTCTAGCTCAGGTTGTGGAGCTGCTGTGGTGTTTAGTCCAGACCAGAGAGAGCTGTCACAGCTCTGTCCTGAGTACTGGGGCATGGAAGCTGCTCTGAACCTGAGCCGGCAGTGGAGACCCTTGTGTTCCCCTTTGATTGTTTGTGTCCCAGCTCCTGAGATGCACACTAAGCTGTGGTGGGGAGTTTGCTGCTGTGGATCCCTTGTCAGAGCCACAGCACAAGCAAGGCAGGTGAGGCTCAGCAGGAGGGGTCTTTGTGGGAACCCAGTATTTGATGGTGGGAATGAAGCTTGGAAGGATGAAGGGAAGTTACTTGTGGATTTTGACACATACAGGTACTGTAGCTCATAAAAATAAGCCCTGTGCTCTGAGAAGGCCAGGGAGCAGAGCTCTTACAAAAGTGCTTGTGTATTGATAGCAAGTTTTGCTTTAGCATCAGGAATGACATTCATTAGTCAAAGTATATATCTGCAAATTGTTTTATTTTATGGGGAAAGACTTAAAGGGGGAGGCTGAAGGGCTGCAGGTGATCCTTGGTGCCTGTGAGAGGGGAACAGGTGCTGCTCTAAGCAGGTGACTTGGATGCCTTTCTGTGCATAACACGAGGGCCACAATTTCATGTGCTTTTAGTCCTCTTGCTTGGCTGGGCCCTCTTGTGAATTGTTTGGGTTTTGCAATTCTTTGTTTCCTCTCCAAGCAGATGTTCAGCATTCGCTTATTTTTAGCAGTTTACTCTTTTTGCTTTAAAAATCCTACTTTCACTGCTCTCTGTGTGCCCCTATATAGTCACACTACCTTTGTATAGATGGGATGCTGTTACTATATTAGGACAAAGACATTTTTAGCAAAGGACGAAGGCCTTTGCTTGGGAAAAGGAAACAGCTTGCTTTTAAATCATTAAATCATTATTTATTTATTTGTATTGATGTGACTGAAAATATAGGATGTCTGTGTCAGTGTCAGGCCAGTTTGGACAAACTGGGGAAGGGGAGGAAGGAAGGAGTGAGTGTGTAGAGCAGAGATAATTTCTTAGAAGAAATAACTGGGCAGTTATCCCATATGGCACAAAGCAGCTTCAGGGATGTAAGCTAATCAAGGTAAACTACTCTCAGAAAGAGCTTTTGTGATCTTAGTACCTTTGTGCTTAAGCACTTTGGGAAATAGCTGTTCTTATGCTCATATGTATTTGTAACTAAAGTTAGGGATGTGGTTTAGGCTTGTCCTCTGTATAAATGGTTCCAAAGAAAGGAACAGCCCAGCCCTGACCTTGCTAACTCTTAATCAGTAACACAATTTAATCTACCTTCTACAATTCCAACGTAATTACTGCGGAAGCAGGAGGGAAAACTTTAAAAGGCGTGGCTAAGATAGCTGTTTATATTTAGTTCAGGAAACCTAAAAGAAGCTTCTCAGCCAAGGCCTGGTTGCATCAACTTTTCCATAAACATTGGTGTCTGTATCTGTGGAGGCAGAAGCTGCTGCTGTCCCAGGACATCTGTGTCCCTCTGCTGTGCCCTGGAAGGGACAGTGTGGCGTGACAGGACCCTGCACTGTGTCTGTTTTTGAGACATGAAGTCATTGGTTGTTTAGTTCTTTTTCTGTCAGTGGTTTAATGAGTGTGGCCAAGAGCAGGGGGAGTTGTGTGGTTACTGCCCTATGGGTCTTGTGAGGCTTTGCTGAGCAGAGAGCCTTGCAGGAGTTAACAAATACAGCAGCTTTACAGTCAGTCCCATGATCTTAACATTCACATAATGAGTCCCAGGATTATTTGTGTGTTTAGATTTACAGCACAGGGAGAGCTTTTAAAGAGAATTTTTTTGCCTCAGATTTTTTTTTTTTTTTCTAAAAGACAAGTCACTCAGTTGAATGTTTATTCTGTACACTAAGGAGAAAGGGCTGTGTGAGAGCTGCAAAGTGGTCCTTAATGATTTACTTATTTTACTCAGTTCATATAGAGTTAAATTCCTCTGGCACTTTGTTATAGTCTATAAGAACTGTCAAAACTTTGCAATAGTACTGATTAGGTGGTCATCTGAGAAATTCAATGAAATAAGGTTTGTAGGGAGAAGTAATTTGTGGGAGGTGGGGGAGAGATGGAATTTGGGAGGGGCTGATGTGCTCCTTATAGATCCAGCCAAAGTTCATACTTTAAAGAGACTTCACTAAAGCTTCATGGGCACTTCTGAAACTTGTCAGCTTATTTTTTAATTACTGTTTTGCAGCACTTCCAAGCCTGAGAGCTGCAAAGGAGTTGATAAGCACGTTTCTGAGGATGTACCTTTGGCTGCAGCCCCTGGTGATGGTGTAGAACTGCCTGCTCCAGAAACCGAAAGTTTCACAAGGGAAAAGAAGAGGTATTGTGTCATTTCACATTTTACAATACATTTCCACATCTGTACATCTTTTGCTTAGAAATGTTGCTAGTGTTAAAGAGATTGAACAATTTTAACAGGTGTTTTGTGGAGTTATATGAACCCTTTGCTGCTAGATTTTGCATCCAAATCGTACACTACCAAGTCCTGCCTATTCCAGTATATTTACTCATAAGTACCAGAAGAGGGAGCTTGGGCTACACTGGTTATTACTATGCTGATCTTTCCTACTGTTTTTAAATTAATGGGTTTTTTTAGTTCTTTAATCAGTATTTTCCTTTCTTTAAGTTCAGTTTTGGTTTTCGTCTGTTTTTGTTTGGTTTTTTTTGTTTGATTGTTTGGTTGATTTGGGGTTTTTTTGTGAAACTGTGCAAGATCAGGTCATTTTCAAGAGGACTGTTCTACTCATTCCCCTTCAGATTCTGCCAGCATCTTCCCCACCCCACACTGTTGATTTGCATTGTTGCTGTCAGTAGTGAAGGAAGATGTTCAGCTTTTGCTGAATAAATGTTGTATATCTTGATTTCAAAGTTAAACGTTTCACTGCTTCAGGTTTGCACTGATTGTTGTCAGAGTATTTGGTGGATGGCCTAGTGCATTTTTGCTTGGAAAACTCTGAAACCAAGTCACAGAATCTCAGAATAATTTGGGGTGAAAGGGGCATTAAAGCTCACCCAGTTTCAGCTCTCCCATCTCAAATATAGTTGAGCCAAGACATGTTTGGATATTCCTGTCAGAGCTTCAGCTGACGCCTGTCTGTGAGTGATTAACCAGTCTGCTCTTGGGGCTTGGCAATAAAGGGCTGCCCTTATTGTGACATCTATTAATGGAAAAGGTCACAGCACAGCTGAGAATATGAAATGGGCACTCCCTGGAGAACAGCATTCTCCACCCCACCAATACAGACTGGCAGGTTGTGACAAGTAGGGTACAAGACAGGAGACACCACTACAGCTCTGTTCAGAAATGTCAGAAGATGCTGCTGTCAGCAGGAGGATACTCTGAATCAGGAATTAAAATGTACACAGAAAACATGTTCTGCTGTGGAACAGTGCAGGAATAGCTATTAGCAAATGCTGCTGAAATCCACAGTATAATGTCTAGGAAACATGATGGTTAGCTATTTCTTTTAAATTTTGATGAGAGAATGGTGTCCTCACCTGTAGTGTGCGTGCTGCTGGAACACAGGCCAAGCTTTCTGTGTAGTTCCCCTCTGTGGTGCTGCACTGGACTCACATTGTTTGACCTGTGTATTGGTGGTGGGGAACAGAAAACCAGCCTGTTCTGTCACCTGGAGAGAATTTTCTGAGTTGAGGGATAGATACAATGGTCATTTTCTAAAACTGGAGAGAAATGGGCAGACAAGGTTCAAAGTTAGAAAATATTCATCCTGACATGTTGACTCTTCCCAGAGAATCATCCAAAGTTGTTTGAACTTTACAGATACCATGGACTGAATTTCATATTCTCTGAGTGCTTTAGAGTGGTCGCAGATGACTGTTGTTTACAAATCCACATTGAAACCACCAAAACATATGGTATTTCTTTTCCTTTTTGCTAGAATTTGGCTTTAAGGAGGGGAGAAATCATTTCAGAACTCTGCAGGCAAGCAGAGCTGCTGTGCTCACATGTTTAGATTGGCTTAAGCCTCTGAAGTTTGTTTTGTTTTGGTATTGATGTCGTGTGTTTCATAACATAAATATCTACATGTGCATAAGAAGCTTTTGAATAGGGTAAACAATGGTGTAATTAAGTAGAATGATAGAATAATCCAATGGTTTGGGTTGGAAGGGACCATAAAGACCATCTAATTCCCACCCCCTGCCATGGGCAGGGACACCTTCCACCAGCCCAGGTTGCTCCAAGCCCCATCCAGCCTGGCCTTGGACAATTCCAGGGGTGAAGCAGCCACAGCCTCTCTGGGCAGGCTATTACATTAGCAGAACTGCTTAATGCAGAATGAAAATCCAGCCTGGGGTGTCAGTAAACCCACTGGACACTGGGAATGATGGTCTTATCATCCACAGACTCCTTCTCCAAAGCTGAACCTGTGTGTTTGTTCTTTTAGTAGCATAAACACAGACTTTCACAGATCTTAATGGAAATTAAAATGCACACAGAGGTGAGGATTAGAGTCATTTGGGGGACGAAAGATAATTCTTGCATTCTCTTGAAAAGCAAATACATTGCTGTCCAAATAGCTGTTTGCTGTTATAATCGGCCCCTTATGCAAATACTTCTGAGACTATCTTGCATTTTTATGTGATTCATGTGAACCAAATCAAATCAGCTGTGGGAAATAATAGCCTGCAAATTGAGTTATGTTTCACTTTGTCACATTTATGGCAAGTGCCTGGCAAGGTGCTGAACTTCTGCAAAGGCTGTGGCACTGCGTGATTTGGTGCAGAATGGGTCCTTGAGGTATTTCAGTCTGCTCTGTGATTGTCATGGTCACATTATGAACTGTGTCACAGACACTTTATAATTTGGGAGAAGTGCTGAAATAATGGTTCTTTATGGGAGCCCTATGGACAGAGCTGGAAAAGCCCTGGAATGCTGATCCATCCCCTTGTCCTGGAAGGAAGAGAGATGAATATGATTGATTCTATGGAGCAAAAAACAAATGCTGTTTTTGTGCATGTCCTCACCTGTAGCCTCAGTACCTGCTTTCAGAGCTGCACCTGTGATGTTCTGTGTGGCTGATGTGAATGGAGAGGTGAGTCCTCCTTGTTGTCAGATACAGGGTCAGTTCTCTTTCAAAAGCTAGACCAGGTTGGAGTGGGATCATTCTGGGAGATTTCTCCTGATCTCTGAATCTCTGAAATTAAACACACATTTCTGCCTCACCTAATTTTCGTGAAATGAGTGTGGAACCAATGGAGAGCACAGCAACAAATTTTTCTGAAAGCAAAAAGTCACAACAGTCCTTCCAGAAAGCTCTACTTTCTGTGAAGAAAAAAGCTTTCTGTGTTGTTGATTTCCAAAATGTTTCATAACTTTTCCCTGGGAGGGAGCAAAGCTGAGTAATTGGTGTCACACAGAAAAACAGGATAAGCTTGATGACTTCTGGGTTTTATTTGCTTGATCACGTGTTGAAAACAAGTTTTCTGCTTTTGCCCATCTTTGGACAGGCTTAGGGTAAAACTAAGGAAATAAAAACCAATCTATTGCCTTCATTCTTTACCAACGCTGATAATCCTAGACTGAGTTGCTTTTAATGATGTAATCAAAACCAAGAAGGGATTAAAGGGGATTCACAGGCACAGGGTTTTTTTCCTTGAGGGAATTCAACCCTTTTGAAAGGAATGTGTTACTACATTAAGTTTACACGTGCACTGAGCAAGGAAGAGATGGGAAATGCAAGTGAAGGATACAAATGCAATTACAAGGCCTCTTTCTTTCCAGAGTGTGGGAGTTTGTGGGTGTTTTGGGGTTTACAGATTTTTTTCTTTTGGAGGAAGGTGTAGTTTTCTGAGTTTAATGTGTATTATGTGAACTGGATAGTAGTATAGCTCTAGTGTGTGTCTGGGCTGTCTGGTGCACAAGTGAAGTGTTCTTTTACAATAGCAACAGGATGAAGACATGGAAATGAAGTTGTTTAGGTCTTGGAAACTAAAACCCAAGGAGTTTTGTTGAGGCTTTGTGGTTGATACTGTGAAAAGCATTTACCATCTTCTCAAATAAAACATCAAAAATAGATACCTTTGACATAACCAGGCAGTGTGTAACAAATGGACAGCAACGAGGCACACTCCTGCTCTTCATTCATTTTCTCTGTTCCAGGTTTTTAAACATGATTGTCTCCTGTGTGATGTCCTCAGGATGCTTTGTGTTGCTCAGCCTGTTCCTGAGTAAAGGCAGCAACTCCTGGGATCTGTGCTGTGTTTCAAGCCCAAAATGTTGTGAACTAAGTGGATTTTCTTGTAACTGATTTTGGGACTGGTGTGGTGGGGTTCCCAGGTGAAGAACTGGATCCTTCAGGCTTTTCTGGGAGAACCTGTGACTGGGGGTGAAAAATCCTGTGTATTTGTGCCCAAAGACCCCAATGCAGTGTGCTGGCAAAGGACAGCTTCCCTCAAACAGCAGCAATTCAACAAATCACTTCCAGTAACTGTGTTTTTAAGAGGCAGAACGTTAATGGATGCTTGACAGGAGTGGGAAATGTCACCTGTTTTCTCACCATGTCTTTGTTCAGAATTTTGACTCTCTGGGGTGTGTTCTGCCTGCGTGTTTGCTCAAAGAGAGCAATTATTTGTGTGTGTTGAGAGGTTTCTCTCAGTATGTGGCGGTGGACAAAGGGCAATGGCAGCCCCCTGTTTGCTTGTTATTACTGTGTATTTTACAGGTTCCCCCAGGCAATATATGGTAATTTCCTTGCTGAAGCAAGAACAGGTTCAGCAGCATGAAAATGAATATGTCATTACAGTAATTAATCCATCCACAAGGAGTTTTAGAATGGCATTGATCATCTTGCATCCTCCAAAACCCTGGCAGTGCAGGTTCAACAGAGATTACACACCTGGCTTGGGTTGCTGTCCCTTGGCTCTGTGGCAAGCTCTGAGGGTGCCAGAGGACCTGGCAGTGCCAGGAGGGTGGAGGGCTTGTAGGGAGATCACCTCTGGCCCTGCAGCAGGGATTACATGGGCTAAAGCTGTTGAGTCAGGTGTATTTCGTATTTCTCAATAAATGCTGTTGTGCTTAAATATGGCCTGTGCTTTTGGGGAGCTCTACCCCTAATGCTAAATCTTTTGGAAACAAAAGCATAAAGAAGTCCTTGAAAAGTACTGATAATACTTCTAGTTTGTGTTAACTCTTTTGAAATCAAACTGAAGCTGTAAGCTGACTTCATTAAGGAAGTCATTTGACCAAAGGCTTACAGCAGGCAGGAATACTGCTCTGGTCTGATTTCTTCATCCTGCATTTTCATAACCTGATTCTTCACTTGGACCCTGAGGCCAAGAGACCTTTAGTTTCTGCTTCCCAAAATCTCCTGCAAGGAGGTGCCCCTGGAGAGCATCATCCACTCTGATCTTGCCAGCTGAGGGCAGGTGCCTGAAAGTCCCTAAAAATGTCATTTCCTCTGGCTTTAGGCAGCTCCTTTCCTACCAAGCCTGGCTCCAGCTGTCGTGGGGATCTCACACCTTGGGATGTTTAAAGGCTTAGGAACAGGTGTGGCAGCAGGATGAGATCCTGTTGTCTGTGGTGGTGGTTCTGCAGCTTTGGTGTGGTTATGCTTGTGCTCCCAGGCCAAAAATTTGGAAAACAGGGGTTTAAGGTTTTGTTTGTGATCCGGTGAATTCAAGCCTGGTTCTTCCAGTAGTGGCGTGATACAGATGAAATCCAAAATTGAAGTGTCTGTGCCTCAGCAGGAGGGGAAGGCAAAGGGGCAAATGACAGGGCAGGGGCTGCATGGAGGGTTTTCCATGCACCCTTTGGGATCATCCCTGCACATGGAGGGAGGCATCCCCACCCAGGGCTGTGCTCAGCCTTGAGAACCTCATCCCCCTCTTTGTTCGGTCCTTCATTCCATAAAGCGCTTTGGGACGTGGAATCTTCTGGGGTGTTGTGTTCTCACGTTGCTGGCTGTGATTCAGTGGTGACCTCTGAAAGGCTCAGCCCCCCCGGCATCCCCAGCAGAGGCCCCTTTTGTTATCTCTGCACTGGGTTTCCCATGCTGCAGATTTCAATAACTAAGCAGGCGTTTTGGTTATTCATAACTCTTAATGCCATTAATCTCACTTGCAATTTAGATTAAGCACTGGCCTTAGCAACCAAACAGTGATCAGTGGGAAGGGGGGAACAGTGGCTTATGTTTTATTATATTTCATTTTATTTATATTTATTTTTATTTGAAATGTGTTCAAAAGTTTATTTCTTGTGAGCTGTATTGTCCATCCTGGTTGCATCACCACTGGTCACTCCTTTTTTTACTTTGAATTCTGTTTAGGCTTAAAATTCTGAGACGCTGTGTGTTTTCATGGAGAGTGTATCAATGCAAATAAAGCACTCACACTGTGTTAATCTAGATAAGTGGTGGAGCAGACAATGTGTTTGTCAATGTATTTGATCTGGAAGAATAAGGTAAATCTGTGGAGCTTTACACCTACTATCTCCTTGTGTTATTTTGTGCTGTGTTATTTTGTGGTGACATGGATAGGGCTGTGTTGTGCCAAGTGATGTACAGAAGCAATTGAACAAATTGCTTCTATTTTTCTTGAAAAGTATATTGAAAAATATCCTACTGATTTAACACTCCCTAATTATTTTGCTGCTCAGGTTTCATTTATGCTCTCCAATAGTGAATCAATGCCCCACTCTGAGCCCATTAAAAAATAAATGCTGCAAAGAAAAATACCCCAAACCCACAAGTAACAAAAAACCCCACCAAACCTGGGGTTTCAACCTGGTGGTCTGTCATTCTCCCTGTAGGGCTGAATTCCTGATTTATCTGTTCTGGAATGGGATTAAATTAAGAATAACTGGATTTTAGAAGAATGGTGATGAATGTGTCTTTAAATGTCTAATTATAGACTATATCTTAATTATACTGTGTATATAAACTGCACTACAGGTTTCTCTATTAGGCACTACTAGGGCATAGATGTTACAATTTATGTTAACCTTTCAAGAGCTTTCATCAGTAAACCAAAATAAGACAAATTTGTTGCATGTTTCAGGTGACTTTTCATCCTTGCTCTTTTGTCTGTACCACAGAGTTGCTCATAAAACTAAGGGAGACAAAGAAAGAAATCTGCTTTTCTTCCACTGCTCTTTCTTGGCCCTTTCTTCTTTGGGATATCATCCTTCAAAATAACAAAGATTTTAAGTTTTATATTATCATCTGCTCACATACAATACTGTGGTGTCTTGCTTGTGGCTGGGATAGAGTTAAATTTCTTCTAGTCCCTAAAGCAAAAAAAGAAAAAATTGAATTGCACCTCTGGGGACAAAGATTGAAGGGGTTTGATTTGGTTTCTCTGCTTGGCTGTGACTTTCTGAAGGATGTAATGACAGCACCAGTCTTAAATACTGTCCCTGTCCCAGAGCAGTGCAGGTGGTGTGACCTGGCTGGAAAAAACAAATCCCAGATCGATGCTGTCTCACAGAGAGTCCTGCTGGCACATCTGGGCATGGCATGAAGTCAGAGTTAGCAAGGGAAAGTGAAGAACCAAAGTGGAGGGTGACAAATGCCTTGCAATGTTCCAGCAGCAGCTTCAGCAGGTTCCTATTTGAGCAGGACTTTTAAGTGGCTCTCCTCAAGGCAAGTGGAAATTACGAGATCCATCCCCTCCTGCTCACTTTAGAGAAGGAGGTGAGACCAAGGAGCAAAAATCTGTCTACAGGGGCAAGATACTTTGTAGAATAAAAACGAGAGAAATTCTGGATATCCCAGGACTGAGCAAAGGAGCACAGAAATATTCACAACCCATGTGTTTTTGTGCAGCCTGTAATGAAGGATGCTTGAGTTCTTAAAAGCCTGCAAGCTGCTTTCTGTTTAGCTTTTAGAAAGAGGGACTCCAAACCTTGAGTGCCCACGTGGCTGAAAATGGGCTGCTTGACCTTCTGTGTAATGCAAGGAACAACACTGGTCCTGGGAGAGCTGCATTTCTGGGAAGGACTTGGCACCAGAGCCTGCCAGAGCAGGGCTGGTGCTCCTGCAAGGCTTCTAGAGCACAGGAGTCTCCAGCCTTGGGCGTCCCAAAAAGGCTGTCACCACAGCACTTCAAAAGGTGTCGATGCTTTTATGTGCTAATGTGCTCTCAAACATACAGCCACCCTCCCCGAGGCTCTGGTTTGCCTTGTGACTCTGTCCCTACAGAACAGTGTTGGTTTTCTGAGCAGTTTGGTCCTTTCAGTCCTTTAGGAAAGATACTGCTCTTCCTTAGCAGACTGATAATGTGGATACCTTTGCTATGCACCCTTTGATACCAGGGAGGCTTTGGGGTAAAAGCTTCTTCTCAGGCTGCATTCACTGGGGTCCAAAGGCAGTATCTCTTATTTTTATATATATATATACACACATATATATAAAATTATTGAGGGGAAAAATTGTTTAAACAATAATCTATTCTTTTAAACATCTTCCCATCTTTTGGCTGTATTTTGTAGACAGCACTGTTCCTCAGAGCTTTGGCAGCAGCCTTCTGATACCAGAGAAACCCCTTTTTGTTTGGGATGTTTGGCTTTGCTCTGTCTCTGCAGTTTGCTTTATATGGTGCTCATTTCTGCACAGTACCTCAATAATGCAGTGCAGCTCGGATGTAAAGCTTAATATTCACCCACTCCTTCCCAAGGGGATTAGATGTGTGAGGGAGGCTTTTCTTTCAGTGGGCTCTTTGATGTTTCTGTGTGTGTATGTGTGGTCATGCAACCAGCATTTACAGCTAGTGTAAGTGCCTGGCACAGTGGAGAGGGAAGCCAAGAGCAAGGAAACACAACATAAATTTCAGGATGTCATAAGCCTTATCACAGTCCTGTCCAGCCCTATTTTTGATGGAAACCAAGAATTTCAAATTGGGTGCAAGTGACCCAAGTCTGAGTTCATATATAAACATGAAATAGAACAAGACCAAATATTTAGGAGCCTGTACAGAGTTTTAAACAACTAACCAGCAGGCATCCAGTTTCAATAAAACATTCATTTTGTATAGGCCAAAATATGGCTTTTGCTTAAATGGATGAAAGAGGCAGGAAAAGAAAATGATAAATTCTAAAGGATGGTACTGAGTACTCAAATAGTCTTTTTCAGCAGTGGGATCACAATAAGTTGTTCCATGGCTGTTCATCCCTAGGCTGAAATGCCCGGGGCATCTTTAAGTCCTTTAAAGCTACAGTGGGATTTTTTTATTATTTCTTTTTCGAGCTACATCTGTGTGTTTTTCAGGGTCCAGAGAAGTTCTTACAAAATGTACTTATAGTGTCAACACAGATCTTATATTTTGAAAACCCAACTCTAAATTTAGTACTAAACTGATGCTTCTTGGCAGGCCTAAAGGGTGACTTGGGGCCAGGCAGGAGAGGGAGAGCTCCCTTCTCATCTAAGGTCTCTGTTACCAGTCAGGATGGGCTGCAGGGAAAAGCTGCTGCTCCCACCACATTTGTATTCAGACCCAAGGACTGTCACCCTCTGTGCTTCTGCCCCACAGGGAAATCAACCCAGCTTTGTGAACCTGCTGCTGTAGCTGCAGGGTGCCTCATTTTGTGTCCCCTCTCTGGAGTGCACAAAGGCAAATGAGTGACTTGACCCTCTGAGCAGCCAGAGTAGCTTAAACGATACCTGGGTTTAGGTGAGTGCAGCAGTGAGCAAAATGCCAAATCCTTTCCACATCTCCCCCTGGGGTTGGTCCCCAGACAGATTTTGTAGTCAAATCAGATGTAAATTACAATTTGGCTTCTTGCACAGGTTGGCCAGAGACATCAGTTTAGTATTTGTTACTGCATCCCATAGTCAACAAACTCTCTCCACTCCTAGGCTCAGTTAGAGCACACCTTTTGGAGTTTTAAAGTAGCTATATAAAATAATAAAGTATAAAGTTAAATATATTAATAGAAAGTCACTATTAGGAATTTGCATGTAACAGTTGATTAGACTTTATTTTCCTAATTTGGATCTTGTTGGTGTAGCACTTGTCAGAGCTGCCACTGCTTTCAAGCATGTCACTTCTCCTTCTGCAGGTGTCTTTGGGTGTAGTGGACTGAGTTCTTTCATCCTTGGCCTTTAAACACTTCCCCAAAGCTCTGACCAGCTCTTTTCTGGCCAGTCAGGGAAGTACTAACATTACACTGATGGAAGCACATCCATCAAGGTCTCACTAGTGTTACAGCCCATGTTCCTGTTTTACCAGTGCTCCAGTTCACAGTGCTGCAGTTGAGCTGCTTGAATGGTTGTTTTTCAAAGAGGAGAGTTAAATCCTGTTCCCTTTATGATCAGGAGCATCATAGATGTGATGAACTGTCCTCATGGTGAATCTCTGAGCTGTGCCACGAGCTGTGCACAGGAATTGGGGTGAAAGGGATGGGAGAAGGAGGCAGTACCTTGTCTGTAACATCCCTCCCCATAACCCAGAGCCCCCTGTAACCCAGACAGTATGTGGGAAGTGACCAGGGTCTCAAGAGGTTGAAGCCCTTGAACCTGCAGATTGCCACTGGGCATGTTAGCCAAGACAAGGATTTCTAATGGAACTCAAATGTTTGTTGCATAGAAACACTGGGGAATGGAAAAAAAGCTTTTTCCACTATACAGCTCCTGAAAGGACCGTGCTGCCTCAGAATAGGATTCAATCCAAAGCTTCTTTTATTGGGCCTTTGTTTATTTTATAAATGTACACATGAAATGTCAGGGAGTTGACACAGGCATTTTAAGTGTATTCTTTGCACTTGTTAGGAAGATGCCACAGTATCCCTGTTTTGCTCACTGTCAGGACAAACAGTGCCTGTGTTCTCCCTCTTGGCTTCCAGGTACCTGCTAGGGCTTGACTTAATATGGTGTTTGCCTTTCTAGGGAGTTTTCTTTTTCTCAGCATCTTCCTTCTCTCTGTAACAAATAAAATCCAGTAGGGAGCTGTTGCAATATTCAAAAGACCAGTCCTCCATAGTTCAATAGAGCTACCACATGGAAAACTGAAGCTGAGCTGTAACCTCAGCCTAATAGGGTCTCTGGATACAGACATGTAATTTTAATCTGTTGGCTGGTGCCATTGATTTCCCATATTGGATGGAAAAACCGGAGTTATTAACCATTTCAAATCTTCTGCCAGAGAGCACACAGGACTTCTCATATGTTCTCTTCACATTCTGTGTTTTACTTGCTTGTAAAGTGGCAAATACAGAAGGTGTAGCTGGTTGCTGCCACTTTGGCAAGGGAGCATCAGAGCCTGGGGGGCGTTTGTGGCTCAGGGACAGCCCTGCACCAGAAATTCTGAAGCTCAGTCCCTGAATGAGGCAGTGCTGCTGCTTCTCTGGGGCTCTTGAGACGAGTGTTGAGCAATGAGACACTAGAAATGAGGGTTTGGCTTTCATCAGAAACAAAACAACCCCAAAATTATAACTTGCTTGGGAGTTTGTGGCTGCATGAAGTGCTGGCTCACAAGCTTTGCCCCTTAGTTTAAACCAAATAGAGAAAAGAGAAAGGGCATTTATTTAGATGTTGTTTGTAAAACAGAATTTAATTTTAGGCAGCCTCTGCAAGTGAAATGTGCTCTGTTCACTAAACATCTTTGTTTCCTCTTATACCAAGAACCATTTATTCTGGATGCACTCAGAGAGCCAGATGTATTCACATACGTGTATTCAGCAGTCATCATTCCTGTAAAGCAAGCAAACCCACTGGATTTTGCTTTTTTCAAGCAGAAAAAAAACCCAGAAACTGTTTAAGGTGTGAGCCTAATGAGGCCTCCACTGCAGCATGAATGCTGTGCAGTGGTAGGTGCTTGGAAGTTAGAATGTTTTAATATTTCTGTTAAATCTGTGTGATCCTTCTGACCTCTCTGCCATGTGAATTGTTACACAGCTTCAAGCCAGTCCTGTCCCTGGGGTTTAATTCCTGCTGTAGACAGCGGTGCAACCCATTAATTTCCTCTCTCCTTTAGTGATATGAAACACAACTTGCAGGTGTAGCGTCTGCTGTTTGCTAAAGACAGTGATGTGGAGAGGGATGCTGTGCAGCCTTCTCAGCGTGCCCTGGCACCTCCACAGTGGCAGAAGGATAAACTCATTTATAGGGCTTGGGATGTGTAAGAGCTTAAAGATCCTCCCCAGGACAAGCATCCTTATTAGCTGATGACCATCCCCACCTCGCTGTCCAGCCAGGGGGTCTGTGCAGGCAGGATCAGAATGGTTAAAGTGCCCTGCTCTGTGGGATGGAGCTGCTGCTCAGCTCCCACATTGCCTTGTTTACCTTGGCTGCTCACGGTATTCTCCCTGCGTTCCTCTTGGAAGATTCCATTCTTTTTTGTGCAAGAGGGATGAGCTCGTTTGTTAAACGGGGAAAATAATACTAAAAAAAAAAGGCCAAGGCAGGGGTTGTGGTTATTAATCCTCCCTGGAGCCGTCCCGACCCTGCCTGGGAGGGAGGGAAAGGCATGCGGGGCACACGAGCATTTGCATTTCAAATCAGCTGAGTCAACACAATATAATGGTCCTGCCTGTAGGTCCTTAGAGAGCCACAGTAGCTGACAATGTGTGCTTAAAGGGAGGGTCTGCTTTTCTTCTT
>WBMV01004635.1:74916-150316 GCA_013396655.1 Campylorhamphus procurvoides
TTTTTTTTTATTTAATTCCTCCAAGCCGGTTTCCATAGCCAATAGTCCCGTGTTCCAGGCGCCTGCAGCGGAGCTCTGTGGACCACTGATGCTCAGCAGATGATCTCCCTGTCATAGGGTTTTATTTTATTTTATAAAGAGCGTTCATCTGCACCGGGGAAGGAAAAAAAAATATATATATAAAAATATATAAAAATATTAAATATAAAAAATTAAAAAAAAATATAAAAAAGGCAAGGCAGCCCCAAAGCTGGCAGGAGTTCAGACAGGAGAAGCCGCCGAAGTGTTGGTGGTTGTGGTGCCACTGATGCGAGCAGCTGTTCCCATCTGCAGTGCAGCAGCGCATCCTCTGCACAGACACAGACACCGCTCCC
Organism: Campylorhamphus procurvoides; assembly: GCA_013396655.1. NCBI lineage: Eukaryota > Metazoa > Chordata > Aves > Passeriformes > Dendrocolaptidae > Campylorhamphus > Campylorhamphus procurvoides. Next base: position 75,291 of record WBMV01004635.1, read on the forward strand.
GGATCCCTGGAATTACAGAGGGAGCCGCTCCTGCTCCTGCCCGGGATCGCTGAGGATGGGAGGCTCGCAGTCCCTGCAGCAGGCACAGACAGCTGGCCTGGTCCGGGAGCCCTCCGAGGCCATGTAAGTGTGCATTGTTCCTCCTTTGCTCTCCCCTTTCCCCCGAGCCTTTGTTTGGAGATGGGCTCTGCCAACCCGGGGTGCAGAAGAGGCTTGGCTGGGGATGGCGAGGAAGGGTCTTTGATGCTGCCCTGGGTACCAGGGCACCTGGCGGGGTGTGTTGGGCAGGAGCTGCATCCCAAAGGGGCTGTCTGTTCTCGTGTTTTGGGTACAGAATCCACCAAACACACCTTCTTGTGTTTTGGGTGCAGAATCCACCAAACACAGGCAAACAAAACCCCAGCCCCTTTCCCCAACCCCACCACCTCTGTGTTTTCTATTTAAAATGCATGGCATGGAGCTCTGTTTCACTGCCCCCCCCCCCTTTTTTTTTTTTATTTCAGAGCTGCTTTTTGCTTTTCTCTGTACAGATAGTCGTTTTCAGGTCACATCACCCCTGTCAGCATCCGTCCCTGTCGTGGCATTTTAACCTCTGATGAATCATAAGCAAGGTGTCCTTAGATCTCTCCTCGCTGAAGGCCAACTCTGAAAGATTCACTGGGGCAGGGAGGAAAAATCAGACAATCAGTGCTTGTTCAGAATAGGTTAGCACTTTTTTTAGCACTTTTTCAGATGGTTAAATGAAAGTGCACAAATACGTGTGTGTGGGGGGAATTAGCAGCATCATTTCCCACTTGCAAATAGGATTTTGTCATTTACTTCTGGGGGATTTAGCAGTTTACTTAGCCAGCAGTCTTTTCTCCCTAACCCTCCAGCCCAGGCTGCTGAGCTGGGTGCTGGAACCTGGACCTTACCCCTGAATGGGTTTTAGAGGAATTGCCTTGTCTCCTTTTGTTATTTCAGCTGTATAAATCACATTTATCTAACATGTCTGACTACTGCGTCCATTACTGATGATGCATTTTGGTAAGTTTTAGGTACTTACCCCTAGGCCTGCTCTATAAACTAGACTCATATAGAAATAGCCTTTTAGAAATTCTTTTAATGCAGTGTCTGCTTGTTAAGGTAGATCTGATTATGGTTGAGACATCATTTGTATGTTTGAGATAAGTGTTTCGGAGTCACTAGGGAATGATAAAGCAGTAACTGATAGTTTTGCCTCTATAATAGGCCTTACAAGCAGGTATATGCTCCCTATTGTCATATTCCAGTACATCAGCAGATAGCTTTGCTCGATAGTGTCTTGTTATATTTGTAAAATACAGGCCTAACAGCATTTCTGGATCCTTTGTTCCTTTGATGTGTAGCTTCAGCAATTAAGATTTTTTTTCCCTCTAATTGAGGAAATTCTGACACTCTACCATCTGACATTCCTATAAAGAGCAACTATTTTAATAATATGGTGGAATAAACTGATACCTCCTTGTCTTTAAAGGACTATAAATTGCATTTTCATCTGCACAAACTGGTGCTGATTTTCACAGTGGTCCAAGGACCAGGCAATAAAAGAGCCATTGCTCAAACAAGGTTTGGGCTTTTTTATCTATGATTTTTAGTCTTTTAAGAATCCATTCTGTTGGAAGAAGATATTGATCAAAGTGTATATTTATATATTTTGGGGACACATGAGTAAATTACATTGTCATGTTTCTCAGCCCTTTTATATATAAACATACTCATCTTTTGCAGTTAGTCATTCTTTTGGGGTTTTGGGATGGTCTTTTAAGGCACAACATAATCAACAGATAATTTTTTTAGCACAGGCATCATCCAGTAACTGTTGATGTCCTTGGGCAGAATTTGTGAAAGGTGTTGCTAATCTTGTATTCAATAAATCACTGAAAGTGTGCCATTTTCTTCAACTAAATACTCCTTAAAATGAGATAAGAATTGAGGTGTTTCTTTATCCTTGAGGAAATAGAGGCCTATTTTCTGAAACAAGAACATCCTCATAGGATGTCACAGTCATTGGTTCTGGTCTGAGGTTTTGACTGTATATCCTAATCACTGTAACTTTTACCAATGCTTTTCCAGTGAGGTTGCATTTAACTTACTTAGCACACACCAGCAAATTCCTTAATGGCAGTGATGGCTCAGAGGCAGAAACATCTGGCCCTGTCCCAGGCAAGTTGGGCAATTGCCCACGCAGTTACAGCATCCCTGAAGTCATCATTTCATCCATCATCAGGGACTTGTTGCCCAAAGGAGGTAGCTTCCCCAAAGGCAAAGCAGGGCTGGATTTTGCTGCCCTGAGTTCATTAGGTTAGATGGGTGTAAATTAGAAGTCATTACTGGAATAGAATAGGATCAGAAAAAGTAGAGGCAAACAAATTCCTTAAGTAGCTGCTGGTTTAGGAGTCCCTCCGAGGTGTCCTACTATGGACTTCTTCACTAAACGCTAAAGAAAGTCAAGTGGTGTTAGAATTGATGCTCAGAAGGGGGGTCTAGGTCAAGATTTTAGAGTGTAGGCATGATTAAATAGGCCCTTTTTGCATGTGCATGCCAAATCCCTAATTTTAATGTAAATTTCTTTCAGCCAGGATAAAAATATTTGTAATAAACCCACTATTGACACTGACAGCCTGGGGTATTGTGTTGCTCATTGTGGATGGTTAGCACTCACTCGCTGGCAGCAGACAATTGCCCTTGTATTTAAAGAGAAAGGAAAAGTCAATTTGGAATGATAGAAAAAGGGAAAACCCAAGGGAAGGCCCTGACAATAAAAGTTAACTGCAGATGAAAGTGGTGTGGCTGAGAGCTCGCTGTTGATGTTATAAGCGCTGTCATGTGCTTTGCAAGTCGCAGCAGGCACCCTGGTGGCCACAGATTTATAAAGCTCAATCAAGGGTATGTTTCCATGTTTCCATCACGTAATAGGAGTGGACTCGGTTGAAATGAAAGCAAATGACAGTGTGATGATGTTCAGCAGGCATGGATTTGTTGGGTGCCTGCACACATCTGGTGCTGGTGATGTTGTCCCCGTGTGTGCTGTCTGTGCTGCACTGAGGTACCAGAGTTGTCCTGCTGAGGATGTGAACAGAAACCTGATTGCCAAGTGCTACCACTTCGCCTCAGTGCTTTTCTTTGCAATAGTAATATTTTTCCACCTCTTGGTAATATTTTTCGAGTATTAGCAAACTGGAAGTGTTGCTAGGGATTTAAATGGTGGTAGCTCTTAGCCAGTGGCCACCTCTGTGTCGTGTTTCTTCTCCAGTGGAAAGGCTTCCTTTCTCCTGAGCACGAACCACACCTTGCTTTTGTGGAGCATTTTATGGTTGCTGTCCTTGCAGCAACTGGGCAGGATTTACATTCAGTGCCAATTTCTTGATCAGCCAAAGTGCTGATGATGTGTTATTTTCTCCCATCGGGAGCTCTGCGTGCTGTGTCTTTAACATTTCCATCCCTTGCCAATCCAAGAGGAAAATGAATGAAGAGTGAGCCAGCTCCCACTGAAGTTGATAGTGAAATGCTCACTGACTTCAATGGGAGCCTGGATCAGGCTCCAAGAAAGAAATTGAATGTTACTGATCATTGGGAGCAGGCCAAGATGTTGGTGACCTGGTGGGTTGTTTTTTAGTATTTCTTCTGCTGGTCTTTTCATTTGTTTGGAAAAACTCAGAAAAATTTATACTGGATAGTCCCTGCCTTGTGTGTAGGAGATGGGAGCGGTTGTTCTATATGTAAGGGTGTACATATACATGTATTTATAAAAGTTATCCCTGCATATGTACAAACACACAGCCCTTGCTTGCCACCACAGTTTTTTATTTTTCTACCTCCCAAATGTGGAAGAATCCATTGTGTGGTTCTGAAAAGTTTGAAAGAAAGGAGTCTGGTAAGGTATTTGCACAGTTTTATATCCTCATACCTAAGAAAATGATCATAATGAATATATATATATGTGGAAGATTGGGATATATGTATCTTGAAAATATTTTGGTCTTGGGAGGAAGGGAGGCTGCTGTTACTGGATTGATATTTAGTTAATCCCTTGACAGATAGTGCTGCCTATTGTCAGCATATGAAGTAGAAAGGTGAATTGTGAATTTGTTTTCTTCTTCCTCTTACTGACAGCCATCAGTGAGCATCCCCATCTGTAATTAGGGGATCCTCTATCAACTAGATTTGTCTGCTAAATAGGGTGAATTTCTGGGAGACATGGGGATGCTGTGCTTAAGAGAAGATGTATCAGAAGTAACGAGGAGATTCTTCTGTCAGGCTTCCCTGTCTTTTATTCCAGCCTCCCTTATTTGAGCCCAAATGATCTCATCTCTGAAGTCAATGACAGCACTTCCTTTGATATGAGAGGTGGTTACATCAACCACTGCTTCTGTCAGTAGAAGTAGGCAGGTCACGTTTAGACTTGAAAACAAAATGAAAAGACCCCCGACTCCCTCAGCCTCCTATTAACAAGGCACAGCACACATCTGGCAAATCCATGTGTGCTGGAGAGCTCTCCATACGGAGTGGGGTGCCCTGTGCCATGGGTAATGGAGCTGCTGTCATCCATTATGTATTATGACATACAGGCAAATTGGAAAATACAAACTGATGTGGGGTAGTAAAAACATGAATGGAGAGACGTTCCTGCGCAGGCATTGTGGCTGTCACTTGCTGGCAGAGCTGTTCCCCTGCCTTCCTTTGCTTTTTGCTTTGCTTGACCCAGCAGTCAGAGGAGCTGATGATTAGATTTAAATCAAAGATGCTCTGCTGTCCTGTGTGTTTCAAGAGGTAATAGTCTGGGTGCTTTTAGGGTTTTTCTAACTTGATTATCTCATCTCGAAAAGAGCTCTGTCTGTTGCAAGCACATTTCCTTTGTTTTAAGACATACACACATCGTTTTTGTATTTGCTTGTATCTTGGATACCATTTCCTTATCCATCTCTGATACTCTGTGAGGGTTTAGCTTTGTAACAAGCTTCCTGTTTAGTCCATGTAAGCAGGCAAAAGGTAGAGTTGTAATTATGGCTAGAAATGCCATGCAGTTTGCATTCTCTTTGAGAAAATGGGTGGGTTTGCATAAGAAACAAACAGGCAAATATGTTTTTTTCTATGTGTACCAGTTAAGGAAAAAAAGATGTAATTTTCCTTCGGGTCCTTAAATCCTCTGAAGCAACCATCTGAATTTAGTAGCAGGATGTGGATATCATGCTTTGTATTCCCATTAGCACCAGAGAGTCAGCTTAATGGGAAAAAATTGAATTAATTTCCTTTTCTCACCACAGTCTGAGGTTTCAAGGTTTCTTGTAAGGCACGTTTTGGCCTGAGAGCCTTCACTGATGGTGATAGCAGATAAGATAGAGAGGTCCAGGTCCCTCCTTAGCTCTAGACACCAAACTATAGTTTGCTGTGTAGGCTATCTACTTTTGCAGTTTGTGAACTGAATTTTGGTTTGAGCAGCTGTGGATATGCCTGAGACAGACCTGGGGGTAATTGCAGAGCTCTGTTAGTTTTGTTAGTTGCCTCCCCACAGCTCCTCTCTCTCTGCTGAGAGGAGTGATGAAGATCAGTGGGTGTTTGGGATGCTTCTTCCTTTCCAGAGGAAGAACTGGGGCTGTTGGTTCTGTTGGGATGAAAACTGAACTTTGAGAAAATCTGTGGCTTTCCATTTTAAGATTATTTGGATTTGATGAAAGAGGATCCATAGATTATAGTAAAATGTATATGATAGGGCTTTTCTAAACCAAAGCAGCTTGTTTCTAGGGCTTGATGTAGCCCAGGCTGTATCTGACACCGAGCAGCAGTTGCAATCACACATGCTCCTGCTTCTGAGTTTTGGTTTCCTTCAGCATAAAAACCTGCATTTATTGGCCTTGTTAATAACAGTCCACTGCTCTCCTTAGAAATGGCTCTAGCATTGTGCTGGGGAAAGGTTTTGGTTGCTAAAGGAGAGGGAGGATGAGCAAGGAATTTGAATCCCTTTGTTCAAGTTCTCAAGTGCAGGACTGTGCCCTTCCCACGTGGGAGCCTGGGCAGGGAAGGCTGAGCAGAGCATCCCTGCCCTGGCAGAGCTGTGGGCAGTACAGGTGAGTACCAGCTGAGCAGAGCATCCCTGCCCTGGCAGAGCTGTGGGCAGTACAGGTGGGTACCAGCTGAGCAGAGCATCCCTGCCCTGGCAGAGCTGTGGGCAGTATAGGTGGGTGCCAGCTGGGCAGGGAAGGCTGAGCAGAGCATCCCTGCCCTGGCAGAGCTGTGGGCAGTATAGGTGGGTGCCAGCTGGGCAGGGAAGGCTGAGCAGAGCATCCCTGCCCTGGCAGAGCTGTGGGCAGTGCAGGTGGGTGCCAGCTGAGCAGGGAAGGCTGAGCAGAGCATCCCTGCCCTGGCAGAGCTGTGGGCAGTACAGGTGGGTACCAGCTGGGCAGGTGCCACTGCAGCTCAGGGATGGCTCTTCCCATCACTCTGCTCTGCTGAGTCGGGTGTTCCCTCAACACCTGCGGAAAGGGATGGATTCATGGATTCATTGTGCCCATGGCACAGGGAAAGCTGCAGCTTGGGTGAAGTCAGTGGGAAACCTCCCAGAGCAGCAGAAGGATCACACCCACTCAGAGATGGGAGATGGGATTGTTACAGCCCCATCAGAGATGATGATGTTGTTGTTAAGAGGTTCAGGTGTTTTTGTCCCTTGCTGCTATTGCTTGCAGGCTGTGTCTCTAACCATGCAGCTGCTTCATGTGTTAAAGTAGAGAAATAAGCGTTAGAGAGGATCTTGCAAAGCTCTGGCAGCTTTATAAGCTGTGCAAGGCTGAATACAGAGCAGGTGGAAGGCAGAGGGACTTTTTTCTCCCCTCTTTCGCTTTTAGCAAAGGGACCCCCTGCCTCCCTTCTTCTCCACCCCTGTGTAATCCTTACCCCTTTCTGAGAGGATGGACCAGGAGCATCCCAGGGGCACAGCCTTACCTGCACATCTCACTGTTCTCTCCAGATGAGCCGGTCCCCAGGGGTGGCAGGTGTCACACATTCATCTTCACACTTCACAGGGGCTGTTTTGTCCCCGGGCCCTGCTTTGGAGCAGAGACATGGCACTGGAAAGCCTTGTTGCATTTAAAAGGTAGTTCCAATAAACAAAGCAATTTCAACCCTATAGCTCCGGCTCCCAATGAATTATTGATTGGTTTCCCTCGAAGCCACTGGTGATGCTGTGTGGCAGCACAGGCACCTGGATGCTTTCTGAAGGGAGAGTTAAAATGATGTTTCCTGGATTAAAACTCTAGAGCTCAGTACTAAAGGCAGGGAAAAAAAAAAGATATTTGCTGTGGTGTTAAATACTTAAACAACAACTGATTCATATACCAATTTCATACCTAGGGGTGGCCAAAGCACCTCATGGACTGGGGTTATTATGTATTAACTGGTTATATTTGTGTTAAGTCTTTTCCATCTTTGATGTTGGGATAAACCTGCATCTTTATTGTTTCTTAAGAGATTTACGTGGTTGAATACTCAGCAGCCTCTGGTGATTTAGGGACACATTAGTATATTTGCAGTTGTGATGTCTGAAGATGAGCTTCTTTAATTAAGTGGCTTTTTCCTGTTGCACCTCTGAGAACAAAGCATCTGCCTGAGAAAGTGCATAGGGATTAAAAAAACACTTTCAATTCTGAGTCTTGTTTCTGTAGCACAGATATTTTCATTATTCAGGCTAAAGCCAGTAAAAGAGAAAGCAGCCTGGCCAGAAAGGATGGGGAATTGTTTCATTATTCATGGATATCTGTAGTGTTGAAAAACACACCCTGCTAGATCTCAGGAAAAGCAATAAAAAGGAAAAAATTAACATGATTTAAAGCAATATGCGGAGCTTCTTGCTAATCAGTTAGAAAAATGATTTAAGTAGATTGAAGTGCTGCTGAAAGTGTGCCATGTTATATCCCGCAGTCTTTTTTCCTTCAGATGTGGTTTCCCACAGCTTGAGACATTTCTCTCTGGTTGCTGTGTGAAAGCAGGAAATGGCTTTTGTTGGGGGAGTGGGAATTTGGCTTCTCCACAAAAATATGCTTAAAATTGCTGAATAAACAAGGACAAAAAGCAGGAAAAAATAAGTCCTTCTTCCCCTTTTAGTTCTGGTAGGGAGATTGCTTATAGTACAATAGGCTAGAAACAAAAAAATCAACATTATTTTTGACATGATTATTCCCTTTTACTTCTCCACTGCAGTTCTAATCCTGTTCTCTAAATACAACCATCCTGAGAGGAAAAATTGGCCTTTTTATAGCAAGTGATTAATGTTTAAGGTATTCATGAGTTTCTTTTTGCAATCCATTAGAGAAGACACTTTTCCAAACTGATCTGTGGCTTGGATAACACACAAGCTATTTTTTCCACTGCTAGAGTGCCACATGATGATTCAAAAAGGGAAGCTGTAGCATTTCATTTCTGCTGTCTCACCTATGTAAAAAAAGAAAATCCAGATTGTTGTCTCTCAGCTCAGACAGGGAGTTATCCCAGGACTTGATGCTGGAAGTCAGATGTTACTGGAAGTGGCTCAGTAGCATTAGATCAGCAGCAGAGAGTGACTGAGCCATATTTACCCACTCACATCACATTTCCACTGGTGTAAATCATTCCCACTCCAGCTGGGCTGTCTGAGATGCTCTGGGGCAGGAGAGGACACCTCACCCTGGGGCTCATGGCACGGAGCTGCACAGGCAGGGCAGGGGAATCACTGGCTGCACCGTGACCTTCCTGCCTTGTCCCTCCTAAAATTAAACCACCTGCCTCAGGACACACCACTTGTGGGCAGGGAGGTATCACCTTGGTTACAACAGTGATTATTTTCCTGGAGAATGATGTTTTCTGTGAATCCTGGAGGAATATTTATACTGAAATCATATTGAAATCCTTCTCTGCTTTCTGCACACACCCATGTCAGTGTGAGTCTTGCTGTAATTGCAGTGCACTAAAGTAGGTCTTTGTCGTTTCAGTGGAACAGGATTTATTTGATAACAGCTTTATTCTTAAGTGAGAACTGCAAAGGAGGTTTCTCTGCTGCTTTGGAGCTCAGGCCATAAAATGAACACGTGACATTTATCCTGCTCTCATGTTGAGCAGAATGTCTCTGCTGAGGAAGGAGCTGCAGATGATTTTGTGGAATAATATTTCTGAATGCAAAACAAAATGTGTATTCAAACCTCCCAGCTTTGATTGTATGTTTTCCTTCACGAAAACCTTTTTAAAGAATTGCTTTCTTTTCTATCCCACAATATTGTTTCTAGTTAGTGTTTTAATACTTTAGAAAGACAGTAAGATAAAGAATGAAGATAACAAGAAAATTAACTTCATAATGGATTTCTTCCATAACATTATTTCAAATTGATGTGATTAAAGAAGCTGGAGTTGTACCTATTTTTTCATTGAGCCATATCGAGCTTTAAAGTAAAAGTGAGATCTGGTGACTCAGCAGACTGCTATAAAATAAGATTCAAACTATTCTCCAGCATTATTGTTTAAACTGAAATAATCCTGTGATGAAATTATGGCTTTGTTTGGATGATTGGACTTTGCAAGTGAGTAACCTGTAAAACATGGCACCAGTGTTGCAATGCAGGTGAGTAGCACAGGGTGGGATGGCCCTTTTTTGGGACACGTGCTGTGCATTCTGTACATGTGCCATACATATCAGGTAGCAGACAGGTATTCCCCTGTAAGTGAAGACTCAGCACTGAAAAGCTCTGAATTCCCACAGCTTTCTGGTGCAGTCTGGGGCATTTTGTGTGTCACTGGAGCAGACCCTCAGAGATCAACGCCCTCTGGTTTTCCTGTGGCCACCTTGGGGGTACCAAACATGATTTTATTGTATTTGCAAGGCTTGATACTCACCTTGTGTGTGCACATCAGGAGAAACGTTCCAGTGGGACAAAGGTATCATGGCTGTAGGAGCAGGATGTGAGCTGAAGGGAAGGTTGGTGATCTGTTACCCTCTCACCATCATCTATCTGTGACACGTTTTGTGTTCTCACAGTGTGGGTTTGTTGATTTATTTGATTATAGGATGGGTGATCTTGTCACTGAATAGCCTTACAATAGTGTGAGAGAGGTCCATTAATAGTTAATGGTCAGAAATGTGTCCCTAAAGGAACTGTCTTGTAAATGGGCTCGGGTGACACCTAAGTGACATGTTTGTACCTCCCCCAGCTCCTGACTCAATACACGTGTCAGATCCAGCACTGAGAACGTTCCCCAGGAGGGCAGAGGCAGCAAGGGCAGATGGCTTTCCATGGCCCCTGAAGTGTCACCCACCCTTCAGCCTTGGCAGGCTGGGCTTTGCTCTTCTCTGGACAAAACCAGAATGGTTGGGGTTGGAAGGGACCTCTGGAGGTGATCTGGTCCAGCCCTCAGAGCTGGTACAGAGCTACCTGTTCTCTTGTATTCTTATGAGAATCTCTCTCACTTCACTGGTGCATTTCATTAGAGAGAAGTGGTGTTTGTGAGCTTTATGCCTCTCACCATGTATATATTTCTCTTGGTTTCCAAAATCATGAGTTTAACAGATCTGTAGGTGCTAGGTTTGATAGGCAGAGTAACTCAGACACCAAATATTAATATTTAATACCTAAAACAACCAGATTCCTGTTGCATTCATGTGTTCTGTGTGCTGCTGCACAAATTAATTATTAAAATTTAAAATCTATAGGGATGTTTCATATTCAGAGCATGTAGGTGAGTAGTGACATAGCTAACTATCATCATGTTAAAAAAGCTAATTATTGTGGAATGTCATGTTAGCTGAAAAGGCAAGTACTGTACAAAAATTATAGCATATGAAGTTGACACATCTTTGATATTATCCTAACCTAGTGCTGGGATGAACAAGATGACCTTTTGCTGTAGCTATAGAATATTCATGGTCCTTGTGAGTAAGCCCTTGGGTCAGCTAATGGCTGCTGGCCTAAAGTGGTAACTTGATCTCCAGGAAGGGAATTATCATTTGAGCTCTCTTGCTGATTCTGAATTATGATCCAGAGCCCATATGTATCTCTGGGTTAGAGTTGTGTAACTGCAACATGAGTGATACCACAAGATGAATTATGAGGAGGTTGTCAGTTATTTAATTCTATATAAACAGAAGGGAAAAGCCCTCAAATGTAATGTGTACTGAGCTGTCTTTCCCCCCCTCTGGACTTTGAATAAAACCACAGCAAGAAGCTGTTTGTGCTGTTTAGAGATCCCAGCCTGAGCAGATAGGGCAGACTTGAAGTGGATGCAAAAGTGAACTGACCAAGACCATTCTTCTAGATGAATTTTAAGGATCCCTTCCATACAGCAGTTCGAAGGCAGAATTGAGAGTGGGATTGATCTTTGTCTGGAGATATGTATTACTGAAACATCCTGCTTCATTTTGCTTATTTGCTTAGGGTTTTTTTAAGAACTACATGGGGAAAGCAGTTTAACCATTGAAAATGGCACCAGGAAATCTGAAATGGTATTATCAGACCATTTACAGTGAATGAGCTTTGACTGAAATTAATGCACATCTCTGTAAGTGTCTTGTCTCTCTGGCTTTAGAAACTCTAAGCTTTAGAGTTACTGAGTGTCTTTTCTAATCTATCAGCCTCTGTGGCTCCTGCCACTGCAGTAAATGTGCCTGCTTAAGTACCATGCAAACAGATTGACCTCAGAAACACACAGCCTCTCCTCCACCTTTGGTTCAGATCTCATCAGTAAACCCCACCTGAATTATTCATGCCAATTTATGAGCGTCATCTCTGAAAATGATCAATAGAGGTGAGACTACAGAACTCATCCCTGCTTTTTATTTCCTGCTCGTCTCCCAGTGGAATTTACAAGAATGAAAGCCAAAATTAATCTTCGGTACTAAATTGAACATTGTAAGAAGTTGCCTTTTTTTTTCTCCCTTCTTCTCTCTGATTGAGTTTCTCTCGTCGTGTATGATAAATTGTTCAGTAAATACTCATGTGAAATTCATACCTTGACTTTATGATATTACAGCTGCAGATACTTTGGAGGGCCAGGTCTGTTGGAGTCTGTTGCCTTTTGGTCTAGATGGTACTTATGCACCAGCACTGCAATATTTGCTCATTTGGGTGCTTCATCCCATGGCTTTGGACTCTGTTTGCCCCAGATCCCTGCTAGCACCTCCATAAAGGAACTGAGCACTGTGTGATCCCCCTGGGAACAGATGCATGAGCCTCATGCACTCTGATTTCTTGTTTGATTCTTAAGGCTCAGGGGAACAGATCTTCAGATGACTCTTAAGTGTGGGCTTGCACTGCCTGGAGGCGGTGGATGTACTTGGACACACATTTTCCCCTTGAACTGCAGCTCTAGCCAATTGTAAAGAACATGTGGATCTAAAGATGAGATGGAAAAAGAGACAAAAAACCCATTTCTGTCTCCTCCCCCTCAGGGAGTACAGCTATATCTCAGGAAAAAACTGCAGGAGTTACTGCCAGTTCAAACTGATCAGGGAGGAATTGCTCATCCTCAGTTTCTCTGTGCACTTCCAAATGTCCCACATGCTACACTTAGAGGACAATCTGCAACCAGCAGCTCTCCAGTGAACCTTTTTAGTCCTTGCTTTGTTTGTATTACCCTCCAAGCTCTGTTGGATGATGATTTTGTTGTGTGTGTTAAAAGATGACCTGGCTTTTTTCCTCTCAGTGTTTTGTGTTTCCAAAAACACCAGGAGAATGAAGGCTGTCATGTCAATAAAACAAAGGTACACAGAGACAAAGCAATTGGTGGGTAGAATTCTTTGAGTACCCATGAGAAGGATGAGTTCATGGAGTGCTGGCTGGGCATCAGTGGTACTGCTGACAGGTTCAAGTGACCTCAGTTAATCTGGGACAGGTTCCACTAGTGAGGCATGTTTAACATACTTTTTCCTGAGTGCAAAGTTTGGAAGAAAATATATACATTTAAATACCAAGCTGTTCTCCATAGCCCTGACGGAGCAGATCCCCCAGAGCCAGTCTTAGTGTTGTTACTTGTGATTGCATAACCAGAGCTGAAGGAGAACATTTCTTTGGGCTCCATCCCTCTTTTCTCACTCCCAGCACAGGCACCACTTCTTGATAATGCAACTCCAGCTCGTGGCTTCAAAAATTCATAATATCACCCGCCATTCCTCTCCACACTGTCCATATTGCACACCAATAGATCAGAGCTCCGTAAGGTACTTAAGCATGTTTGTTTGGGGTTTTTTCCTGAAGCAGGCTGTACACTTAATAAATTTCGTATGGGTTTGACTTAACTCCACAAACCCCCATGGACCTCCCTTGGCACATCCCAGTTCCAGTTCTGCTCCCTTGTGTCCCTCCATAGGGAGGGATGCTGCTGATCTCAGCCCTCATGTCAAAGCCCTGCTTTCAAGTTTCTTTTTATGCTTCAGACCCCTCTTTCTTTGCTGTGAAATAAAACCAGAGAGCACACTTGTGCTGGTTATACTGCTGCAGTGTAAATATTAGAGGAACCCGAGGCACATGGTGGGATTCCTGACACAGCCCAGGGTCACAGCTCTTATTGCAAACTACTTTTTAATGAATTGAGTTTCTGGGTGGCAAGTGGGATGACCTCCCTTCAGGGGCTGTTGAGCCTGGTGGGGGCAAACAGCGAGGAGAGGCAGTGGAATGAAGAAATCTCATTCTTGCTTCCTGAGTGCTTTCCAGCTACACTGACCAAAAGGCAATTTTTCATTCTGAAATCGGGGAGGACTTAAAATTATAAGTGCCTGCGGATTACGAAAAAAGGTAATGTAACTTATGAGGCTGGATTTCCACATGGGCAGAGGTGAAGAAGAGAAGTCAAGCCTAGTGATTTCCTTCAGTATTTCCTTCAGAGATTTATGTCACAGGCTGGGCAAGAGCTCAGAGTTCCCATTTGAGAATGGGAGAGCTCAGGCTCCACAAATTGGTGCAGTGTTGTCAGATTTGTGTTGGTCTTACATGATTTTTGCATTTTTCTGTTCTCTCCTGCTGCTGGACCCCCATCTGTATGTGTTACATGTACTGTTTATTTGGTTTCTTTCAAGAATGGAGATGATAGAGATGGACTGAAGGAATATTTTGTAAGTTCTACAGTCTATATGTATTTTTTGCCTGTTATATACGAACCCAAAGGAAACAGCTGGTGAGATATGAGATGTTATAAAAGCAAGCTCCCACTAATTTCCCAGGCTGGCCAAAGAGATGTATGAATGTATATTCCTTCCTGTAGCTCTTACTTCATCACTGCCCCTCAAACTAACCCTGCAGGCTCAGACTCTGCACTTGCACATCCCATCTCCACAATGAGGGCTGGCAAAGGAGTTCCCCACCCCTAGACCCCCATGCATCCCATCTCATCCTGCTTCATCCATGGCTGGAGTTTCAGGAGAATGCTCTAGGTGGTATGAGGCTCTCCTTAGTGAGAGCCTGCCCACAGCTGGGTCTGTGGTGGCTGCTCCTCGTGCAGCTTTGAGTTGGTGCCGATTCTCACGGCATATCACAATTTGGCAATCTGTTTCACACCAAGAACTTTGCAGCAGCGTTATTTCTGTTTGTTCCCTGTGTTCCCTGAATTTCTCAGGGAAAAGATATTTTGCATTGAACTGGCTGAAGCATGTAACTTCCTTTCCACAGGAAATCCTGTTGTTCTGGGAAAGTCTTTTCTTACAGTTCAAATGTAGGACTGTAGTCCTAAAAAAAAAGAAATAGCCTATGAGACACCATCCATATTTTCACTAAGGAAAACTGAGTACAAGATCTGATTTTTCCAGGATTCATGTAGCATAGACCTTAGAGCATAGTGCTGCCATGTGCTTCCAAATTTTATGCCCTCACCCAGATCCCAGGCTATGACAAAGAAGGTTTTTCTGGTATTGAGCTTCTCTTCGTGTTTCTTGGTTAAATACCACTTTTTTTTTTCATAAGCACAATTGCTCCCCGTAGCAAACTCAGCAGCATTTGAGTTAGGTTTGATACTGTTCTTACTTGATGGCACTAGCTGAAAATTAGGAGTATTGCAGCAGAATTTTTGGGAAGTATTAAATATTAGCAAAACAAAGCCTTGTGCTGGAGCTCAGGCACACTTTGACTGTCTGTCCAGAGACTTGGGAGGTTCTCCAGACTGAAAACTCATGCAGTGAAGAAAAGAGAACAGATATTTCTCTGTATTTCAAATGCTTGTGCCCACTTCATCCAAGGAAGAGACCAATTAAACAAAGGGGGCTCATTTAAAAGGGAGATGAACAGGTACCAATTCTTCTGTAATAACTAAAGAAGGACACAGAACTGCTCCACCAGGCCAGTTTAACAAAGCAATTACTAATATGAGTAAGATATGAAAGTAGAGGGTTTTTTTTTCCTATTCCAGCTATATCTATATTTACTGTATATGTTACATGTGCTATACAGATGGTTTGGAAAAAAGGAATCTTATTGTTTCAGTATTGCAAAGCAAGACTTTGAGCTTGAAATGAAAAGAGTGAAACATCAATTAAGTGCAGCACAATGAAGAACTATGTGAAAGCCTGAGAGATACGAATTAGCTTTCATTTTGTTGGTTTAGATGATAACTTCCTAGGTTTATTTTTCTGACACTGGGAAAATATCACATGGCTCTCTTTCTCTTTGATTCTTCAGCTTTTAAGTTTCCTGGACCAGCAATGTGGAAGGAGGGGAAAGCATTTGTTTGTTGAATACCTATTGTGCAGCTTTATTTACAGAAGTTCTTTGTTTGCAGCTGGTTTTAAGCTTAAAATATTTTGTATTCAAAACGTGGTGCATCTTTGTAGGGGTGTAATTTAAAATGTGTTCCAGTGTGACTGTTGTGTGACCTGATGAACGAGTGTGGTTTAAGCAGTGACACAGAGAGCCAGGTCTGCTGTGCTCCCCAAGCTGGCAGGGGTGACACCAGGGTCTTTCCTTCCCCAGCTCTCCAAAGGCTTCACGCTGTGGTAGATTTAGGCAAATGTAATGGAATGCAAATCCTGTGCTTGTACTTCTCCTGACACCGCGCTTCTTAAAATAATCACAAGTCTCAAGAAAGCAGGCAGGATCTGGCAGCTCAGAGTTATCTTCTACCTTGAACGAAATGAGAGGAGCCCTTGATTTCGGGTGGCTTGTGGAGAGCTTTTGGAGGCTGAAATGGCTTTTCATTTCACTGCAGATTTTGTCCCCTTGCAGGGTGGGAGCAGCAGAGACTGCAGGCTCACCCAGAGTCACTGGAAATGGGCAAATCAGTCCTGTCCTTTAGGAAAGTGTCATGTTCCATTCACCTTATTACAGACTTGCAGTCCAAAACTGCATCTGACCAACAAAAATGCTTATTGAACCTATGTTTGGTGCCTATTGAATATGACACCATTGCTACTGCACTCCTGGCTCCCAAAAAGAAGCCTCAAGAGGAAATGTTTAAAATTTGGGCTCAGTTTGATCTGAGAACGAGTAAGACCTATAGTTTCCAGAGCTAGGTAATCAGTTTTTTATGGCTGTACACCTGTAACAGCAAGTGGTGTGTCCTTGACTGATTTAGATCTTCACTTAATGTTTAGGTTATTCAGAGTTTTATAGAGCTGCTGCCTTTCAAGCTTGGAGTGTTTCGTTTGAATGGCTCCATTTTGGGTGCTGCTGTTTCCTTGCTGGGCTGGGACCAACCAACCCATTGTGGTCCCTGTGGTTTTCATGTCCCTGGGAGCTCATGGTGCTACAGAAAGATTATTGATAATCCCAGGACTCTTGTGCATTTTGTAGACTGTCTTACCCTGTGTAACAAGGCCTACTTCAACAGGGCTATGGTAAAATTCTGTGGGATGCACAAGGGTTTGCTGCACCTCAGATGTCTGCATGTCTGCTCTCTTACCCTTAAGAGCATACACAGAAATTTGGTGCTATTTTAGATCTTGGAGGAGTTTGTTTGGTTTTTGTTTGTTTGTAATTTGGGGGGGTTGTTTGTTTTGATGAAGCTATGAAATTCTCTTGGGAAGATCCTTTACAATTCTATAACACAAGTGACATAAATACTTGTATAGGGAGAAAACCATAGCCATGATATTCTGCTCTCTAGACCATACAGCAATGTAAAATCTCCTTTGGGAAATGCAGAGGCAGCCTGAGAGCTGAGGTCTAGTCCACCAGCTGGGGAAGCCCAGCATTCCCAAGCCTAACCTACAAACATGAATCCTCCCTGTTCTCACCAGCCTCTCATTTGATTTTCCCCAGGAGCTCTGACTCTGAAGAAGCATTTGAGACCCCGGAGTCCACTACACCTGTCAAGGCACCACCTTCACCTCCACAGCCACCCCCCGAAGCAGCAGCAGCAGCAGTTGTTGCAGACGTAGCAGAGCAAGAAATAAAACCCCAGCTGCCCTTGGAAGACACAGGTAATGAGGATGTAATGAGTGGGACAGGTTACTGAGGGAGGTGAAGCTGCAGGGAAGTGTTTCTCTAAGCACAGGCAAGGAATTGATGCTAATAAATTGTCTTCTGCAATATTAGTTAGTGTGTGCAGGGCATTATCCATGCTGGGAGGAAGAATCCTGTTGCATCTTGGAATAAGGTATTGGAGAGTCTGTCTATGACATTTGAAAAATGTTAAAGAAAAGAGGGGTTTTCTGGAAAAATCGTTTTTTCCCTTTTGAATCACATTTCTTTCTGTAGGATCTTTACAGAGTCACATGAGGAGTAAAAAGAGGTATGAGATGCAGGTACCTGGGTGAGCATTGTTAACTTTGACAATGAACAAAATGTTATTTCCAAATGTGTTACCTGAAACAGGAGGTGATCAAAAAGCCCATTAGCACAAGAGAAATACTGATTAGAGTTATAGGATGGACATGAGACTATGTATGAACATGTGTGTAGTATACATGAATAAAACTGGTACATATTGGGAAAATAACCTCTAAAAAGGGAGAGTAGTGTTTAAAACCAAAAAAATCCTTTTCCCAAAGAAGTGTTCTTTGTTCTCCAAGTTGAGTAATGGAATATGAAGGAGTAGAAAGCATGCTATTAGCCCAAAATAGCTTTGTTTGGGCTGTCAGGTGACAACTCTACAGTCTAAGACTGAATTCCCTATTATACTGTCTTTTTTCCATGTGAAAGTCAAGTCATCTTGATCACCTGGCTAAATTGCATCAAGGTAACATTATTCCCAGCAGACTAAAGCTCGCTTGTATTGCATTTGGAAAGACATTGTGGTGTCCCACCCTTAAGGGGAAGAGAGCACCTGAGATTTGTAAATGCTCATGGTCAGAGGAGGGTCTGCAACACCTCACAAAGCTTGATAAGTGAATTACACACTTGGCATGGGAATTGGTCTGTTAAGCCCTGACCTCCCAGTGTAAGCAGATGGCAAAGGGATAGGTTGAAAGAGAAGCAGGAGAGAGATGAGTTAGAGGGAGAGTGAGGAAGAAACTGAGAGATCCCCAGTCCCAGCTCCAGCATTGATGTGTGTCCAGGATCTCACCCAGGCTTTGTGGGGGGACCTTTTTATGGATAAGTTTTTCCTTCCCTGGAGATAACTTTCTTTCTTTCGATGCAAATTCATTGCCATGCACAGTCTGTTCTTCTGATCTTTCTGGAAATAGGTCAGAGGATTTCAGCAGTGTTTGATGGTCTCGATCCCCCTCTGCAGTCCATGCCTGCTGTGACTCCATTCCTGCACCTGTGCTGTGCTTATTTCCAGGAGATAACAAGGACATTTGTCCCAGAAAAGTGCTGCCCTAACTGCATTTGGCTCTTTGTCCAGCCACATTCTGTTCTTTCTCACAGGGTGTTGTTACCAGCAATTTCTGCCTGTTGTTGCCAACAATCCTTGGTTGCCTCCATGGTTGTCCAGCTGTTGGTATTTGAGACACACACTGAGCCCCCTTATCTTCTGGGCTTCTGCAGATGTCTCTCATTGCCAGGCAGGGTTTTCAAGCTTCCCTTTCCATTCTGGTTGAGCAGTGGGCAGACCAATGTCCAAGGCTGGTGTGTGTGTTATAAAGGCTGTCCAACTTTGACTTGAACCTTCAGGAAAGTGGCAAATAAGTCCTGTGAATGTCTTGAGCCACGTAAAGCATTTCTGGGAGTTACTCATTAAGGAATGCTCTGTAAGATCATGATTTATGATACAAATTTATAAGAAGCTCGAAAGATGCTCAACCAAACTGATTCCACAAAATAAAAATTAAATACTGAGGCATCCTGATATTTTTCCTCTCTGCTGTTACAGTTCCCTCTTCATTGTAGCAAAGGTTACTCATTCTGCATGTTCTTTCCTTTTTTTTCCATCTTTGGCAATGTAACGATTGCAAAATAAGTGCTGAGAGAACAAAGGAACACATATGCTGAACAGGACTGGAGTGTGTTTTTAATTACTGCAGTAGATTATCTTCAAGCCCTTGATTACCCATGTGCTTCCCTGGCATGTGTGATTCTTGACTCTTTCCATCCCAGTTCTCCCCCTCCTTTCTTACAGATGTTTCTGAAGTGAAT
Source organism: Campylorhamphus procurvoides (assembly GCA_013396655.1). Lineage (NCBI taxonomy): Eukaryota > Metazoa > Chordata > Aves > Passeriformes > Dendrocolaptidae > Campylorhamphus > Campylorhamphus procurvoides. Next base: position 94,763 of record WBMV01004635.1, read on the forward strand.
AGGAAACTGAATATATCTATTCATAGCCAGTGTGAACTCTTTTGAAGGCCATTGGATGGCAGAGGTGAAACCATTTCATTTGCAAACCAGATTGTCCATGGGAGGCAAATTACCCCAAAGTAAAAGAGCTGTGTTCAGTGTTCCAAAATGCTGCAAAACACAGTTATACAACTGGGCAGTTTATTGGAGGGGAAGAAGATGCGTAATGCAGAAAACATTCAAATGTAGGAGGGCAACACAAAGCATTCAGTTGTTTTGGAAGTCTTTAGAAGGGATGAATAATACTAAGAGTATAGGTTAGGTATTTAGAAATGGGAAAAATTAAACATCTTGTGCTTTATAAACCACTTGAGCATCTCATAGTTTATTTACCTCCTGGGTTGTGCCTGTGGCTGCACACAAAGGGAATGAGTCCCTTCCTCAGGGGTGTTGGGTTGAGGAAGAGTTCCTGGGTGGTACCAAACAGCTAAATAAATAGGCTACTTCAGTAAAGGAGGGGCAGGGATGGGCAGCTGGAGAGCCTGGCACACACACAGGGAGAGGCAGTGCTGTCCCGCTGGCTTTCTGCTTCACCAGCCCCATGGCTTTGTATTCAACATGAGGTTGGTGACAGAGCGTGTGTTTGGGTGGAAGGAGGATGCACAGGGAGTGTTTAAAGGATCATTTCATCCATAGCTGACAGTAATTACTTATGCAGATGGCTGCAGTTGTGCTGCATGATATCGTTAGTGCAGCAGCTGGACCCCACTGCTGGAAAGCCGAGAGGAGAGTTTTTAATTAGGCTGACTTCAATGCTAGTTTAATAAATATGATGAAAGTGAACTATAGCTAAACTCATCCTGGGTTTGAGCCAGCTCCTGGTGGGGTCAAACCTGCTGCATGGCTTTGGTCCATCAGCAGCAGAGCAGGGGAGGGGAGTCAGTCCGAGGGCGAGTCTGGAGGGGAAGAGGAGTAACAGCATGTATGGAAGCTATCCCTGAACCCCAGCAAGTGTCCCCAGTGAGCCTTTCTCTTCTTCCCTAAATAAACTGTGGGAAATGTGAGTTATGCTCACGAGAATTTGAGGTTGCAATTATTATTTTTATCATTATTTTGGTAGTATTTTACATTATTGGTGCTTGTCTCACCAGCTTCTTTGTAATAGCAATGACCTCTCGTGCCTTGTTTCATCCATCTGAGAAGCAGAGAGTCCTCCAAGCCCTTTCTCCCAAATACCCCAGTCTGTGGCCAGGAATTCCTGCCCAGGCAGGGCTGTTTCTTCTGCCACCCCCAGTGCCTTCCCCAGAAGATTAATGATTTCAGATTATATTCACAGGGGGATGTGAGCTGGAGACCCCCTGTGCATTTCAGCCCAGTGATCAGGAAATGGTCCTTCTGGTGCCAGGGAAATTGAGGTCAGGCCTTCCAGAAGAGAGGCATGATGGCCCAGTGTTCTTCAGTGGTTTTCCTCTGGAAGCCTGATACAGAAAAATCAAGAAGAAACTATATATATGAAGTTTTCTCTCACCATAAGTGCCAAAAGTATTTCTACAGAACTTTTAAAAAAGTGCTAATAATTGATTTTGCGACTTCAAAGGCTTCTCATAACAAGCAGGAACCTGAAATGAACTGTGTTTCAAATTTTCTAGTGTTAGGTAATTCCAATTCCTGTGTGCTTTCAGCAAAGTGTACTTTTCTCCTGAGTTGTTTCCTCATAACAGAGTATGGGTGTGCACACTGTATGCATTTTCCAGGGGTTTGCCTGGGTTTGCTTTTCTCTAGAAAACAGAACTCGAATTTAATTTCTTCTGTATTTACTTTTTTAGGGCTGGTTAAATTTTGTTTCCAAGCCTTTCAAAATAGTGCTTTGTTTTGTTTCCAGCTCAGCAATGTTAAGGCCTATTTTCAGCTTATTGTGGTTTTTAAAGATATTTTAGCAAAGAAGCCCCTTTCCCTGGATACTTCTTAATACTTAATATTTAATTCTTAATACTCCTTAAGCAAGTATTGCCACTGAGTTTCTGCACTTCTTTCCTAAGGCTGTAAAAAGCTGTAAATCTTTATACCCATCCTGATCCAGTCTTCAAATGCCCCCTATCCTTTCATAGTCAATATAAAGCAGTTTAATTAAAGTTTGGTTTGAACTGTTCACTGATGAGGGCATCACACGCTCAGGATTTGCTGCTGTTCAGATAATTTATGGATCCCTGTTTAAAGAAGGCTGAGTTAACTGAGCTGTGTGTCAGCCTCACTGCTCTTGTGGGACATTGAAGCTTTACAAGCATCTGAAGTGCCATCAAAATCTTGTAGTGTTCAAAGGAAGATGTCTGTAGTTGGCTATAGAAACGTTTTTTGATTCTATTTTTTTATAACAGAAATTGTTTATTAAGGCACACAATATCATATTATCACACTCAGGCACATGGTGGGATTCTTGTGGTTGTCCTGTGCAGGAGTTGGGCTTTGTTTTTTGTGGGTCCCTTCCAACTCAGGATATTCTGTGATTCTATGATGTTCAGGCAAATTCTGGTTCTGCCATAACCGGTGCCAGGTGAAAATGCCAAGCACCAAATGTGCCATGTAGCTCTCATATTTAGGTCTCATGACCTGGATACAAAACGTCTGGGTTTTTTTGTTATTGTTCTTGGGTTTGGGGTTGTTTTTCACAGTTGATCCAGACAAAATTTACCTGAAATCAGAGAAATTTCCTTGGTGAAGGAGCAGATTTGGACCTTCCATTTTAATGAATGAGATCAGAGGAGTTTTGGGGAGCTTGCCTTTTTTTTTTTTATGGCATTGTAAGTTTCCCTGCTATCCTGCATGTTCTTGGGATGCTTTATAAAGCCTGATATCTACCTGGGGGCAGTTCTTACCAGTATAAATTGTGAGTGACTCTCATTGTTCATATCCCTCTGTAGTAATAAAGCTGTGAGTACTGTTTGTGTCTTCTCCTCCAGCAGTTCAGGACTGAGCCAGCAACGCCAGCAGAGTCTGAGAGCAGCATTTCACTTCTGCCAAAAGCCATGTTCTCTGAGACACTTCCACATCTCATTTCATAAAGAAACAATAAAAAAACCACAGTGGCGAGTTGAGCAGCGCTCTGCAGAAATCCATACTCTTAAATAAAGGATTTGATTAGGAGGAAGTTGTTAAATAAGCGATTAAAGAAGATTAAAGCCCTGCACTATGTGGAGCACACCGAATTTGAATGCTTTGAGTATCTGGAGAGCCTTGTATATTCCCTTTGCATGATGCTTCCCAAACTTCAGCCTGTTACTCACAGTCCAAGTCCTGCAGGGCGGTGGTTTATTTTATTTTATTTTGTTTGAATGCACGTTTGTAGTACTTTAAACAGGGGCCTCAGTCGTGTTGAGGGCTTTGAGGCAGGCAGAAATGAAAACAGTGCATAAAACAGATAATTTCTTGTTCAGATCCTTTTATTTCATGCTGACCTACATTTGTACTCTGCTGACATCCCAGAGCTGCGTCAGTGCTGATTGTGATGTATTCCCCTAAAGTGTCTTCCATTCCCCTTTCAGGGTAAAACAGACAGATTAGGCTAATGCTGGAGGTTCGTGGCACTCTTGGAGGGCCCTTAACAGGAGCCCCATCGGTGTCACAAAGTGATGTGTCTGTCAGCTGAGCACCAGCTCTGCTGGCAAATGAAGCCTAATTAATGATGCCTCAGCCAGGCTGAAACCAAGCCCAACCCTGTGAGGATTAAGGGGAAAAATAAACTGTCCTGAAGCACTGCCACATTATTAGCATTCATTTAGCAGAAAAACACATTAAAATATTATTTTAATGGATGTATCTTAGTGAACCTCCACGGTCTTAACAGAGAAACTGCGTAGCTGTCATTCCTTTGACAGTCTCTGGAAATACGTGGTGCCACTTTAAGGAACTGCTTGGGGAAATGTGTCCAATTCCCTTAAATCCTTTCTGTCCTCTACACCCATAAATAATAATTCTTGCAGTCTCTGTGCAGACATGCAGTTTCTTAAGAAATTTCCTTCTGAAACAAAGGAAATACTATTTTCCTGTTCTTAATCCAGTCATAGCTTCTCACTAAAAGTAATAATTGGTTGTCTGTATTGCTTTTATGAGCAGTGTTAATGAATGTAGCTGGGCAAAACAGGAGTTACTTTGCAAAACGTGTCAGGATTGGAATGAAAAAGATGCACAGAAGTGTCTCTGAAATGATTTAAGGCCGAGCAAAGCATTCATTTTTGTTGGACTGTTTCTCTTTATAATTGCATAATTAAAAAAATGACAACGTGAGGAATGCTGTGCTGCTTCAGTGGGAACCACGGGGGCAGTTTTGCTCCTCAGTGAGAGCTCTGAGCAGCTGGTTTAGCCCAGCTTGAGGTGTGAGGTGCCCAGAGCTGCCCCAGGTCTCTGATGCCCCACTGGGACATGGACACGGGGACAGAGGTGACCGTGTTATGGCCAGATCAGTGGCAGTGCAATGACAGCAGGAGCAAACCATGCTCAGGGTTTGTAAAGCATTTGAATAATGAACCTAATGAGCTGAAAGGCAACAAGGACCATCATCTTAATCCTTTCCTACCTATAGATTTTCTCTTTTTTTAATATATGCTCTATCTCTTTCTACTTTGTCCAGTAGAGTTGTTACATCCCAAGTAAAGAGACTTCTATAAAGCCTTTTAGGATTCTGTTCAATAAGATCTTGAATTACAATGAAAAGCTGCTTGGATGAACAGTTCTAGCATATAAATCCCTCTACAAAATTTTCTTTCCATCAACAAGTTAGAAATACCCTTGGAAAAATCTGTTTTAAATAATCTGTAGGGAGCATCTAGTGATCTTTTTAAAGGAAGATTTTTCAACTGAAAATATTTGTAGAGTTCTCTAATTGACTAGGGTTTTTTTTTATCTTTACCATAATTTATTTCCTATTAAGTTCTCAGTGATTCATCTCTCATTATAAACTTGTAAGTATGAGGTCAAAGTAGAGTGTATTGACTGCTTGGGGCAAATAGAGGAGCAGCATTGATGGGTTGTGGAGAGGAAGCATTTTCCTCCGGGAAAATTGGTAAAAATAGCACATGGGAAGCAAAACTTAAGGTCAACATGTAATTACTGAAGCACCAGTCAATTTACAGCAAATTTACTGCATAAGAGCTCTGACACAATTGTGTGAACTCTTTATAATAGTGGAAAATGGGATTAATGTGCTCGATGTGCAGTTTTCCTGGTATTTGCAATATTTAGCATGTTATGGTAATATCCATCCCTTTCAATTATAGTTTTGAAGAGATGCTTTAGAGGCTACTGCAAAATACATATTTTGTCTTTTCAGGAAGCTTGCCTTGAATCCTTTTCTGGGGAGAACAGTTCTATTTGTTTCCCCTTAATCTAGTTCATATGTTAGAAATGTCGCTTTGGTTTGTATGTCCTTGCTTAGTCCATCTGTTTGTTTTTAATGACTTTTTCTTTTCCTTGTTTAGATTACTAAACAAATATTACACCTTTACTATATTAGATTGTAGTAAAACTCACTAAGCCCCTGGTTTAAAAGTGTGTTCAAAGTTCACAGAGTTTTCTGTTTGTTCCCACAGGATTATGTTCAGAAGCTGAACCCGTAACCGATGTGTCACACAGTGAACCAGTCCAAGAAAGCCTTTTCCGTCCCCCTTCCCATTCTCTCTCCACTGTCTTCGACGAGGACAAGCCCATAGCCAGCAGTGGGACGTACAACTTGGACTTTGATAACATTGAGTTGGTCGATTCTCTCCATGCCTTGGGACCGAGCTCTGCAGAATCCAAGAGTCGTGACCCCAAAGCCAATGTTCGAAGGAAATCCACTGATTCAGTCCCAGTTTCCAAATCTACCTTGTCTCGATCTCTCAGCTTGCAAGCCAGTGATTTTGATGGGGCATCTTATCTTGGAACCAGTGAGACATTAGCACCGTCAGCAGATGCGTACAGTACTGGTTCAAGTAGTGCTTCCAGTACCCTTAAGAGAACAAAAAAACCCAGACCAGCTTCCTTAAAAAAGAAGCAGCCAGGGAAAAAGCCTCTGGATGCTCCACTGGTGAAGGAAACACCACAAGAACCTCCTGACCTTGGCCAAGCAGCCTGTGCCCCGGGTGAGAATAAAGGAGTGTCTGAGGCGAAGGCTGACTCAGTAAAGGCTGAATGTACTGAACCTTCCGAAATCTCTGCCGAGAAAGAGGAGGCCCCGCCTGTGCCTGAAGGATCCGACTCTTTGGATCCCGACCGTTTTGAAGGGATTAGTGCATTTAGCAGTGGAGGCAGCAAAGTGCAGAACTCTCCCCCTGCCCATAAGAAAACACTACCTCTTACGACGGCACCGGAGGCTGGGGAGGTGACCCCGCCGGACACGGGGGGACAGGAGGACCCTCCGGTCAAAGGCATTGCAGTGAGGCTGGAGTTTGATTATTCTGAAGAAAAGGGGGTGAGTGAAGACCAGCAGGAGGGCACTCCTCCTCCCAAAAAAGCAGGGAAAAAGCCGGGTGCTAAAATGCCGCTGCGGAGGCCAAAGACTAAAAAGCCGGTGGAGAAGCTCGACAATGCTCCGACCACACCGACCAAGTCACCCACTGATCCAAACGAAATCCCCATCACTAAAGGCTCCTACACTTTTGACATCGACAAGTGGGATGATCCCAATTTTAACCCCTTCTCATCTAGCACAAAAATGCAAGACTCACCCAAACTGCCTCAGCAAACGTACAGTTTTGAGCCAGACATGTGCGAGGACTCCATGGACCCTTTCAAGTCTTCTTCTAAGATTGCCAGCTCGCCCTCCAAATCTCCAGCTTCCTTTGAGATACCAGCCAGTGCCAATGAAACAAACGGGACGGAAGGAGACAGCCTGAACAAACCTGCCAAAAAGAAGAAGACGCCACTCAAAACGTAAGTTAAAGGGCAGAGATGTTTCTAGAGTAGAAGCAGCACGTTCCTACCCCCTAGTGCAGTTGCACATGGTTTGTATTTGAATAGTTGGGTATTGGTGGCCACAACTGGACCCACCTGGGGGTCTGTACCTGCTCCCCCTCAACAGTTTGATATTCCCAAACCAAAGGGGCTACCAAGCCAGATTAGGCAACTGCATTTCTGAAGTCTGTGGGCTCAGTATAGATTGGAACCTGATGGAGCTGTGATTTTATCTGTTTTCTACCAATTTTTCTGTGACCTTATTAGGAATTTGACACTGTTTAAGATGGTCAAAGTATTCACACCAGTAAGGACTGTTTTCTGAAGCATTGTGTTTGAGAGTGGGAGGTGAAATAGTAAGGCAGTGACAAGGCTCATATGGCACACAGCACGGGGGTGGTTTTACCCAGTGACTTGTGATATTTAAAAGAAAACAACCTGAAACAGAAGCATGAATTATTGTAATATTTTTTTTTTACATACAAGACTAGAATATTTGGAAAATTTTCTTTTTATGAGAGAGCTTACAGTGGTGCAGAAGGGTTTAAATGTCCCAAACTGCTACGCACTAGGGAAATATCCAGCTTTTAGGCACAATTGACAAACTCCAGGATAAATTTCCTAGCTTGCTGTGTTTAGATATTTGGTTAAGAACCTCAGTGGCCACTTGCATTGATTCACTTGCTGGTGTCCATGTTGCTTTATCTGTCCAGATGGTAGTTCTGAGTTGGTAATCACCAAGTTTCTATCCCATTTCTCTGAAATTGATCTCTTGTGTGTATTGTAAGAAAGGATCTCAGTTCATGTTCCTTTATGGTTTACCTGAAATGTAGTGGAAATTCAGATGGTAATTAAGATCCGTGCTAAGAGACACATTTTTCAAGGCCACAGTAAAAACTGCTGTGGTCCAAATCAAGAAGAGTTAAAAGTCTGTCAGCAAGAGAGGAACTATTTGAGTTTTATTGAGGAAATGCAGAGGGAAAGAGGGGATTTGGATACCAGCAGATCCTTAGGTTTGGTATTTGTAGCCAGACTCTCCTTGTGTCTTCCAGTAGCTGGAGTTGACAGACCCCCAGAGTGGGGCCTTTTGAGTTCACCCATCTGCTTTGAATATCAGAATGAATTCCAGTGTTAATTTAGGGGCACAACGAGTTTACAAAGAGTTCTCTAAACTGCATTCATTCTTGGGAATATCCATCCTGGGAATGCCCTGTCCTACAATCCCAAAGTTCACTGCTGGTCTTTATCATGGTGGGGAAGAGAAGCATCCCCAGTTCAGGGCTTATGAATTCTTGGGTCAGGAGGGCTGCAGGAATTCCCAGCCCTTTCACTGTGCTGTGTTTTGTGTCTGCTCCCTGCAGCGCTGTAACCTACTTTTGCAAGTGGATTTTTCAATTTTACAAAGAGAATTTGCTTATTAACACACAGTGCAGCCTGCAGCCATGGTGCTTTCTAGAAGAAAATTAGCCTGAGGCTTGTTGAGGGATGCCAGGGAAAGCAGTGGCTTTATTTGCCTCTGGTCCCTCTTCTCCATGACTCCTCCTTGGGATCCAGTGCAGGAGAAGCCCTGGCTGGGCAGGGAGATGGGATGTAGGACCTTCCTTGGCAATACTCCGTGGTGGGACAGGAGAGAGAAGACAGTGCAAAATAGTTCAGCTGCCAGGGGCACAAATTAGGAAATGGTACTGTAATATTGCAGGGCTTTTAACATCTAATTAATGGGTGATGTTTTCAAAGTCAGGAGTTTTTGTTAGCACTGTTGAGGCGTGCAGAAATCAGACCCTGTGGGCCAGTTTGGAAATGTGCTCCTTGTGTGGAAAGGCAATGATTTCTAGATCAGACCTATGGGAGGTAAAGCCAGGTGTGAGTTTAAGCCATAACTAAGCTTGTACCGCTTTGAATCTGAGCCATGAGCTCAGTCTTACCCCTGTGAAATCAATAAAAATAATCCATTTTTATTCTTGAATGAAACCTGCAGCAGTCTAAGCATTGACCTCCATATGAGATGATGAGGTTTGTAGAAGAGGTGTCAGCTCAGCACAAATTACTCTCTAATCATCTACCTGAGCTCTGAGATACTCTGAGATAATCATATTGCTCAGGTGATGCTGAGCAAGGAGCAGCTGATGCCTCCCCAGTGCCAACCCACAGTGATGAGTGAAAATGGGTGGGTTGTGTGGGCATTGCTCTGGAAGCTGTTGGATGGTTGGAGGCACATGAGAAGAGACAAACAGGAGCTGCCAAGCTTTTAAGTAGATGAAACCTTTTCTTACCCGAAGCTGTTTGGCAAGGTTTGGTTCTGCTTTGGGGCAAAATCAGCTTGTTCTGTCAGAACACCAAGTTATGTTTCAGTGAGAGCCAAAGCAGAGGAGATTTAAAGAAATGTCATTGTCTTTCCTGACCTGGGTAAATAATTTGAAGTGGTCAAGTAGCTTTTTCTGTACTGTTGTAACACATCAGCAAACACAAAAATAGGTCTTTCCTTAAGCTTAGTTGCCCTTCAAGAGCAGTTTTACATCCCATATAACAGCAAACCCTATGTTTTGAAAAGCAAGTGGGTGGCCTCCATCAGGGAAGGCAGGGTTAGTGTGTTGATAGGAACTTGAAGGCATCAGCTTTGAAAAATGTGTTTTGTAAGATGAAAGCCTGTAAAAAGTATAACACTGAACTTGAAAACACTGTATTTCACAATAAAAAATAGGGGTTGAGGTTATACAGGTAGAAAATATGCATGATCAGATTGCCTTAACACATTAACAGAGTATTTGTAGGTTAATCTTTTTTGTCAGTTCCTTCTGTCTGTCTCTCTTTTCTGTCTTATTTGTCTTAGGATGGTAGAAGATGTGATGTCTGTATGTTCTCTGTTGTAAGTAATTCTAAGCTAACATTTCAAATTTCCTCTTTGATTTATGGGCTTTTTAATTTTACTTATTTATTTTGCAGCATGATCATTTACTGTTCAGCATGAAGCTTTTATGTTAATGATTTCACTTCACTGGCATATATGAAAGCTATTTTAAGATACCTGGCTGTGAATGAGATCAAGGAATCTATTGCCTCATTATGTGTTTCCCTATCAAAGATCCTAATTTAAAAACCGTAGAGATTTTGTATCTTTGAGCCAAAATATAAAATTTTTATTTCTACCATTGAACAACGTTGTACAATCAGTCCTTTGTAAATAGTGCATGAAGTGCCTCTCCTTCTTAAAGGAAGAATTTATCCTAATCACTTCTGGGGTTATATCTGGATAATTAGTGGCATGGAACACACCAATATTCAGCTGTCCAATTTATTTTCCCCTCTAGATGTGGTATTGATTTACCCTTTACTGATTGCAACCCACCATTACAGTTTCTGGTGTTGATGTTGCCATCATTGATCAGGGCTGAGCTGGTGGGCACTAATTTTTGCCACTGCATCTCAGTTCAAACGCAAAGTCTTTATCAGTGAGTTTGCTGTGGTATTTTTGTTCCTCTTCTAGTTAGTAACATAAACGTTTATGAATAACTCTGGCAATGTGTGTCAAGAGAACTGATAGATAATTGGTTTATTCCCAGTTGGAAAGTATTTTTTTAACCAATTCTGAATAAACATCCATAATTGTATACCATGATGACATAATGTATGTTCTTCATTCCTTTTGCCTGTGATTGAAACCTGTGGGATTTTGAAGGGCTACAGTGTCCGTGCTCCCAGCCTGCACTGTGAGCTGTCAGGGGAACTGGAAGCAGAATTGCCATATTTCATGTTGGATTTGTTTTAGAAAGGGTCTGTTGTGCCCATTTGCAATGACAAGAGCTTTGTTCTGGCCTCTTGGGAACAGCATCTGCCTCAGATGGCTTTATGTAGTTCATCCAAAGCATACCAGTTTTTTTTTTCTTAATGATTTCTGGGGTCGTTGGAACTCAATGCCCAAGTTTATCACAGTTTGAATTCTCAGGTAAAGGTGTGTGAGTTAGACCTAATTTTCACTTACAAGACTGAAGCAGACAAGCTAAATAATTGCCTCGAGGTCACTGAGGGTGCCTGTGGTGGAGCAGGGATTTGAATTGCAGCTGAGCAGTAACTCTGCTCTGTAAAAGTGTCAGTAGTTAGCATGAAAAATATGGCAATCCTGCTCTTCTCAGCTTTTGGGGAATCGAGGCCTGTTCCAAGTGCATGACAAGAATCTGTACCCATGGCATGTTTCTCTGTGGTGCTGCTGCCTAATGGATGGGATTTTAATGCAGAAGGGCTTACAGAGGTTGCATTGTCTGTGGCTGTCTCTTGCTAAGTGTGAAATGATCTTATTCTTGCTGATATTACCATATTAACTGTGTTAACTTCATTTGCAGTGATACATTTAGGGTGAAAAAGTCACCAAAAAGATCCCCACTCTCAGATCCTCCTTCTCAGGTAAAGTGCTGCCTTATTTTGATGCACGTGATTTGTGTTCTTGAAGGGGCAAAAGAGGGGAAATTTGATTGATTTTATTATAGAATTATATGTTTAATAATGCAAGAGATTTTTGTGGTAGAATTGTAAGTTTAATAATAGAAGAGATTTTTGTAAAGAATATTGGTGTCCAAGTATAGCACACTGGGCTGTAACCATAAGGCATTAACCTTTTGGTCTTTAGAAGTGTATGTATAACATATATCAGATTTAGTATTTGCTCTGGGAATTCCACTCAGTAAATGTACTTTGGAAAGTCTTATGTTCTGATGGAGCAAGAATAGGAATGAGTATCTTCAACCAGTTGGCTGAAAAACGAGGCATCACTGCGCAGCCTGGAATTTTTAGATTAGAAAGCAAAAAAACTAAATGCATCAAATTGGTGGGCTGGAAGGGAAATTGAAATAAACCAAGTGGGCTGATCTACGAGGAGCCACGTGCTTGCATGGTTTGATTCCATGTTGTCAACTGCTGGCAGGTGGTTTTCTTGGAAGAGAAGCGAACAAAAGCTGTTCTGCCTACAAAGGGCTGAGGGCTTTGATGTGGCACAGCTCCTTCCACACTGCTGTTCCTCTTCCTGTTCTCCATCCTGCCCTTTTATTTGGGCTGCTTGACAGTGTGGAAGTGAAGAAAGGGTTCATGACCTTGCAGAAGGGTTGCCCCTGTGGGGGAAGCCTGGAAAGCCAGACTTCAGTCATGGGTGATGTGTGCCACTTATGTCAAGTGCCTACCAGATTGAAATGGCTCTGGGTTTTCTTTCTTCCCTGTTATCAAAGCAGCTTTGCAATTCAAGTGTTTATCATCAAAGAGTTTAGTTACACTGGGAAAACTTGCTGCTAGTAGCGTTAGTATTTTTCATTAAGTATTTTATGCAGAGCCGCAGCAAAGATTATGGATTTAAAAAGATGGCTCTGGGGTTGCAGAGGAATTTGGAGATTCAGCTATTCAATGTGTTAATCAAAGATTAGAGAATTAATTGGCCCTGGTTTTCTGCAGGATCCCACCCCACTGCCAACTCCAGAAACACCTCCTGTCATCTCCACTGTGGTCCATGCCACGGATGAGGAGAAACTGGCGTCTTCAGTGACGGGGCAGAAATGGACCTGCATGACTGTGGACCTGAACACGGACAAGCAGGACTATCCCCAACCCTCTGACCTGTCCACCTTTGTCAATGAGACCAAGTTCAGCTCTCCTACAGAGGGTACATGTTCCACAGCACTGTCTGCTCCAGCCACTGTCATATTCATTGAGAGAGGGGAGTTGGTTTTTCCGAGGGTGTACTTTGCTGAATGACAGCTCTTACTCAGGAACCCTGAAAATGATGCTCTCTGGACCTTTATGGGGAATGTTGCAGTTATGGGGAGCTCAATTAAAGACCCCAATAGGCCGACCTTGAGCTTTCAAGAGGAAAGGAGGTGCTTAAAGGGCAATGAAAGGGGCCTTCAGCAAGAGGCTTTTGTTTCCTCTGTGTAATTAATTGTAGATGTGCTCTGCTCTTCTGTGCCTACGACCTCTTCTCTCGGTGCTTCCACAGAGACTGGGGCCTGGGACTGCTCTCAGGGAGTGCTTTTGGATCCAGAGTCACTAAACAATTCATTCTGCCTGAGCTTGTTCCTCTAACCTGAATGGGAGAAGGTCCCAGGTTAAAATTCTGCTCGAATTGTGTGTATTGCATTAAGACCCTTAACACGCCCTCTCTCCTCCAGGTTCCTGGGATTCAGGTATCTTTATGCATTAAAATATCCAGGATATCCCCTGCATAAAATATGCCAGATAAAATTCCCTGCTAGATCAGCCTATTTATATTTCTCCTGTTACATTTTCCTGTAAACAGTTGTGAGCTAAAGCTGGAAGTTTCTGTTGAGAGAACTGTCATTCCAAGTCTGTGAAATGGGGAAGAGACAGAATTAAGAAAGTTCGTGTGTGGCCTCCCTTGGATGGAGTTACCAGAGGGAATATTGCTTTGCAACATCTGCTCCAGAGGCAGATTTTCAACTTTGTGGGTGGGAAAAATGTCTGAGTTTCATTTGGATTTAAATTTTTCTTGTTGATCAGAATTTGGTTTTTCCCCCCTAACCTTGCAGTCCATGTCCCAGTCTACCATTAAAGCTATTTTATGCCATTTTAAACTGGGCCTTGAGTTTTTGCCTGATTAAGAATTGCTAAGCTTTTAGGTTGACATCAAAAGGCACGAATAATGAGTATTTTTCATGGTTCATATGCATGTGCTTGTATGTTTGTGTGCCTTGGGCTTCTTGGAAATCTCTTGAGTCTTCTGGACAGATAAGTATTTCAGTCTGGATAAATCCATTTGACTTTATTGTCCAATTATAAATTTTAGACATCGGCTTCAGTTCATTTGTACTTAAAAAAATAACATATTAGAAAAGAAGCCCCATAAATCTGGGGAAATGGAATATATATGGAAGGAAATGGAACAAAAGAATAGCGAGAGATACTCAAAGGCAATCATTTTAGCTTTCAAAGTGGATAGAATAAAGTGAGCAAATCTCCTAATTAAATGCTAATTGTCTTGTCTCGTGTGTGCTGCATGGTATAGCTGGAGTTTCACATTACATGCTCATTAGAATCAACAATGCTTCTGCTTTTCAGATCTTCTAAAAATAATAATTTTCCCCCCCTTGACAGCCTTGCTCCTGCAGCACTGAGAAATTTTTGAGTCATTTGAGGGCTGTTCCTCAGTTGGGAATATTTTTACCCCCGCCAGACACCAGTGTGAGTGTTACCCTGTAACCCAAGACGGCTTTTGTAGAGATGCAGCCCAATTCCTGAGTCAGCCAGTGCCTCCAGCTCTCATCTGTTCCATGCCCTGCTTAGAACTGCTGCCATTTCCCTGTTGCACAGAGCAGAAATGAGCCGTAATCATTAGCAGAAAATTCTGATGTAATCTTGCAGCTATTTGTAGGAGGAGTTGGAGGACATCTCTTAGTAAGTCTGTCGTGTGTATTTATAAAAGATAATTATCTTGCTTCACGGGATATCCTGGGCATTTGTAATTATGAATGAGTAGAGATAACCAGAGCCTAAGATTTTGGAGGGGAGCTGATGCCTTAGAGGAGAGAGAGTAATTATGCTGGAAACTTCCGAGAGCAACGAGATGAACCAAACTGCGTTTAGCGAGCCATGTTATTCCCTTTGTTTCTAGTTGAACTGTTTCCATCTGTGTCCTGCCTTTTTTTTTTAATTTTATTTTATTTTCCAATGGTAAATACGTGTTGTCCCAGCAGTCAGTTTGGATTGGGATCACAGAGCTGATCCCTGTGCCAGCAGAGGACAGTGCTGGAGCGTGTCCTGCCCATGAGCCTGCTCGCTCAGGGATTGCTCCCCAGGGGTGGGAAGCTGCTCCATAAAACATTCCTGGTGCACCTCACCAGGCTGTGGGTGGATAAATGATGTACAGAAAGGCAGTTTCTAAACACTGGGATTTCAGGCTCCCTGGAATTCTGCATCTAAGCAGTGGTTTGAACCTCATCAGTTCAGTTTGGGTTTTGCTTTCACTGGGAAGGAGGAGTGAGAAAAGATGCTGCTGGTGTCTGGTACCAGGTGTTTGTCCATCTTGCCTGGCTTGCTATTACCACTAAAAACATAAGGTGCTAGGAATTTAAATGTAGAGGAGCTGCTATTACAGCTTTCACTTAGGCATTTTATTATTAATATTCCCCACGTGTCAGGTACTGAGAGTTTGTGGCTGTTCCTCTTCCGTGGTTGTTTGACAAAATACATGACTTGTGGAATGATAGTCCTTGTATTCCACAGTGCTTTTTATTATTAAGAAAGAAAGAAAAATGGATCATTTTACACTGCACCCTTTTAAAGGTTGTGTTTGGGTTTTTTGAACAAAACAGGCAAGATGTTATCTTTAGGGTTGATTTGTTTTTAAATATCAGACATTTTAATGGTCGTTATCATCTTCCTAATGCAAGCCTTACTTTTCAAAAGCTGCCCAAATCTGGAAGGGTTTTAGCACGTGGTTTTATGACAATGCAAGTGCTAGTGTGGCATTCCTTAGGGTTTATTTATAGTGGAAATTCAATAATGCAAGTTGTTTATTGAATTAACTCGTGGAAACAGAATAAAGTACAACATCAGGACAAATTAATTATGCTTTTAATTTTTAAATTAAGTTGTCATTGAGCAAAGTCTTTGCTTTTGTTTATGTGCAGGAAGGTGTGTTCTCTTTTCTCTATTCCTGTGTTAGGTCTGTCTGCTTTTGTTTCAGCTGCTGAGTGACCATGGATTGGAAAGAAATGCTGGTTATTCCCTCCAGGATAATTGGGAGATGAGGAGCAGAGAAGCAGTAGAGATTTGCATTTTTATTAGAGTCTAGATTTAGGGTTCTTTGTAAATCTTCCTGCCTTAGACTTTTCCTCTGAAACTAAAATGTGCAAATAGCCCAGTAAGCTGGTCTGGTGTCTCACCCTTGGTCCATGAGCATTCGGGTGTTTTAGGTATCTTTTTCTCAGGTGATACCATAGTGGTGGTTCTTAATTAACAATTGTGTGATAAACATTAGGAAATAGAAATTAATTCATTTCTCGACAGCTGTTGACATCTTTTTTTTTAAAAGGAAACTGGTATCAGCATTACCAGTTATTGAAAAGTGTGTTTTCTGTGATAGGATACCATGACAGAGAAAAGGTATCTGCTCTGAAATTACACTGAAACTTTCTTAATATTTTGGCCCCTGGGGCAAACTGACAAAGCTGAATTTTTTCCAGGCAAGCTAATTTGCCTGAAATGTGTCATAGGTTCATTGTTGAATATCAGTGCACCTTCTGTTTTCTCTCTGTGTATTCTGCTTTTAATATGTTATTGGAGAGGGTTGAGCAGAGTGGCCCTTGTAAATGAGATCTCATTCATTTCTCCAGAAATCCTGTAATGGCATGTGTTTGACATCTCTTGTTTTGTTTTTGTTGCAGAATTGGAATATGGCAACTCCTATGAAATAGAATATATGGAGAAAATAGGCTCCTCTGTGCCTGTAAGTTCTCACCTCCATTTCCATTCATTTGCATTCCCTTGTCATAATATACTATCCTGATAATGCCATCAGCCTCACTACCCCTTAAATTAATTATAGTGTGCCTGCAGCAGATTTGCAAAACCAGTTCCTTTAAATTGGCATAACTGGAGTAAATTGCATGTGCTTTGTTGTCCTATATCCTGTAAAGCTTGTTCCAATTTATTATTTTATTTGTAGGCTGGCACCATAGTAGTTTCTTCTGCAGATTAAAAGCAAATCAGTATTTCCAGCAGTGCAGAGTACAGAGCTGTCTACACCACCTATTGAACTATTTTAAGAAACTGACAGTAAAACTTTAAAGAAGCTGGAGGGAATCAGGAGAGGATACAGAATTAATGTGAAGTATGGAATGCAGTACTGTACATTCTCAGCTGGTTTGCCTTGCTTCTTTTTAATCTATGGATTTGATAACTTGATGACATCCAGTGAGAGCATATCCAGAGGAGAAGTTAGAAAAATCAGGCCTGTGTGTCAGGTGCTCAAACCAAAGAGAATTTTCAGTAACACTCTCAGCCAAGGGATGCCTCCTGCCTGCCAGGACCAGAAATCTGATTAACCCCAGAGTGGGAGAAGAGGAGCTAAACAGCTCACTCTTTGTAATGGCCCTTTGTTCTTTAATGGTTTCTTCCTGAAAGGGATCATCTCAGTATCAACATTGCAGTCCTGTATTATTAGTTTTCTGTCAAGTCATTTGGTCGTTTAAGGTCCCAGTGACCCGAATTAGCTTTAATGGGGAACGGTTGAATTGCTTAATGAGTTTCTCTTTTCCGGTTGCCAGCAGGATGATAGCACCCCGAAGAAACAGTCTTTATACCTAATGTTTGATGCCCAGCAGGAGAGCCCAGTGAAATCACCTCCCATCAGATTGTCTGACTCCACCACTCCGTGCTCAGGGTACGTCACTGGGAGCGAATTCAGCGGTGGGAAAGGATGGCAGGGAAATGGGTTGCCATCAGACCATTCTTTCTCTCCCTGCTTCTGTGTTGCCAAGTTGTTTGTTTAAAAATAGATTCCCATCTGTGTACACACATGATAGAGAACAGAGGGCAAAGATACAGAAGTTTTGCAATGGGAAGGAATAAGGACATGAATAAGGACATGCATTTCTCCTTCATATTCTTACTAAATAGTCACAGTGGCAATTACTTCACTGGACAGTGGCTTCCTACCTACAGTTTTTTCCTCAGATACCGAGTTCATTTGCATCTTAATCTAGAAATCTCATAATTGCAGTTTTTCACATGACTTTTCCTGGATACATTTTCTGAACAAGGGCTCCTGTTCATAAGAGCAGGATGTGGGGGTTGTGTTTACTGCCAGTAATTTTGCTAGTTAAGGACATCTGTTCTTGTCAATAAAAGTTGTTTGTTGGGAGAGATGTAGGTCACAATGAGAAAGGGGTAAAAAGGCAGGTGAGAAATACTTAAGGGATGTGTGTAACATTTCTGATGGAATTGGTTATATTTAGGTGAAATTGCTTTGAAAGGATATTGCAAAGTCCTGTGAGGTATAATTGATGTAAAATTGAATTAAAATCGTGTGTGTGTATATATATATATATATCTGAGAGTGATGAAAAGGGTTTGCATAGCTATTACCAGAAGCAGAATTGCAAAGGCCCTGTGCTCCACCCTGAAAACACGTGCACAATCTTTTCCCAGGTCCAGTTTTGAAGACCCTGAAGCCCAGCAAACCTCTGGAATGAAGATACAACATCCAGCTTCCCGAGTCCTTGCTTCCAGCCAGGAGACACACTTACAGCCACCTGACAAGTCAAAGCAGAAAGACCTGGAGCCTATGACTCTAGGGACAACTCCAGAGGCCATTGAAATAGTAAGTCATTTATTAGAAGAGTTTGGGAATCATTGCCCTGCAGAAATTTCACATGTCGTGTAAGAGGTGAAACAGATGGATCTTGAAAATAGAGTGAAATCCAACTTGGTACTTAAAGATCTTGGTAGCAGCAGTGGCAGGACCCAAAAGAGGGAGGTAGGCTGATGGAACTGATGGCATTCAGAGGAATTTTCTGAATTAGTACCATAGCTTAACACGTTCTTGTGATAACTTATTCCAGGCTGATACTTCGACGTGCCTTTTCTCTCACACAGACCTATTTACACTGTGCTTCAAGCCAGTATTTGAAGAATATTTTATATGTAAAATAAGGGGGTTGATATAAACACACAGGCGTGATTTGTTCTGTTACGTGGACTGTGAAATTTTCAAACGTTTTCTTGGTAAAGAACTGCTGTCCTTTAACATTTTTTATAAACTTAACCATATGGTTATTTTCTGATACTGATAATATAAAATTCACTTTCTTCATCATTAGAACTCATTTCAGCTTCCAGTTAAGTCACTTTTTTCCAGTGCCTTCTCTGTTGGATTTGAAGTAGTGGTGAGCCCTCCCTTGCTCGCAGCCTGTGCTGCATTAAGGATTTCAGAGCATTGATCCTCAAATTCCTGAGGGTTGCTCAAAGCCTCCACTTTTCCAGGCAAAGTTGTTTCACAGATGCCAACAGCACTAGGAATGCTAAACTATATGGCAGCACATTGAATGAGGAGTCAAAAAAAGCTGCAGGTCACTTTAATAGTAAATTTTAATTTATATTAATGATGCTTTTGCTACCATCTCACAAAAGAGTTTGAATACGTTTCCCACTGCAGACTCTTGAATACTCACATCCCAGTGGTTTTCTTTGTGTCATTCTAGTTCCCCCACCCTAATATTTATCCTGATAATGTTAAAATTGTGGACATAATGTAGTTTATCCCCAGTAAGCAGCAAAAGACTTTGTAAAGACTGCAGAAAGGGTCTTCGTGAGGTTCCCCTCAACCTTGGTGCTTTTGAAAGTGCCTTTGAGATACCTGAATTGAGCATAAACTATTGCATGGACAAAACCTGTGGTCACTGCTTGAAAAGTATTAAGTACTAAGGGTGGGCTGTCCATGGTTTGAGAGACATGGCTTTAGAGGTCCTGATGTTACCTGTTAGTCTTGGAAAATGTAATCAACTTTTAAATTAGGAATAATTGTTCTTGTTCATCTGTTACACCTGTGAATCATGTATTCAAACCTAATCTTCAATGGGCCATAGAATTACTAGAAATTAAAGGGTTTTTTGGCCTGAACTACGTGGGCAAAACCTCTGTTGCTTATTCTATATCCTCCTTACCCTTCAGACATCTCCTGAGGAGTCCTTTGTCTCTGCTGATGCTCTTCTCAATAGGATATCTAAGAAGACCTCAATATGTGATCAGCCTGAATATCTAGATCCCGACTTAGCAGAAAAGAACCCCCCAGTATTTGCTCAGAAACTTCAGGTTTGTAGCAGCTTTATCAATATCACTTTTCATTATGTTTGTCTATACACAGGTGGAACAATGCATTGCCTCATCTGAAAGGGGTGGGGAGAGGCTTGGAGAAATAATAATTAAAATAATTATTTCATTCTTTCCAAACTTAACTCTGACCTTTCAAGAACTTAAAGAACGTTTCATTTAACTCATATAATCCATAAACTTAAATTTCATCAACAGCTATCCTGTACCTATCCTTTGCAGAAGTCTTTATAAAGCAAATTTTTCTAAGCTTGAACAGAGGACTTGATGTGTGGGTAGTTGTCTTGACACCTGGCCTTAATAAGTCTCTATGCATAGATTCATTTTTTTGAGATATAGGACCTAATTCTGCTGAAGTGAAAATCAGGCTTTGTTTTTTTTTGGTAATCTAATGCAGAATTTAGCATGGCTTCTTCTAGGAGAAGCACATTGGTCTCCAGACCAGTTCTGTATATCAGGACATACTTTTTTAGATCATTTGTAGTGAAATTTTAAAACAGCAAAGCTTGAATCGGGCCCTGCTGCTGGCATAAATTCACATGAAATGGAAACCAAGGGAGATGAGTCTGTGAAAAAACAACTTTAGCTTCAGAAAACATTTATTTTATCAAAACCATTGTTCATATCTATCACCTAATAAAAGTCATTTGTCTATACAGCTACCTCAAAGCTAACCAACACCTGGAGTTTTGTATCAATATCCTACCAATGGCCAGAATTTGGGGTTGGTTTGTCACCCAGGCGTTGTCAGGATTACACATTAAATTGCAACACCCCGTTTCTTCAATGTGTTAAACATTTTGCTCTGTTCTTAATCCCTTCTTTTCCCGTGGGATTTCTCCCAACCCACCACCTGCCAGGAGGAGTTAGAGTTTGCTGCAATGAGGATAGAAGCCCTGAAGTTAGCCAGGCAGATTGCCCTCTCTTCTTTGCGCTCCAAGGTACCCGCTTTGTGCCTGCCCTGTGTGTATTGAGTGTGCCCAGCCTGAGGCTCCCAGTGCTGCTTTTCCCTCTAACAAGGGCACAGAGGCTCCTGGGGTGCCGTGCCCAGGTGGGCACAGCCTGGTGTGGCCCCACAGCATGCTGGAAGCAGTGCTGCCCACAGGGATGCTGCCACTGCCCCGCTCACACCCACACTGACAGCTGTGGGGGCAAGAAGGGCACTCACGTTCCTTTCTTCAGTCCAGTTGTCGTTTCTCTGCAGCAGGATTTGTCCTGGAATATCTGATGGAAAGGAATACCAAACCTGCTTTGACTGTAGGGACATTTTGTCTTTTGGTGGTGTTTTCAGCTGGAAATCAGCCACCTTTGACCCTTGAAGTTCAGAAGTGAGAAATGCTATTGACCTTGCCCTCAGGTATCTGAAGGAAGGGACTGCAGCAGGGGTGGAAGGGCTAGAGAAGTCCTGTGTTAAAAAAGGCCTCTCAACAATCCATGTCTTATTCATGAAGATCTAAATCTTTTCTTTTTTTATTGCTACTTCCAGGTCATCCTGGCTAGTTCTGCCTCAGAGTGAGGCTTTGCACTTCTCTGGGGATGCACGTGGATCTCGCTGTGTTTGGGAGGGGATGGGAGGGTTTGCTCTGATGTGCTGGGTTTGGTGGTTAGCCAGTCACACAGATGGTTTCTGGTGCCCTTCATGGTGCTTTTAACAAAAAAGTCAGTGCAGAAATCCTGGTGGCTTTCTTGGGAAGTGGTGGCAGCTGAATGGGGTGCTGAGGGGATGGCAGTGTCATGCTGCAGTGAGACACTTTATTCCAGATGTGCTTCTGTCCTTCTCCAGTGACCTTCCTCTTATGTTGTCCATTAATAAATCAGTGGTAAATCTTTTTGCCCAATCCTGTATTGTCTGGAGTTCATAACATTTGAGCTGGTTGTAGGACAGAATTTCTTGTGCCTTTAAAGATCAGTTATTACGTAGCTAGTGCGTAAAATAAAGTCTTTTTTTTAAGGTTAACTGTACTTTTATGAAAAAAATAATTATTAAATTTTATTTATTTCACATACCTTAAATAGCCCACAAACCAGCTGTTTCCATGGTGCACATACAATTACTGGGGTACATGTATTGCTCTCAGATTTTAGAGTATTTTAAATTATGTGGCTATAATATTCTATTTAATTAAGAACATGCTGTTGTCTTCACTGAAAAGACTAACCAAGCTTAAATGTCTAATAAGGAATGGAAAGAACAAAGGAGGGGAAATTCAGGAGGAGCATTCAGGCTCTCCAGCACCAGGAAACCCTCAAGATGAAACATAATAATATATAGATGCTCTTCATGGGTTATACAAAAAACTTTTATTAAAAATCTGCATTTTTGCTGCCAGCCAACAATTCAGAAACTCACAAACTGTGCTCTTGTAGGCTGAAGAGAGTGGGTTTGGTGTTTGTGAATACTTGTGTGTTACTCAGGGAGGATTCTGAGCTGCAGAAATGTTGTAAAAGGTATTTGGTCATGTGGAGTTATATTTTAAAGGTCCTTTTTAACATCATCGCAGCGTTTTCTTTTATCCAGAACAAGTTGGTGAACTCCTGAGAACTTAGAAATAGGGAATGGATTTTGTGTGATTTTTTTTTTTTAAAAAAAACCAACTTTTTTTTCCTTTGAGTAAGATAGCAAAAATGATAAGCAGAGACAAGCAGAGAAAAATAGGCAAAGCTCCCCCCTGTGACAGAGAATGAGCAGCAGTTTGACATTCACAAAGCCCCACACTGGTCCAGTCACAGGGATGTTTGTAGATAAATTCCCTCCCATGGGTGTCATGTCAGGCTGGGAAAGACTTTTGTCCTTGCATGCTTTTGCTATTCCAGTGGGAGGCTGGCAGTGCTAAATTAGCCTACGACGACATCCCTTGTGACCTCCAGTGACTGATGGCCTGGATTAAGTAGAACAGAATCCATCAGATGACTGCAGTGACTTTAATTTGGATGCTAGCTGGCAGAATTCCCTTCTGGATGGCCAGCCCCCGTTCTTTCTTAATGTTGTATAATTACATTTAACATCAGCTAAACCATTGCAGGATGAGTAACAAAAATAGGATGGTAAATAAAGACAAGAAGCACTTGTTATGGCAAATTAGGTCACCCAAAATAAAGATTAAATATCAGCATTTTGTGCTAGCACCAGGAGTGAGAAAAAGGATGTGCAGTTTGTTGTTCTCAGGCAGAGGGGAGTTATTTGGCCACTCCCAAATTTCTTGTCACAGACTTCAAGAACAGAAAGACCAGTCCTTGGTTTTACATTGCCAGATATTTCTGTCTTCCAGCACTGAGATGAATTAACACTTCTCTGTTGAACAGTCCCCATTTGGATGTCCTGTGGCTGGTTGTTTATAGGTGCAGCTTGAACAGGGTTTGTGTCCATCATCCTGTGGATGCCAGGGTGATGAGGGTTGGGTGTTGAAGCAGGATCCAAGGAAAAGAGAGAAACTGAAAGGAAAGGTGTCGACACAAATGGGATTAGGGCATCACAGCTTTGGGGGGCTCTCGTTGTATTGGGGGAGAAATAATTCCTTCAAACAGGAATCCCACGGTTTCTAGTAAAACCTTCCAAGCTGCAAACTTAGGCTTGGATTTGACTTGCCTTTCCATGTATTTGCAAGCACAAGTAGGTCTTGTGTTGCCTCCCCTGCCCTGTCTGCACCCACATCAATTAGTTAAAGGGTCGATCATCCGATACACACCCGAGCAGTATTTCAGGGCATGGAGAGGGCAAGCTCATTTTCAGCAGGGCTAAATGCATATTCCTCTGGCATGATAAAAACTAGTGCTCATTTTCATTCCATTTCTCTGTTTTCTTTCACTTTGACCTCCTAGAAGTGAGATAACTGCAGCTGGTTGATGGGTGTGCATTTATTCCCTTTCTGGTGAGATAATCTGGTTTCTGTGAAAGGTGCTGGGAAGAGGGGAAAAAGCATTTGAGCTCTCCAATATTTACACTAAGATTGCAATGACCTACATTTGGTAGTAATTCCCCTGAAGACTCTAATCTTTCTGTGCAAGGTTTAGTGACTTGCAAATCCCTATGCTGATTATTACCCCAATTAACTGCTTACCTTCTCAACAATTAGGTGTCGAAGTTAAAGCATTATTATTGGGTTATTTTGGGGAATACCATCATCCTCTTGTTTCAAGGCACCAAAAGCAGTTCCCGAGTTACACATCAGTTGTGAGCTCTGCAAAACTGGCTTTTGAAGTCAAACTATGAGGATTTTCATGGGTTACTCCTGACACAGAGCCTGGCTGTGACTCGTGTGACGTGTTTCCAGACTTAGGGCAATGCTGGTTGGCCCAATCCCACAAGCATTTCTGCTCAGTGGTTTAATATTATAGAGTTTTTGTAGTAATTTTTGAAAATTTTAATTTGCTTTGTCTGTCATTATTATTATTGTCTTGTGCAGTTTACTCAAATGCAAAGGGAACTAGAGCAAACAACTATATTAGTGAGGTGTTGACAACTGTGTAAAAATAAGTATTAATTGCCTTAAATTATTTTTTCTTTAAAATTGGCATCATCCTGGCAGTTATTTTGGCACGTTTTTACATGAGCTTGAGGAAATTTGTGTTTCTTTTGCCACAATTAACATTTTTCAGCCATTTCCTTGTGAGATGCAGCAAATTAAGCTGCAGGAGGCTTTTGAAATGTTCTATCAGGTAGTTTTGTATTTCTGATTTACAGAAATGTCTGAGCTTGTGTCCCAGGTGTATTTTTTCCTGCATAGTTGTTGTACATTGGGAGATACTTTCAAGAGCCCAGGCTATGCAATTTTGATAGATTTTGGGGTGCCTTTTGCTCTGGTTGGAAAACCCACTGGATTTGAGGTTGCACCTCCCAATTATGCTGGAATTGATTATTATTTTGGGTGCTCATTTTAAATGTATTCAAAAAGAGAAGGGATGGCCTACTCCATAAATCCTAGAAGTAATAACCAGAAGGGATTGCAACAAATTTAACAGTGGGTTTGGATCCTTTCTATGATCCTGGGCTGTGCAAGAAGGAACTGTGAGGAAGAGAATGTTTTATGGAATAGCATCTGTCAAAATTTCCTTTGACTCTGTTGAAACAAGAGCATGTGGTGTTGAAATTAATGAAGACTGAACCTTGATCCAGACATTATCTATTCATTTTCACATCCCTGTGCTACGAGCAGTAGAGTGTGGCTCTGCTATTTATTTAAAAAACAGACAAAACAACTAAAAAAACCTTCCCTCTTTTACAATAAAATAAATTAATTTTTCTTTCTTTTTTATAAAAGAATAATTTTAAAACTCCTGATTGCTACTCTTAGTTATTGCAGATAAAGCCTAAAGACTAAGGTACTGCATTAATGGACTTGAAGGAACAGAATATGTTGCTTTATGCACAAAGGTGATAAGTACACTGGAAAAATACATTTCCCCCTTTTTGCCAGTAAGGAAGTGGTGCACCAGAAAAGCTGGATGTGAATCTCCATTTCCATCAGTGGGTGGGAAAAGGCATTGACCCACCTGGATTTGCCCCCCACTCATGGTCCAGGTGGGCCATGGTCCAGCCCTCTCTGTGGACTTGGTGGTGGGCTTGGCAGTGCCCAGGGAAGCTGTGGCTGCCCCTGGATCCCTGGAAGTGTCCAGGGGCAGGTTGGATGGGGCTTGGAGCAACCTGGGCTGGAAGGAGCAACCTGGGCTGGAAGGTGGAAGGTGTCCCTGCCCATGGCAGGGGGTGGAATGGGGTGGTCTTCAAGGTCCCTGAACCATTCTGTGATTCTGTGAACTGTCTTTTATAATCTCCTTGGTTTTAACGTGCTGTAGCTTGGATTGTTTGTATCTAGAGTTACTCACAAGACATCTCCTGCATCTCATTGCCATGGACCTTTCTTTGCTCTCCTCCTTTGTTAACCTGGGCTGCTGACATGAGCAATTTGACAGCTGCAAAAAAAGCCTCATTTACCTTACTAATCGCATGCAAAATGCCACTGGGGCAGCAACATCACTTGTACATTCACACTTTTTATGTGAAATTGTTTGTAATAGATAAATGTATTGGCAGGGCAGACCTAGGAAAGTGGGCTGTCCTCTTGCTTTTGTTTTCTTGATTTATTTTTATGGAAGGAGAATTCCCCTTAACAACTCTCTGCCTCCAATTTCCTCTGCTGATGTGCATTTGCTGTGGATGTTTTGATGAAATTCTGCATGGGAAAGTAGTAAATTTTCCAATAGAAGACCATAAAATATTGATGGCAAAGTGCTGCCTTTATTTTCTCTCCATAAGGTTGACAGGACTCTCTTGGCACTTCCTATGGGTCTCAAATATATATTTTATGATTGCTGAATTCAAGATTCCTTGTCAGTGTTATTGCTGTTACAATTTAGAGGTGCACAGAATTCTAGTCCTAGCTCAGGACCCTGGTGCCTTGCACCACACCCAGAAACCATGTGAGCTCAACACTTATTTAATGGTTCATTTCTTTGTATTTAAAAAAACCCAAACACACAGAGAGAACCTGCTATCCCAGCAGATGTTTCCATCTCCAAAAGTGCCCTGTACTCCCGGATTGGCACCTCGGATGCAGAAAGCACCACGGCTCTTCTCTACCCCCAGCAGGACTTGGACTCAGCACTACGACTCGCCAGGGCAGAGGTAATTGTCTCCAGAACTTGTCAAAGGAAAAATCAGCCCCTTGTGGTTTCCTCCTTTCCTATTTTCTCCCAAATGATTTGGATTATGAACACTTGTTCTGTTCTTGAAGCCATCCTCAGCCATGCTAAAGCAAAAGGTGCTACACTACAAGTTCAGCTTGTTTCACAGAAGTGAAAAGCAGACATTATATGAAAATAATTTATTATTATACAATTTGTATCTATAGATATAATTTATATAATATTTTAAAAATTAACTTTTTTAACCTCAGGTTTACTCTGTGCATCATGGCATTGCTGTATAATTATAGAAAAATGGTAAAATGCTAGAAGTAGGATTGAAATAATGTATTTTACAAAGCCAGATATAGTATTAGTGCAGTCTGAAACACATAACTGGGGTTGCTTGTATTTGAACCCATTTATGCACTTGAAAACTATACCCCTACCAATTAGGATTTTATATTAAGTCAAATATTGTACATTTCCTCTTCAATGAATCACATGGGTTTAATGATTTTGCTTTTTTCCCTTTGTTTTTTTAATTTCAGATTGTGGCCAAGGAAAGAGAAGTATCTGAGTGGAAAGAGAAATATGAAGAAAGCAGAAGGGAAGTGATGGAAATGAGGTGGGTTATTAACTTGTCACTGGTCACACTGACAGTGTCTCACTTCAGCCTGTGGTTGGTACACAGAGTACCAAGGTCATACAGCTGTTTTGGGTAGCTGAATTTGCTTCATTATTTTTAACTTCAGGCTTTGGATTGATGCTAAACTGATACTTTGCCTTTGCTCTGTGTGATGGGCACCCCTGTAAAGGGTAATCACTGCAAACTGACAGAAGGGACCCTGAGCTTTTCAGCTTGTACTAGTTGTATCTGTTTTATTCCATTCCTCCTTACAAACCTTCCTCTATTACATTAAATATCTGTATACTGAAACGTTGTTTGACCTTCCTTCCCAGCCCAGGTCCTACCACTTGCAAGGATGACAACAAATCCCTGTAGTGGATGAGATGGATGAGTTGATTCTGCTCAGAGAATCACTGATGCTTCCCAGTTAGTTGAAAAGTTCAGCCTTTCTCTTTTTTTATAGCTGGTAAGGCCATAAGAAGGACATATCAATGAGCTCAGCCTTCTCATTGATCTGAATGTGGGAAAGTCATCAATTGCAAAACAGCACGTATAAAAATACTTCATGGAGTCTTTAAAGCCTATTATTTTCTACCTTCAAAACCCAGAAAAAAATATCCCCCCTCGTAACTCATAAATACAAGGAAACTGTCAGATTATTTTAGCATCCTTCCTTTAAGTAATAATTCATACAGTCTCTTCTGAGACTGAATTTTCTTCAAAATCCCTTCTGTTCTAGCACCAGCTTCTTCCCAAAATGAAACCTCTCAGTGATTCAAAGCTAAAGCCAGCACGCTGTATCTGGTGCTGACCTACATAAGCACTTGCTGCTTGTATCCAGGAAAACTGCTCAGGGAGTGGGAGTGGAAGGGAACTGCAGTGCAGGGCTTGGCAAACCTTACCAGGGATGCCAGGAGTCACACATGGCAGATTGGCAGAGCAGCAGCACGGGGCTCTGAGCCAAAGCATCTTGAGAGAAGCATCTGCAAAGGGCAAGGGCAGCCCCTTTCTTTCTTTCTTTCCATCTCCCAGTGCCCAGCTGAGTTCTCTCACCTCTCCTGAGCTCTGTTGGGCGAGGGAACAAAACCCTGGCAGAGCCCTCCAGTGCTTAATGAGGAGAAGGAGAAAGGAGCGGCTGCAAGCAGGCAGAGCCAGGGGGCACAGCAAGGAGGGAACAAACCCAGGCATTGTAAGGAATGGCTCAGCATGCAGCACACACTCAAGTGTGTGTTTGCTCAGTTCTCTGGAAGCTGCTGGGGTGCACGTGCCTGCTGGGCACTGCCAGAGGCTGCTTAGTCCTCCCTGGAAGGAGAGCAGCTAGCATTCCATAGATCTGTGCCCTCATCTTCCTCATAGTAACTTGCTTGTGTGTCTACACCCTCAATAAAATCTGATTTGAAAAAAAAAAAAGAAGGTTTATCTAAGCCAAATTTCTCGCAGGCACATGCCTGGAACACATGGATGGAAAAAAATATCTGACTAATATTGTCACAAAGTGATAAATAGGCATATGTGCACAGAGAAAGATTTCTCTTGGAGGATTAAATGGTAAAAGAGCCCATGTGTGGTAAATTAGAGGTGCAGCAATGAGATATGACATGATGATAGGCAAGGAATAAAGGGATTATCTTGAGCTGCAAGCACAAAAGCATCACTTTCCACAGGAGAAGCAATGCAACTCTCCCCAAGTCCTGTGTACTTTAGTTGGAATATCCTGAATTGCTTTAAGTTTCCAGGAAAACAGCAGTCAGGAGGAAATCCCACTCCAGAGAAGAGAAGCCAAAATGAGAAGGTTTAATAATGCAATAACTATCAAAGAGCTGAACCAGGGTGGGCTGTACCATAATCCAAGAATACAAAACCAGAGGCAGACAAGAAACAATTATGGTGCCTCGGGAAGGGGAGTCAAGCAGCTGACTCCTAAGATCCTTTGTAGCCCTGGATTTTGGTGTTTGTATGACTCAGGAAATTTCAGGAAGTCAGTAAATAGATTGACTGTCTAAAAGAGCAAAAATTAAGCCTATGCAACATGTCAAGCTGGGGTTAAATGGGCCCTCTCAGGGAGGAGAGGAATGATGTGCCACATCCTTTCATTCTCCAGCCATAATGACCATTTTTTAGGCTGCTTGACTGAAGGAGGCCTTGGACATGAATCTGGAACAAATTCCTCACTTGACTACCTTGCTTTCCAAATTGAATATTATTAAAATCAATGTGCCATTGCAGCATCAACTGCTCTTGAACAGCTGCCACATGATTCATAAAGCTGGGTAGTGCAGGGAGTGTGGTGCCCACTTGCACTAGTCTAAACTGAAAAGAGTGAGAAATAGGTAATGTGATTTCATTTTGCTGCCAACTTCTGTGGTCCTGCTCAGGCTGGGAAGTCTTTGTTACCCTGAGTCCCTGCCTTCATTTTCTGGGGTGATAAAAGTTCCTGAAGGTGTCTGCTGTTACAAGGATGTTGCTTACCACAAGCTTTTGAGGTAGTCTTTGACCATGAAACCAAACCCTGCTGTCTTTGCTCTCTTTGTGTGGTTAAAAGGAAAAATCCCAGTGTGCAGGGGTGGAGTCCCTGCTCTGCTGAGTGCTCTGCAGGGCAGGGGAGATGCTGCTGCCCTTGGGGACAGGTGGCTCCTCAGGGGTTCTGGGCTCTGCCTGGGATTCACATTTAGGGCAGGAGTTCCTGGAGTTTCTGCATTGTTTTTTTTGGGAGATTACTGCAGAACTCCTTGGGAGTTTTGTGCAAGTTTCTCCTTCCCTTACTGACTTTTGTCTCAGGATTTCCCCACGTCCTTTGTGTAACCTTCCCAGCTGCAGCAGACCTCTGAAAGGGAGCAAGTGAAAGTGAGCTAAGACTTCAGAAGGGACACATTCAAGCACCAGTTTTGAATATCCACTTCAGATGAAGTGTGTGGTAATTTTGTTTCTTGTAGACAGTCCTACGTGGCTCATGAATCAAAGCACAGATCAAGCTAGTCTCGTTTCATTAGCTTTATTTGGCTCTGGGAAGGGATGGATCATCTTTCTAAATCACATTTAATCTGCTTATTTTGGCTAACCTCTTTTCAAGAAGGAAATTCAAAGCCTACCGTGAGTATATGAAATAAAATGGTCTTAAAAGCAAGATTTTGCCACCTCTGCTTCAAAAACAGATTTGGCAAATGGGACATGATGGATTTTGTGCTACATGTTTGAATATTTTGTTCTAGTTCTTTTAAGTGCTAATGGATCATTTAATCATGAGATTTATTTAGAAGATGAGATATATTTTGAGTGAGGGCCAACTCTACTTCTGTTAAGTTTACTTGCTACCAATTAAAAGTTTACTTAACACTCATACTAAAAACAAACACAAATACTGAAAAGAGGGGAGAAAGTAATGGAAAAATCAGGCTCTTTGTAATTCTTGAATTGGGCCAGTGTGATCATGTTTGTATTTAAATCATGATTGGTGTTGTGCTTTGGGCATGTTTCCAAAAACAGAATTTGTTTCAAAGCAGTCCCTTTGTCCTTCCCCCACCTTTATTGATTCCCATGGAGAGTTAAAAATCAGTGCAGTGTTAAAACTATCAGTTTTATTTGTTGCTCAGGCCATAAAGAGCATACAAAAGTGTGGTGGAGTTCTGTATCTATTAAAACACAGTTACCAATGGTCTTATTTTCTGAGTAAAGTTGTTTGCCTGAAGCTTTTCTTTTTGTATTTCCCTCCAACAGGAAAATAGTTTCGGAGTATGAGAAGACGATTGCTCAGATGATAGGTAGGTGTTCCTGCTCTGAAAACTGCTCTCTGGTTGAAGTCTGAGGGCTTCCTTTTGCTGCTGGCTCCATGTGCTGATGCTGCTGGGAATTGTGAATGCATCTGAGGACAGCAGAGTGAGGGGAATCAGGGCTTCAGTTCACTGCCAGCAGGTCCTGGGGCAGTTCAGGTAATGCAGGAGGTCAGGGCTTTCACTTCTGCATCAGAGCAAACTGGCCCACAGGACACACAGGTTCAAAGGCTTTGCCCCAAATTCGTGGGTGTCTCCAGGAGAGACTTGGAGTGACCTAAAAACCCCTTAGGCATCCACCCTTAGCTGTTTAGTGGCAGATACTGAATTTAGCTCGTTACAACAACAGGGATTATCTGTGCTAAGTACATCGATCAGACCAAAACCAAGATTAACTCCAATCCCAGCTGGGAGGTTATCAGTGGCCAATCCACCTCCCCAGATACTACTGACACAGAGGTCTCATTTAAGGTCTAAATTATGACATGTTTTGCCTCTCAGTGATTAAAAACCACTTTTGTTAACAGCATGTCCCACAAATTAAAAACTCTGAGTGCAGTAGCACTTCAACACCAAAGGTTGCAGGACTCATGGGGAAGGTCTGGCCCCTGGGATTTTAAAGCCTCCTCCTAAGATTTCTAAAGCTCTTTTTATTAGTCTGGCTGTAGGAAATGCCAGTTGTTTGTGGTGCCCTGGACTGTTTCAGCTCGAGCTGGGTTTGTGGGATCTCCAAGGCCAAAATTGTTGGGAAGGGCACCAAAGTCTGGTGATTTTGCTGCCTGCCTGGATTCCTCAGCCATTGGGAGACACCCCAGCCCCCTTTCAAATGGAGGGAAAAGTTTGCCTTTAACTAACTAACTAAATAAATTCTTCAATAATGACAACAGTAATAAATAAAGTAATTAATAAAAAATCCAATAATTAATAATATATGCTAATAATATGCCTGGCTTCATTCTCTATGGTGTTATGCCTCCCTTGCCTTCTGTATGTACAGCTGAGCCAACTTGCCTGCCTTCTGACATAATGTCTGTCCTTCTCACCGTGCAAGTGGTAAAATAGAAGTGACCAGAGTATGCAAAGAACTTATTTCATTTTAATTTACACTGAACACACTCTGGTATGGCTCTGACCCTGGCCAGTCATATGGACTTTTCCCCCAGGCATATGCATACACTGAGCAGCTGAAGTTTCCTTTTGATAATGAATCCAAATTCTACTTTTGAGAAACAGAATTTAAAAAAGAAATCAAATTTTGAGACCAACAGTGCAACAAGTAGATACAGAACAGGAGTCCTGAGGAAAAAGCCCAGCCTCGGTGTACATTCTACCACTGCCACTTCCTCCAAAGAAATGAAGGATAATTAAAGCATGGAGCCATTGACCACTGAGTAAATAAGAAATAACTTTATACTTCAAAATTCAGAGTATCAGAGTCTTTCAGATGCTCTGTGGCAAGTTTTTATAGCTCTCTGGCTATAAGTAATTTCATTTGCTGTCCATTTGCAAAGGAACTGAACCAACAACAGCGACACAGAAAACTTGTTAATTAGAGCAGTATGCAAATTCTACAGCATGGTAGTGCATTAAATGTGAGGCTTCTCCCTGCATTTAATGTGAAGTTTTGATCTAATTGTCCCACTTTCTCATGCCATTTCTTGTAAATTACTGTCTCTTCTGATAAAGAAATTCCTTCATGCAAATGCCACCTGTGGAGGAAAATATGTGTCTGTGTGCTATTTGCATGTACTTCACTGACCTGTTCTCACAGTAATGCCTTGGTGCTAAAGCAAAATCTGCATTTCAACAAAAGAAATGCTTGTGCTGTTTGTACTTCGGATTTAACCCTTCTGAGCTATTTATACAGCCCTGTTGGGAGGGCACAAGTGAACCAATTTCACCGATCCCTCTGATGAATATTCAGTGGGGTCAGTAGGTCCTGCTGAGCTTTTTGTAGGTTGGCATGTGTGTGTGTGTAGGGAATATTGAAAATACTCCATATGTTTGCCTGTAAAGGCACTGAAAACATACATTGCAAACAGTCATTGCCTTTGATTTCAAGGGCTGTGAGAGGTTTAGTACTTTTTGTCATACACGTACAGGGCCCAATATTACCCAACTTAGCTGATTATGTGACACTGTACAGCCAGAGCTTGCAAGCTGTCAGTGCAGAGATCCCTCTTAGTGGATCTTTGCATATTTTTTTACTTACTGGTGCTTTTTGTCCTTTTTTTCTTACACCTGCCTCAACCCCTAACACATTTTATTTTGTACTGAGGAGTGGGGGAGAAAAAAGACCAGCTTTTCCAGGCCAACTTGCTGCTTGTGCTGCTGCTTTGCTGCCTGGTGCCCAAGTTTTGCAGCTCCCAGCTGGGTGGCTCTCTGGGCCAGAGCCTGTGGAACCCCTTAGTCACAGCCATCCACAGTCCCCTTCCTAAATCCCCATCCCGATTCCTCTTCACTGATGGATTTACAATGTTGGTTGTTTTTTTTTTCCTGTTAAAAATGTATCCTTATACTTTACATTGAAATACGTAATTAAATTCTCCTTGTCAAAATCAAAGAGATGTTATGCTTTGTGCATTACAGGTTGTTGCATTACTTCTTTTCTGCTTTCCTAACAATTCCCGATTTTTCTATTTTGCTTCCGTTTTCGTTGCTTCTTGCTATTTGCTTGCAAAAACAAAACAGGCAAGCCTGGTAAGTAAAGCTTTTCACCAACTTTCACACCAGCATTTTGCATTTTGAGTTCCTTTTGCTTTTGTTCTGTGTTTGCTGCATTCTCATTGAGTCATATGAGTAACAGTGAGCTGAGCCTGAGAGCAGCTCTGCTTTGGTGCTCTGATTCTGTCAGTGTGGATAGTGTTAGTCCTGAGCATACTGCTGTTATTGTTGGTGAGCCATGGACAGCGCGTGTTCCAGACATGGAAGTCATTTAATTAAAATATCTTAATCACATAACCTCATAAATACCCTTAGAAATAAGTATGTGTAACTGCTTAACTAAGATTTGACTGGCAGACTGTTACCAGCACAGTTCCCCTAAAGCATCGTTTTCATTGAAACTAAATCATGGGTTTAGAAAATAAAAGGTCCCTTCCAACCCAAACCATTCTATGATTTTATAAAAACATCACATAAAACACCAGCCCCCCTCCAGCCAAGGGCCAGTTTCTGTTTCCTGTGGTATTTACCCATTTTGGTTTGGGAGCATCACTTGGATGGGGCTTGGAGCAACCTGGGCTAGTGGAAGGTGTCCCTGCCCATGGCAGTGGCTTAAAACTAAATGAGCTTTAAAGTCCCTTCCAACCCAAACCATTCTGTGATTCTGTATCACTTGGCCCTATTTCCCATGGGTAAGTTGAAATGTGGGGATGAGTGTTGGAGGAGCTGATCCAGCTGAGGAGAGGAAGAGGAGGAGCTCAGTAGCTGTGAGAAAGCACAGTATGCATTACCAACTTTCTGAGTGACCTAAAAAGTTGCTAAAATACCTCAGACAGACAGGAAAAATAAAGTTGGGACATCAGATACATTAAAGTACATTAGATGGTCATGCAGAGGGATCCCTTCCCCTGCCTGGAGTTTGCCAGAGAACAGGACCCTGCCAGTCAGTGTTTTGGAATTAATCTTCACAGTGTGTAATCTCCAGTGTGATTAAACAAATCTAGTGCTGGAACACAAGGTGACTGCTTCTCAGATTTAGATAAATAAACAAAAGACAGGAAATGGTTTACTGTTTTACTTGAGAATATATTCATTTTGATATTAAGTGAGCACAAGCTGTATCTAAGAAGGCAAAATAAAGAACGTTTATTGTTAATAAAATGCTGAATATATCAAACTATGTGGCATTACAGGGTTCTGGGTTTCTTGGTTCTGCCATTTCAAAGGTGTTTGTTCACCAGTAAAATAAAGGTGTTACAAGCCCATCCTGAAAGTTTCTTTAGTTCCTTTAATCTCCTGTATCACAGAGCAAAATTCAGTATGCAAAAGGAAGAGATTAATCTCAGTTTAGGAATTGCCAGGGTCAGCTTTGACATTTTGGAGCGGACCAGCACTATAAATACTTAATTCAGATGTAAACTTCTATTCAAATTTCATACAAGAAACTTTTATTTAATATTACATAAAAGGCTTAATTTAAAAGCTGTGCATCCTGAAATACCCCATGCTTTTTGTGTGGAAGAACTTCTTACCTTATTTTAGTTTCTGTTCTAGAACAAAAAAATTGTTGTGTTTTCAGGTTGGTTTTCATTTCAGTATCATTCAAAGTAGCCTTAAAAAACAGGCAAAAGAATAATATTTTAGGCTAGGAAGGAAACAATGCAGCATTTTGGAAGACAATGCCAGATCTTTTCTTCCAGTGTTGTATGGATATTCCAACGTATTATGAGGTCAGTTCCCTTGAAAAGTTCTCCTCCATATGGATTTGGATTTCTCTTGGGTTCTTCCCACCTTCCCTGGCTCAAATTTAACTCTACACAGAAGGATCTTGGCAGATGTTTTCTGCAGACCAGAACTTAGAAAGGCTGTCTAGTGTTAGATTTCCCTTCTGCCACATGTTACAGTAATCCTAAGAGTGAGAGTTGGCAAAACACTGCTTTTCCAAGGGAAAAATTTGAGTTAATTCTACTAAACAAGCTGCCTTGATTTCACAAAAGAGATGCCTGGACATGACAAGCATATATCAGCAATGGCAAATAATTTGTTGCCAGTGCTAGTAATGGGCATAAATGTCCTTTCCTGTAGTTAGGAGATCTTCAGGCAAATAGGGGAAATCCAATACCTGCCTTTTCATGGGAACAGCCAAGGTCAGAGTGAATAAATCATCAGTACAGAGATACATTCACATTTTCCCCCAACATCAAAATATTTAAGTATCACTGTATTTCACGACCTTTTTACAAAATGATTGCATCTTTATATAAAAATGACTTTTTAGGATCCTGCAAGCTTACTAATACACAACATAGAGCACAATATAGTAAAAATTAGATGATAGTGAGATCATTGTTCTTACTACTATTACCCATCTGAAAACTCCTTTTTCCCTTCCCCTTCTCTTCTTTCTAATAGAAGATGAACAGAGAGAGAAATCTGTGTCCCATCACACTGTTCAGCAGCTGATAGTGGAGAAGGAACAAGCTTTGGCAGATCTGAACTCAGTGGAGAAATCACTGGCAGATCTTTTCAGGAGATACGAGAAAATGAAAGAAGTGTTGGAAGGGTTTCGGAAGGTGAGTTGTGTTCACATCTCCTGTGAAGAGCAAAGCTGAGCAGGCTCTCCTGTACCAGTTCTGCTGTACAGAAGGAACATCTTGGGTTTCCAGCCAATTCTGATGCACTCCATCAGGTCTGAAGTGCATGACATAACTTAATCCTCAGGTGAAGGATTGTAGACAGGCATGAAGTGCAAACAGAACTGTGAATTGTGTAATGTTGCTTCAGATGGTCTCTCCTGGTAGAGTGTCAGAATTGGACTGTAGCCCTTAAAATAGCTGTATGTGACTGCTGCAAATAGGTGCCTGTCCTAAATTTTGACCTCATCACTTTAATGTAATGTTCTCTTCTCTTACAAGAATGAAGAAGTGTTAAAGAAATGCGCACAGGAATATTTATCACGAGTAAAGAAGGAAGAGCAGAGGTATCAAGCACTCAAAATTCACGCTGAGGAAAAACTGGACAGGTAATTAATTGATTCCTAGAATCCCAGAATGGGGTTGGGTTGGGAGGGACCTTAAACACCATCCATTTCCAACCCCCTTGCTGTGGACAGGGACACCTCCCACCAGATGAGGTTGCTGCAAGCCCCATCCAACCTGGCCGTGGACATTCCAGGGATGGGGGCATGGATTGTACATACCTTTTGTCAGGAGTTCATCCTGCAGAAAGATTCCTGTGGCTGGGCCTCACACCCCAAACCTGCTCTATGATGGAGGGTGGAATGAAATGGCGTTTCTTCCAGCTCCTGACCATACAGAACATCTTACATTTCTATTTTTATCAAATATCTTCATGTTTCTTTAACATATTTTCCATGGAAGATCAAGAAAGAAGCCATTAGCCAGGTTTATGCAGCTGTGCTCAGGTATTTGCACCTGCAGCCAGTATTCCTGCCCCCAGAGATTTGCTATTGCACTTTTGCTGTCTTATTACCCCTGTATCAATGAACAGAACATGGAATTGCTGCTCAGCTGTTTCAGTGCAGAAGTCAGGTGCTCTCTCCATGCTCACACTGGTTACCTAAGCAGGATCATCCCCAGTGGTGCTGGGGATGGTGAGGAATAACTACACAAAAGATCATACCTGATGTGCACAGAACTCCTTAAGCCACTGTTAAGGACTGAAAATGTTAAGGATGTTTAGGGCTGTGGATTAAGAGAGGCAGCTCTGGTTGATATTCTAATATTTTTTCTCTATTTTCACATAATGACCAGTTAAGCATTTCTAGGAATTAATGCAGGACTCTCAGCACAGTCCCTGAACTGGAGATCAGGTTTGCAAACTGCCATAAAACACCTCTACCTAAGTGATATTTGTGACCCCAGCAGAGAGATCTGAAGGGAGAAATACAGACATTAGGGAAAGACTTTGCAGCCTCTGCTGAGCAAGAGAGGGAGTCATGAAAAGTCCCCAGAGACAAGTCCCAGAATAGTGTCAAAGATGTGCCCCCTCCACCCATCTGTGAAGGTGCAATCCATCCCTTGGTACCCACTGCCTTTTCCAGGAGAGGACCTGATGTGACCAAACTCTCTGTTTTTCCAGAGCCAATGCTGAAATTGCACAAGTGAGAGGCAAAGCCCAGCAGGAGCAGGCAGCGTATCAGGCCAGCCTTCGCAAAGAGCAGCTCAAAGTGGATGCCTTGGAGAGAACACTGGAACAAAAGGTAAATGGAATTCACTTCTCCCTGGAGCTCAGACCACACTGCCCCAGCAGCTCCCTGGCCTCGGGGAGGGCAGCACTGCCCAAATTTTGGGATACAATATGTGCATCAGGCATTAGAAGCAGATGGACCCACCTGCCAGGTTTGGTCTGAGCCCCTTCAGTGCTCGGAGCCAGAGCAGCTCAGGGTGCACCTCTACAGTCCACACCCTTGGTTTGCTTTGCTTCTCAGCTTTAAGACCTTGCTTTAGTTCATCTCTCAGGTTTTGCTTCCCTTTTTAGTTTGAGCTGTGATTCCAAGGCTGATTCCAAAGTGTCTGTAGGAAATGCCTATTTATATCTCGTGTTCTCTGGCTCAGCCAAGGGAGCTTGCTTTGGCATAGCACAGCTTGTCCTTGCTTGGAGCCCTGCAAAGCAGAGGGAAAAGAGAGAAAAAATAGAAAAGTGCAGCCTAGGAACAAATTTATACAGTGTCATTGTGGTGTGCTGGGAATGGCTGCTCTAAAGCTGTCTGCTTTGGTGCTAAATTGGATTTATTGAAGCCGTAGTATCTGGGAAAAAAGGAAGCATTTGTTTGAATGCACAGAGCTGTACTATGAATACAAGCATGTAGTTGTGCTATATTATGCATACATATCCATATGTATAGATATTCTCTTCTCAGGGTTGGAGAAAATTTACTTTTCCCACAAGTCTCACAAGGGTTAGGTAATAAAAAACCCCTTTGTCTTAATGCAATATTTTTCATAATACCTAATATTTTATTTTCCAGAATAAAGAGATAGAAGAATTAACAAAGATTTGTGATGAACTGATTGCCAAAATGGGGAAAAGCTAACTTTTAACCAAATTTCTGGACTTCGATATTGAGTGCAATATGACCATTGGCACACTGATGTCCATACGTTTATGTGGACAGGTTATATTTTCACTTTTTCGTATGCACTACTGTATTTTCTTTCTAAATAAAGTTGATTTAATTGTATGCAGTACTCAGATGACTATCAGAATTTCTTGCTATTGTTTGCATTTTCATAGTATAATTCATAGCAAGTTGATCTCAAAGTTCCTGTATCAGGGAGATTGTCAAGTTCTCTAAGAAATTACAAATTGCTGATCCTAGCCTTCCCTTTGTACATGAGTTCCCATGTTGGATGTCTTTTGGATTTAATATAAACATGTATTACTTGCATGGGGACTCTTGCCTTAAGGAATGTAAACTTTATCTGCATTTGCTGATTTGTAAAATAAAATTTAAAATTAAAAAAAAAAGAAAATGCATGTCACAAATGAAATTCTCTATTGTAAATAAATTTTTTCGTTGAAAGTTGAAGATAAGTATGGCTCTGTTTTGTGTCCTTCACATGCAGCATCAGATACAGCAGCTCGTTAATTCCTTCACAGAAAGCTCTTCATGGCTCACTGCTTGGAACACTTGGCTCACAAGAATATATTACTCATGTGCACATATGTAGGTCTGTGCTTTCTCTCCAAATATATATGCATATATATGTTGGATTTGGACCACTCAAGTCTCAAGCTTAATCCACCAAAATATTTAATGCTCTGACCCTGATCCAGCAAATCCCATGGGCAAATGTGCTGAGGCTGTTGGAGGACTTGGAGGCTGTGGCATACGGTGATGGGATGGTTTTTAAGCATGTCTAGCACTGAAAAGTGAATACATTTTCTTCTCCCTGCTCCTGGAAGAGTTTGCCTGCGGGGTGTGTGGAGATGAGTACGTGTGATTAGAAGTGCAACCAGAATAAGCTCAATAAGTAGCGTTCTCGCACACCTCTTTATCCTGTAAGTTATCCTCTGCAGAGGATTAGCTATGTAAGAGCAGCATTAAGGCTTTAACAGCAAACAAACTGCTTTCTTTGGCTAATGGTGCATCTCTTGGATCTCCATGATGTGGACAGTCTTCAGCCTGCTTCTTGTCAGCTCCCTTTTTGTCCTCAAAAGTAAGTGAACTCCCTTTTCTTTCCTTTTATTATTTCATTTTCATTTCCTACCTCAGGCATGGCTGAGCCTCTTTGTTGTTCTGGGCTCCTCTCCTGGGTTGGGTTGGGATGGTTTCAGATCATTTTGTGTGTCTGGTTAGCACAGAACTCCTCCTCTGTAAAGATAAATACGTGTGCTGACAAATGCAAGTGCACGTGTCCCTGTGCACAGCAAGGTGCCTTCTACTCTGCAAGTTTCAAATGTGCTATTTTAAATATTTCAGATTCATGCTTGCCTTTGACAATACCATAGAGATTGAACTAAGGAGGAGAAANGTGTGCTATTTTAAATATTTTTAAATACTACAGAGATTGAACTAAGGAGGAGAAAAGAGGATTGAGTTATGGTTGTAATGTTTAAACAAAAGCAAAACTCAAGATGCACTTTTGTGCTTTGCAGCTGAATTGTTACTTTAGGAGAAAATGAAATCTGGATTTTACATGTTTTATAATGTGCTTTTTTCACGGTGGACCAAAGATCATGATAGAGGGGGAAAAAAACCCCATGATTCTCCAACCTGTTACAGAGAGCTCCACTCTGAAAACATTACAAGAAGCTGTGGATGCAGTGGCAGAACATCAGATGTTCTTGGATTATTTTGGGCATAAATTGTAACAACTAAATAATATATGGCTGAATTTTTTATCTTTAAAATCAGTATCTGGGCCACTTCTGAAAAAGGAGCCTTAGGATTTGCAGAATCTTTGGATTTTCTGAAACTCCCTGCAATTTTTTTGTACGTGCTTCAAACAAAGTCAGAAGGACTGCACAGCTGATATTTTAAAATACTTAAAAATTCTTTCTGTAAACTCTAAACACTCTAACTGGTCTTTTTTCCCTTAACACCAGGTGAAGCACTACAGTGTTACACCTGTGTAGGCTCCAGTGATGATGACTGTAACAGACAGGGAAGTCAGCAGTGCCCAGGACATGCAGATGCCTGTGCAGTCATTAGAGGACAAGCAAGTAAGTAATCACAAACATTACTTTTTTCATAGTAGAAATAAATAATCAGAAAGAGATTGGAAAGAGATGAGTGTATATGAGTTAAGGAGAAAACCAAAAGTAAATGTTTCCTCTCAAAATAAACCTAATCCTAATTTGATTGTGTCAGCAATCTGCTACAAAATCCCACTGAGAATGATTTGTCACTGTGTCACAATGAGCTGTACCCACTTTTTGTGAATGCTGTGAAAAAGCATTTTAAGCATTGCCCACTTCTTACTGAAGTTAAATGACTTACCTGGAGATCAGGAAGGAAAGGAAGCTGATGAGGCACTGCTCCTGGGCACATCCAGAGATGTAAACTGCATCAGCTGCATGTGAGATAAATGGCAATTATTTAAGGGGGAGCCTGTCGGTGCTGCCCTCTGATGCAGTGCTATTCATTAACTTCATTAAGGAGCAGCCAAACCCAAAGCTGGCTCAATACTGGGTGCTCAGGCTCGTGCTGAGGGGCTGCAGGTGGGAGCAGGGGACCTTTTGCAGGTGTGTTTGGGTTCATTGTGTCCCTGTTCCAGGTGGAATCATGAAGTCCTGCTCGTACAGATCCTTCTGCGAGCGGGCGAGGAGGGACGGATCGAGGGCGCCCGGAGTGAGCGTCCACTGCTGCTACACCAGCAACTGCAATGCCAAGAGCTTGGCTCCCAGGGTCACCATCTCCACTGGCTACTTCTCCCTCCTCATCTTCACGTTGCTGTGGCACCCCCTGTTGAAGCTGACATGAGGGGGAGAGAAGGAAAGGGTATCCTGAAGCAACAAGTCTGCCTTCTTAGCAAGGGATGATAATGTTTCCTAATCATTTATTACACATACTCCATATACCACATATCTCAGTAGGCAGACCTGACAGATGTTTAGATAAAAATTGTTTCATCTGCTCAATATGTCTTGACCTATATGTAAGAAACACTGCCCTGTGCTTGTTTATCCTAAGGGGTTGATTGTGCAAATGCATAACGTTTTCCTACCATTTAGATCAGGAGAAATCTTTGCTGCAAGTAGCCTTGTAGTAAGGTAAAGGACCAGTATCTTCCAAGTTCTGTTTACTGTAGGCATTCAAAAGCAAGCTAAAATTTTCAAGCACGAGGTGACTGAAAATTCTAGCAAGAAAACTAATCTTTCAGAGAACATTGGCATACTGGACAAAGCCAGGAAACTTGAAATAATGATGATTTAGTATTAATACAAGCTGGTAAGAGAAGGTCATTAAGAGACAATGCATAGAGGTATGTTATGTATTATATTCCTGAAGTGTTCAAGGCCAGATTGGACAGGGCTTGGAGCAACCTGGGCTAGTGGAAGGTGTCCCAGCCCATGGCAGGGGGTTGGAATGAGATGATCTTTAAGGTCCCTTCCAACCCAAACCATTCTATGATTCTATGGTTCTGTGTATTTTCTGGAAAAAAAACAAAACACCTTCCAGTATTTTCTGATCCTTTGAGAATCTGATCACGGCACTGGAAGAAGAGGAAAAAAGAAGAGCTTGGAAACTGTTTTGAACTGAAGCTCCCTCCAAAGTTCAGCTCAGTATATCTCCTCTGCTGGCTTTGAGAGTAAGTGCTTAACCCCTGTCTTGAAAGCAAATTGTAATTTAAGTAATAATATAGTTCATCCAAATTCCTGCTATTTAAATTATGTAGATAAGTCTTCACTGTCCTAAACATTTTTTGAGAGTGAGAGTATATATCTCCCCCTTCAATGACGTGATTGAGTTCATCTGAGGTGGTTTATGTATCCTTTTCATTTTGCAAAGTGAATTAAATTACTTTGAGATCTTTAGAACCGTAAGGAACTAAATCAATATTTTTAATAATCCCATTCATTG
Organism: Campylorhamphus procurvoides; assembly: GCA_013396655.1. Lineage (NCBI taxonomy): Eukaryota > Metazoa > Chordata > Aves > Passeriformes > Dendrocolaptidae > Campylorhamphus > Campylorhamphus procurvoides. Next base: position 137,220 of record WBMV01004635.1, read on the forward strand.
CAGTCTTACCAAGTAAATGATCCAAAATGAGCCACCCAGTAACGGGCATTGTGAAGCACCAGTTGATAGGCAGATGTGGTCCTTTGGTGATGTGAAAACTAGAAAAGATGGGAAGTGACACAAGGCACGGTGTGATAGCACTGAGCAGGTTCTGTGATGCTGGAGAGCAGGGTGGTACCTCCTTTGATTCAAAACTCAGAGCAGCAGGCAAGCAGATGAGTGGTATTTGTAGATTTTAATATTCAGCTGTGATGATCTGGTCTAATGTCTGGCACACAACATGTGTAGGACCAGCTTAAAGTCCAGCTGTTGTTATTACAGTAGAGGTGATCTTTCCAGTTCTAGTTTTAGGGGCCTGTTTGGACAAATGTTTGGTCATCAATTTAAGGAACTCACAAAATACATGACGAGATAGTGTTTCCACTAGCTTTGTGTTGTGGCTTTTTTCAGTATCATTCTTTGGAAAATCAGTTTCAGTCATAGAATTCTGCACATTCACCAAAATTCTGTTAAGTTTGCAGATTCTAGGGAGCTTCTTCAAGTGGAATCAGTGAAACCCTCGCTTGCCTTGTAGGTGTTGCCTGTGACATGGACCAAACTGTCTCCTTGTTTTATTGTGCTCTTTTCTCTCTCTCTGTGGATCTTTTCATCATCTCATGTAGATTGTGGCTTCAGACTGGCACTGTTCTCCTGGGCTTTGTTGAGATGGGCTCAGACAAGGCAGTTCTGGTCTGTTCGTAGTCTCTAGGCACAACTCTGATAAAGCTGTGAATATAAGGATTGCAACAATGCAGCAGATCCTGGCTGAGAATGTTAATTTGGGCTTCAGTGTCTCATCTGTTAAAAATCACTTAAATTGATGTCAGTATTTTTCATTTCATTCTCAGCTTGAAGCAGTTCCTTCAATCTGTTCTGCTACGGGAAATAGGTATTGATTGTATCTTTTATTTTCTGATTGTTCTGTAATGATAAATCTGTATTGAATGTAATCTCTGTATATGCTCAGTGCATTTCCTTAATGAGAAAATAAATTACATGCAATGGCTGGCATTGTCTCCTGATACACAGAACTGCTTCTTTCAACTGGGATTTCCAGTTGCATCTTGTGACCTGTTTTCCTGCAGGAATCCCATTGTTTTGTTTTCCTTTTGAATGTGGGACGTATTTCTTCAATCTGTCAGATAAAACAGCGAGCGTTGCTGGTGTTCTTACTGCTATATTTCCATGGTAAAATAAGAAGGTAAATCTCTATCCTCTTGACAAACACCATCTGTCGTTCCTGAGGGCAGCCAGCACCGGGATCTTCAGGCAGTTCCGAGCCTCTCCTGCCTCCCTTTGGCTCTGCCCCTCAGCCTGTCACGGGCTGTGGTTTGCTTTTCACAGCCCTGACATTTTTCCTGCCTCATTATGAACCTGGAGTGTGCCTGCATGTAGATACCTAGAAATGATAAACCCCTTTTGTGGATCCGTGATTTTGGGGGGTTCCGCAGTGACTTGGAAGGGAAAACCAGCACAGAAAGAATAAAAGGAACAAAATAGAAGGAATATTTTTTAAACTCCATTAAAAAGACAGAGAATATCTTAAAGCTGCCATTGCCATGAGCTATTCCCAGTCATGTGTAAAATAGGAAATGTTTGCCTTTGGTTTGGTTGTTCTGAGGTGTGATCATTCCTAGCACAGTGACAGGCTCTCTCTGTCTTCCTTAATGTCAACAGCAATTGGGACAAAAGAGCAGAGACTGATACTCAAATGCCTTCTGCTGCAACTGAAACTTATAGCACTTCTTTCTCACCTGTTGTATCAGATGGATCTGTGGGTCTGAGTGTGACTCTGCCCTCTCGCCTTCCAGGAAAGATCTCCAAAGAAAGAGATTCCTGATTTCTGATTTAGGAGTGAGAGAAACTCTCAATTATAACTATAGCCCCAAAGCATAATTTCCATAATTTCTTTCTCTTCCCTTGCTTTTGGCAGTACAAACAGTGTTTCCTTATTTTCCTGGTCTTCTCAAAGGACAGCAAGCTCCTCTGGGACCTCCCAGGAGGGCACACCTGAGCAGAGTCCCTGAGCTGTAAGATCATCCCTCCAAATGTACCATTTCATTTGGGCCATGATTCATCCACACCTGACTTTTCTCCAGTGACAGCAAAGTACCAAGTTGTCCCTTGTTCATGGTACGGAATAAGCAACTCTTGTGAGTGTTAAAATCTGGATCAGAGAAGATCATCTCAATAATAGCTATGATTTTTGTTCTAAGTTTAAAGTTCACCTTGGTATCACAAGCCACTTTATTTTTTAACCTTTTTTTCTCCTGTGAATTGTTAGTTGTGTGTCTCTGTTCAGTGGGTACCAAAACAAAAAACATGCTTGTACCTTGTGCTGTCATGTCTTTGTGTGCAATTGAAGCTCAGCTGTGGCAGATTTCATTGTGAGCATCACCCCAAAGGGTCCCAACCTTTCTGGACCCTACAGATGTTTAGGATGTAGCCTGAAGCTGTGGCTGGTAATGTGCCCTTGGGGAGGAGCTTTATTATGAAATCAGAATTCCTGACTACAATTCATGGAGCTCAGTGTTATCACCCTGCTTACACATACACTCTTCTTATCATCCACAGCCAGCAGTGCATGGGGTATTTTTAATAGGTAAATTTAGGATGTGCTCAGATGTACCACATTTACTCACAAGAGAGTGGGAAAAAATGATAACACTGTTAATCCCAGCAAGAGTGTGTGGCTAGAAATTCATCACCTTGGTGGTGTAGGTACAAGTAAACTTTCTCAGCATCTGAACATGAAAAAACCCCACAAGTGAAAAGCCAGTGTGGGATTGAGTTTGGAAGGAACCACAGAAGCAGCTCGTGGTACTTGGCAGCGTGGCTTAATAGAAAATAGGTCTCATCAAAAACATCTCATTTGAGGTCATGGATTTTTGCTGATAAAGCCAAAGATTTTGCAACACATTTCAGATAGAATTTCAGTCGTGATATACAGACTGAGAGTTCAAGAGCCAGGAGATTGAAAGACTGCAAAAACCAGTTCTCAGTAGAAAATCATCCAAGTGGTGTCTTGGACACGGGCGAGATCACATCATCTCTCTGACAGCCTCGGGATGCTGCCATGAGAAGTGTCACAAAAAGAAGGGGCTGTCAAAGCACTAACATGTCTGCATCGAGATATTGCTGTGTGTTGCCATGGGGATGGGTTTCCAAGGGAGACAGGTGATGCACTTTTCTGGAACAAAACTGGAGCTCGGGAATGCTGGTGGGAGGATGGGGCTGAGCATTTTGTTACAGATTCACAGGATGGTTTAGGTTGGAAGGAGCTTAAAGCTCATCCTGTTCCAAGCCCCTGCCATGGGCAAGGACACCTTCCACTATCCCAGGGTGCTCCAAGCTCCATCCAACCTGGCCTTGGACACTTCCAGGGATCCAGGGGCAGCCACAGCTTCTCTGGGCACCCTGTGCCAGGGCCTGCCCACCCTCACAGGGAAGGATTCCTTCCCAGTGCCTAATCTACACCTGCCACCCAACCCTTCTTTCTTCTGCTCTTAGTACTGGTAATCCATGAAGGATCACACTATTACACCTTTTCTGGAAACCTGATTTGGCCCCACAGGCAATATTTCTTTCAAAAACCACCCTTTTATTTGCTACCTCGAAAGATTTGTTAAGTATGAGATAATGTTTGACAGGTGAAGGGGAAATTCTCACTTGAAGTCATTTCCCTTTTCTGAAGACTTCCTGTCTTTCAAGCTCACCAAAATGTTTTCAGGTTTTTCCTTTAAACGCTCAAGGGGGAAGGTGTTTGAACACCAGCAGAGACTCAGCCAAAAAACTAAGGCTGGTGTCCAAATGCAGTCACTGATTCCTCTGGCCCTCACTGGAGACATCTGATGTCTTGTTTGAAGCCATGCCAGTCACCCTCAATTTCTGATTTTTAGTTCAGAAAGGTCAGTGTCTGTAAATCTGCTCTGGAGCTCAGAGGGACTGGCTGGTGTCTCTTCAGCCAGGTCAGATTTTCCTTAAGGACAAATCTTTGGTGTGTGGCTTTGCTCCCTTTTCTCTCCCAACCTTCAAAGAGCTTTTGCAACACGTTCTTGAGATCCTGAGAATGTTCATCTCCTTTCAGTGTCTTGTTTTTAACCCCTTTTGCAGCTTTTGGAGGACTTTCAAAGGAAAGGAAAATCCCCACAAGTGTGTATTCATTAATTTCAAGTTCTTGTCCATACGTGTCAATGGAATGACATTTGTACTAGCAGGATAACCTTGGAATTGCCTCTCTCAGTTCTGATGATTACTGGTTTTAGCCTTTATCAGCAGGATAAGTTTTGCCCTATTTTAGTTTATGCTGAGCATATGAAGCCTGAATGGCTCCAAAGGAAAGCTGCTGCCCCGCTGGCACATGCCAGGGACCCCAGAGCTGAGAGTGACAAAGGATCCATTTAAATCTCAGGCAGCTGGGAGAGCTGAGCCCTGCTGGGGCTGCAGAACTGGAAGTCAGGACACACTTTTAAAGAAAAGTCACCGGAGCAAAATGAGCCCCTCAGTGCTTTTTTGGGTCTCACTTCTGATTCACTGGATCTCTGAGAGCTGCCACACCAGCTGTATGTAGGTGGGGGAGAGCAGCTAGAGACAAACTCTAGTCTTCATCTCTTTTAGTCCTTCTAAGGGTTAAACTTTACTTTTTGGAGCTTTCTTTCTGGACACCTCCTTTGCACTGTACCATTAACAGTGCTGATGAGTATTTGGCAGCCTCCATCACTTGTTTCCACATTCTCCCAGCCAACTATGACTTCTTGTATTGGATAAACACGTCTGGTTTTGTTAAATATTCTGTTTCAGTGGTTATGACTCTGGAAAGAGCAAATCGGTTATGGGATGAAGCAAATCCATGAGTGGGGCAGTGAACTGAGCCAGAAAAAAATGCTCATGGGGAAGTCATCCGAGCAGGGCTGTGCCCGTGGGGCATTGGCAGAGGTTTATCAGCATTTTTGTGATCGTGGGTATGCAGAGCTCCTGGGGAGGAGAGCTCTGTGAGGCTGCTGTGCACTGGTGATGGTTGTGCAGCAGAAGAAAATGAGTGGTTTGTCCTTGGGTTGGTTTGGTTCACTCACCCCAAGGCTTAGAACAGGGAGGAGCTCCTCCTAAAGCATCTTCCCAACATCTTCCAAGCCCCTAGGATTTAGCATGTTTTCCTTCTAATCCCAGCATATGTGTCTGTGTGTGTTGCTCCTGAAATGAGGGTGGGTTTGCAGAGTTGCATCAGTTGTTGCCAATTTCAGCTGTGATTTATTAGGAACTGTGCAAAACAGTAAGTTTTTCAGAGCTGGCCTCGATGAGACTCTTCTGAGGATGGTGACAGGTAGGGTGGGAAAAAAACCCACTTTGATTTGACATCTCATGTTGATTTTAGAGAGAAGCAGTCCCTGGAAAACACATCTTCTCCCCGCTCAAAAGTCAGGATCCCTCGTGGAAACTGCAAACACTGTTCATGGGTGATCAGCGGTGTAGTGATCCCATCTGACCTTTGCTTTAATGTGGCTTATCCAAAGCTTTTTATGCTTATCCAAACTTTGGCTCCAGCCTGCACTGTGAACCCAGGCTATTCGGGGCAAATCCTGGTGACCTCTCTCTCAGCTTGCTCTCATCAGGAGGATGAAGAGGGGATTACTTCCCATGGATGGGGTGTCCTGAGCCAGCAAATAAAACACTTCTTCCCGTCTTGGAGCTGATTTCCAAGTCATGGTGTGCTGGGGGATCTGTCTGTGGCCAGTCTCAGAGACCAGTTCTGCAGGAGACAGATGGCCCGTGGGCTGCTTTGGTCTCGAGATACACAGTCAGAGCTTAATATAGTTCTCCTTTTTTTTTTTTTATTTTCTGAAACACTTTTGCTCTAGATTTGCCCAGCAACTACAGAAGTGTTTTCATTTATGTGATTTTCATAACTGGGAAACTGAAGTCAAGGTGGCCACGAGCCCCAGTCGGGGAGAGGAGATGGGATTGGAGCCGATGGCTGAAACTGGGACAACATTTAGTGATGCTGGTACCATTGGAAGCTTGCCCTGGGTGAAGTGAGGTGCCTGCAGACAGACACAGACCTTCAGGTGTCCCAGCCCTGTCTCTGCTCCAGGTCCCCTCTCAGAGCTGGCTGTCTGGATGTCAGCTTTGTCCTGCTTTCCTGCTGGGAATTTGGATGCATTTGAAATCGGATTAGACTCTGCTTGAAAAGTCTGAAGAGGCTGCAGTGCCAAATCGGGGGCTCATTTAAAAGAGGTTTCGTTCAGCATCAGTGCCCTCGTTCTTTATTCTTTCTGCAGCAAAATCACCTTCATTCCTTTGCTGCATAATTTACTAGAAGCTGGTCCTGAGGGTGTCAACTTATCAAGGAACTTCCCCTCAGTGAACAGACAACCTGTCCTCAGCCTCTTAGCTGAGACACACCAGTGGGCTGGACTTGGGGCTGGGAGAAGCAGGATGAGCTCCTCAGATGTAAATACCACCATGGCCCCCAAATAACCAAAAAGCCTCAGAAAAATTCCATAGAAACAGTAGAAATTTGAAATAGAAAAAAAAAATATGATACAAATAAGTTTAGCTTTGGATAGTGCTCTTTCAGCAGTGTCAGCCTAAAGGCAGAGGGGAGGGAAGGTTTGGGAGGAGGTGGGAGTCTTGAGGAGGTGGGAGTCTTTACTGAGGCCAGCTAAGAAAAGTGGAAAAAACCCCAGGAATGTAAGTCCTTCTGCAGCCCTTCTTAATATCTAAGTTTCCCTCCTCTTTTTAATCTTCTCTGTGGTTATATAGCCAGAGACCCCACACAAAAGAACTCCTTTTGTCCACACACAGATGATCACAGAAGATCATAGAACAGTTTGAGTGAGAAGGAACTTAAGGTTCATCCTGTCCCACCCCCTGACATGGGCAGGGACACCTTCCACTGTCCCAGGTTGCTCCAAGCCCCGTCCAACCTGGCCTTGGACACTCCCAGGGATCCAGGGGAAGCCACAGCTTCTCTGCCCAACCTGTGCCAGGGCCTGCCCACCCTCCCAGGGAAGGATTTCTTCCCAATACCCCATCTAACCCTGCCCTCTGGCAGTGGGAAGCCATTCCCCCTTATCCTGTCACTCCATGCCCTTGTCCAAAGCCCCTCTCCTGCTCTCTTGGAGCCCCTTTAGGCACCGGAAAGGGCTCTAAGGGCTCCTCAGAGTCTTCTCTTCTCCATTCCCCAAATCTCTGAGTCTTTCCCCATAGCAGAGCTGTTCCAACCCTCTAATCATCTCCGTGACCTCCTCTGGACTTGCTCCAATAGGTCCCTGTCCCTTCTGTGCTGGGAGCCCAGGGCTGGAGGCAGCTCTGCAGGTGGGGGCTCACCTGAGAGGAGCAGAATCCCCTCCCTTGACCTGCTCACGCTGATTTTGACACAGAAATAGGGCTGGGAAGGAGGGGGTGATACAGAAGCTGCAGCTCTTACAGATCATGACCAGGGCTTCAGGTCAGGACAAAATACCGACAGCTTTCAGCCACGCTGGCTCTGGTGAATCAAGGGAGTTCTCAGGAGGAGTTATTTGTTTTGTAGTATTTTTTTACTGCAATGTATAGTTCAAATACACTTACTCCAACTAGAATGGTGTCTCTCAGTGGAATCAGAGTGGCTACATTTAGCTGGGGGGAACCACCTTGATTAGCAGAGGCTCGGGGGAATGTGCCGTGCCACATCTTCCAGCTGTTTAATTGCTTTTAAGAACAGCAGTGTACACAAAGCAATGTGTTAACCCCTGAAAAGTCAACTGATCTCACTGATGGCAAGGGAACAGCACTCACACACACACACAGAGATGCCACAGAGGGCCATTTATGGCAGCAAGAACCAGTTTCCAGCTCCCCTCCACCGTGCTGGGGCTGGCAGGCAGCAGGAGCTGTGCTAGCCCTTCGTTTGCTGCTCAGCATCCCTGAAATGCCTTTGGCTGGACCAGTTCCCCAGCACTGCCTCCCATTCAGCAGCCAAGCTGTTCCCTCAAGATAGCTGAAGGATATAATTCTATATACACCCTGACAAAGTCCAGCTCTGTTTTGTTGTTTAAGCTATTCCAGGAATGAGAGCAGGGTACAAAACTATATCCCAGGCAGGAAAAGTAGCCCCTGCCACAGTGTGTGCTCCTCTCAGCATCTCATTCCCTGAACAGGAGGGATGAAATATTTTGTTGGTGAAAGCTGGCAGGCTTTTAAATTGGAAAATGTTCGAATTTTTAAAAAAAAATAATTACAAATTAAAATTAATATTGAGGCAGAAGGGAAATCTGCATAATGTGAAATTCACTTGATTTAAAATAATGATGTCAACTACAAGTCAGGGGAGACAGCAAAAATTATTGTCTATTATCTTGCTGCAGCAGATGAAAGCAACTATTGGCCACAGGCATTAAAAAAGTCCTCTTTTTTAGGTATTTAAACTGGGAACAATACAGAAATATTTAAATTTTTGGTACTTTCTTGAATTATCAGAGTAAAAAACCTCTTGGCAAGCTGCAACCAGATAAACTTCTTTTACAGGCAGAAATATATACCTGTATTTGCCCTATGTGATTTATTTATCTGGTTTGGAAATCTCATTTTTGCACATCCAAAATAATGACAGCAATGACAATGATTGACAGTAACTTTCAAAACGAAGATTCAAAACCACTAAAATTTCATCTGCAGTCCCATTCTGTTAATATTTAAGTGTCTTTAAATTACACTTAATTTGCACATTTGTAATTTGTTCCTTTGATGGAGCAAGATATCAAACAGCAATAGAGAACCTCCTGATTGGGATCATCAGCACTCACTTCTTTTTGGTTCATTAAATCCCTTCACAGCTGCCTAATGTTCTCCAAACAGGAGGAGCTTTAGTGCTCAAGAAGAAGGAATCAGTTTTTCTGGAGGAATGTATGTAAATGCAAGGAATATAAATACAAAGATTGATATTTACTGATACCACCCAGCAGGCTGAAGTTACTTTTTCCTACTGATGAAAATTAAATAGAGGAAATAAATACTGATGATATCAAAATCACATGGATTTTTTACACGGGGTCACATCTTTGATCCTGGGAATGCAAAATTATTTCTTAGAAACAAGGTTATAGAACAATCAAAGCCCCTTTCATCTGGTGATTTGGAATCCCTTCAGACAAGTGCCTCACTTCCAGCTCAGAGCTCCTGTTTTCCCCAGGATTATGGAGAGCTTTAGCAGCTGTCTTGCTCTGGGGCACTGCAGCTCTTTCCTCCCCAGCTCCTCTCTTCCTACCCCTGCTCACTCTGGTCTCTTCAGAATCACTAGAATACTTTTTCTTTTTTATCTCTCCCCTCCATATACTAAAATAATCCCTTATTCATTCTCCTGTCACCCCAAATAAACCTCAAATTCCTTCTGAAAACTCCTTTTTCTTGGGAATTCTTTTCTTTCTTCCAACTGGCAGCATGACTTGGGCAGTTCTCAAGTGTTCCCCAGCTGCTGCCCGTGCTTGGCTGGGCATCTGGCTCCCACGCAGGGCACCGACCTTCCCAGGCTTTGCTTACAATCATAGGAAACTTAACACCCATTCTGGGCACTGCTAATGTGAAAAGAGCTTTTGAGCTTTCCTCGAAGAAAATGCCAGAGAATGTTCTCTTGGCAAACAGCTGTTGGTAACCAGAGCCCTCACTCCACTCTAATTTAACTCTTAAAATTACCTTTTAGACTCACGTCTCTCGGCTTTTGATTACAAAATAGGAACGTTTCTTTGGACGTGCTTTAAAAATATTGTTTTCCTCTGGATCACAGGTGTCAGTCCATCATGAAATCTGGAGCTTGCCAAGCTGTGTCTATGCTGGTCACAGATAAAGACACTGCTGAGGTGTGGGAACACTCCTTAGGGCAGGAGATGTCAATGCAGCTAAACTGGGGACCAGTTCAGGAGCTTCCAAACTGCTGTTTGACACCTCAGAGCTCTTGGGAAAACCATCCACATGCATTTACTTTTATATAACATCTCTGAACCTGACTTTGTATTATGTTCCTTGACAAAAGTTGGGCTTGAAACCTGTGAAGTGTGGCCTCCACACAAATTGGAGATATTGATTAATTTGCCCATCAATTTATGTCAATTTATGAGATCATAGAATGGTTTGGGTCAGAAGGGACCTTAAAACCCACCTTGTTCCACCCCTCTGCCACAGGCAGAGACACCTCCCACTAGCCCAGGTTGCTCCAAGCCCCGTCCAACCTGGCCTTGGACACTTCCAGGGATCCAGGGGCAGCCACAGCTTCTCTGGGCACCCTGTGCCAGGGCCTGCCCACCCTCACAGGGAAGAATCTCTCCCCACTATCTAATCTAAACCTACTCTCTTTCAGTTTAAAGCCATTCCTGCTTGGCCTGTCCCTCCATGCACCTGTCAAAAGTCCCTCTCCAGCTCTCTTGTAGATTTTTTCAGTCTGTGAATTTTTTTTCCACGTAGCTCGAATTTTATGAGCATGAATGATGTGATAAAATCAGCCTGACACTAACATTCTGTTTGTTAAGCTCCCACTGGCAGTGGGCAATGCCCTGAGACTTAGTTGATGCTCCCAGCCCCACTTCATGCATCCAGCCCTGGTCCATACTCCCTGCCCTGGTCCATGCTCCCAGCCCTGGTCCTGATGATGCTGCCAGCCCTGGTCCATGCTCCCTGGTTCTGGTGATGATCCCAGCCCTGGTCCATGTTCCCTGCCCCAAGTGATGCTCCCAGCCCTGGTCCTGNAGGTTGCTCCAAGCCCCGTCCAACCTGACCTTGGACACTTCCAGGGATCCAGGGGCAGCCACAGCTTCTCTGCCCAACCTGTGCCAGGGCCTGCCCACCCTCACAGGGAAGAATCTCTCCCCACTATCTAATCTAAACCTACTCTCTTTCAGTTTAAAGCCATTCCTGCTTGGCCTGTCCCTCCATGCACCTGTCAAAAGTCCCTCTCCAGCTCTCTTGTAGATTTTTTCAGTCTGTGAATTTTTTTTCCACGTAGCTCGAATTTTATGAGCATGAATGATGTGATAAAATCAGCCTGACACTAACATTCTGTTTGTTAAGCTCCCACTGGCAGTGGGCAATGCCCTGAGACTTAGTTGATGCTCCCAGCCCCACTTCATGCATCCAGCCCTGGTCCATACTCCCTGCCCTGGTCCATGCTCCCAGCCCTGGTCCTGATGATGCTGCCAGCCCTGGTCCATGCTCCCTGGTTCTGGTGATGATCCCAGCCCTGGTCCATGTTCCCTGCCCCAAGTGATGCTCCCAGCCCTGGTCCTGGTGATGCTCCCAGTCCTGGTCCATACTCCCTACTCCGGGTGATACTCCCTGCCCTGGGTGATGCTCCCAGCCCTGGTCCTGGTGATGCTGCCAGCCCTGGTCCATGCTACCTGCCCCAGTCCATGCTCCCAGCCTTGGTCCTAGTGATGCTGCCAGCCCTGGTTCATGCTCCCTGCCCTGGGTGATGCTCGCAGCCCTGGTCCTGGNNCTTATTCATTCTCCTGTCACCCCAAATAAACCTCAAATTCCTTCTGAAAACTCCTTTTTCTTGGGAATTCTTTTCTTTCTTCCAACTGGCAGCATGACTTGGGCAGTTCTCAAGTGTTCCCCAGCTGCTGCCCGTGCTTGGCTGGGCATCTGGCTCCCACGCAGGGCACCGACCTTCCCAGGCTTTGCTTACAATCATAGGAAACTTAACACCCATTCTGGGCACTGCTAATGTGAAAAGAGCTTTTGAGCTTTCCTCGAAGAAAATGCCAGAGAATGTTCTCTTGGCAAACAGCTGTTGGTAACCAGAGCCCTCACTCCACTCTAATTTAACTCTTAAAATTACCTTTTAGACTCACGTCTCTCGGCTTTTGATTACAAAATAGGAACGTTTCTTTGGACGTGCTTTAAAAATATTGTTTTCCTCTGGATCACAGGTGTCAGTCCATCATGAAATCTGGAGCTTGCCAAGCTGTGTCTATGCTGGTCACAGATAAAGACACTGCTGAGGTGTGGGAACACTCCTTAGGGCAGGAGATGTCAATGCAGCTAAACTGGGGACCAGTTCAGGAGCTTCCAAACTGCTGTTTGACACCTCAGAGCTCTTGGGAAAACCATCCACATGCATTTACTTTTATATAACATCTCTGAACCTGACTTTGTATTATGTTCCTTGACAAAAGTTGGGCTTGAAACCTGTGAAGTGTGGCCTCCACACAAATTGGAGATATTGATTAATTTGCCCATCAATTTATGTCAATTTATGAGATCATAGAATGGTTTGGGTCAGAAGGGACCTTAAAACCCACCTTGTTCCACCCCCCTGCCACAGGCAGAGACACCTCCCACTAGCCCAGGTTGCTCCAAGCCCCGTCCAACCTGGCCTTGGACACTTCCAGGGATCCAGGGGCAGCCACAGCTTCTCTGGGCACCCTGTGCCAGGGCCTGCCCACCCTCACAGGGAAGAATCTCTCCCCACTATCTAATCTAAACCTACTCTCTTTCAGTTTAAAGCCATTCCTGCTTGGCCTGTCCCTCCATGCACCTGTCAAAAGTCCCTCTCCAGCTCTCTTGTAGATTTTTTCAGTCTGTGAATTTTTTTTCCACGTAGCTCGAATTTTATGAGCATGAATGATGTGATAAAATCAGCCTGACACTAACATTCTGTTTGTTAAGCTCCCACTGGCAGTGGGCAATGCCCTGAGACTTAGTTGATGCTCCCAGCCCCACTTCATGCATCCAGCCCTGGTCCATACTCCCTGCCCTGGTCCATGCTCCCAGCCCTGGTCCTGATGATGCTGCCAGCCCTGGTCCATGCTCCCTGGTTCTGGTGATGATCCCAGCCCTGGTCCATGTTCCCTGCCCCAAGTGATGCTCCCAGCCCTGGTCCTGGTGATGCTCCCAGTCCTGGTCCATACTCCCTACTCCGGGTGATACTCCCTGCCCTGGGTGATGCTCCCAGCCCTGGTCCTGGTGATGCTGCCAGCCCTGGTCCATGCTACCTGCCCCAGTCCATGCTCCCAGCCTTGGTCCTAGTGATGCTGCCAGCCCTGGTTCATGCTCCCTGCCCTGGGTGATGCTCGCAGCCCTGGTCCTGG
>WBMV01004635.1:151874-186258 GCA_013396655.1 Campylorhamphus procurvoides
CCTGTGCCAGGGCCTGCCCACCCTCACAGGGAAGAATCTCTCCCCACTATCTAATCTAAACCTACTCTCTTTCAGTTTAAAGCCATTCCTGCTTGGCCTGTCCCTCCATGCACCTGTCAAAAGTCCCTCTCCAGCTCTCTTGTAGATTTTTTCAGTCTGTGAATTTTTTTTCCACGTAGCTCGAATTTTATGAGCATGAATGATGTGATAAAATCAGCCTGACACTAACATTCTGTTTGTTAAGCTCCCACTGGCAGTGGGCAATGCCCTGAGACTTAGTTGATGCTCCCAGCCCCACTTCATGCATCCAGCCCTGGTCCATACTCCCTGCCCTGGTCCATGCTCCCAGCCCTGGTCCTGATGATGCTGCCAGCCCTGGTCCATGCTCCCTGGTTCTGGTGATGATCCCAGCCCTGGTCCATGTTCCCTGCCCCAAGTGATGCTCCCAGCCCTGGTCCTGGTGATGCTCCCAGTCCTGGTCCATACTCCCTACTCCGGGTGATACTCCCTGCCCTGGGTGATGCTCCCAGCCCTGGTCCTGGTGATGCTGCCAGCCCTGGTCCATGCTACCTGCCCCAGTCCATGCTCCCAGCCTTGGTCCTAGTGATGCTGCCAGCCCTGGTTCATGCTCCCTGCCCTGGGTGATGCTCGCAGCCCTGGTCCTGGNGTCCTGCAGAGAGAACATGGGCTGGACACTCACCTGTCCCCCTGCCACGGCCACCCCAGGGAAGGCAGGCACAGCCCCGCCCTGCTGAGGAGGGAAAGGTGGCACTGAATCTCCTGTTCAAACCTCAATTCAGGAGATAGGTCCCCATGTGAGTTCCATCCCTACACAGAAGTCATAATGAGCATTTGTAGGTGTTCATGCCTTTTAGGAGGGTGATAATAACAGTAATAATTGCAGTAACATCATAAACTGACCAATTTCTTTCTGTTCCTGGGTGACCTTACAAGCACTCTCACAAAAGGTGAATCAAGAGACCTGTTTTCCAAAACATGTATCTGCAGGTTTGTATTACATGGAATTACAGAATGGCTTGGAATGGTTTGGAAGGGACCTTAAAGATCATCATCAGATGTTTGGAAAGGACCTTAAAGATCATCAGAGGGGTTGCAACCCCTCTGCCATGGGCAGGGTCACCTTCCACCAGCCCAGGGTGCTCCAAGCCTGGTCCAACCTGGCCTTGGACACTTCCAGGGATCCAAGGGCAGCCACAGCTTCTCTTCCCAACCTGTGCCAGGGCCTGCCCACCCTCCCAGGGAAGGATTTCCCTCTCACATCTAATCTAAATCTCCCCTCAGTTAGTTTTTAACTCTCCCCCCTCGTCCTATCTCTATGTGCACGTGTGAAGAGCTGCTCCCTTGCCAGCTGCCCCTGTGTACAAACACCAGATGTGCTAGACATGCCAGACACGATTCCCACAGCAGCTCCCTGACCCTGGGACAGACAGGACAGTGTTTCTCTGGGGATGCAGTGGGGAAGCTCAGGAACAGCACTCTGGGCACACACCAGCCTTTGCCATGGGCTGAGTACAGACCTGTGAGCTTTGTCCTGATCCTTTCTGTGATTTCTGCTTTCTGCANCAGCCTTGGTGAGAAGGGAAAGGTGGGACTGAATCTCCCATTCAACCCTGAATTCAGGAGATAGGTCCCCATGNCTCTCACATCTAATCTAAATCTCCCCTCAGTTAGTTTTTAACTCTCCCCCCTCGTCCTATCTCTATGTGCACGTGTGAAGAGCTGCTCCCTTGCCAGCTGCCCCTGTGTACAAACACCAGATGTGCTAGACATGCCAGACACGATTCCCACAGCAGCTCCCTGACCCTGGGACAGACAGGACAGTGTTTCTCTGGGGATGCAGTGGGGAAGCTCAGGAACAGCACTCTGGGCACACACCAGCCTTTGCCATGGGCTGAGTACAGACCTGTGAGCTTTGTCCTGATCCTTTCTGTGATTTCTGCTTTCTGCAGAGACACCAGACTGGTGTCTGGACTAGTTATGCTCTCGTTTTTCACTTACACAGAATGATTTTATCTTTTTGCCAGTGCAACCAAGTAGAATCAGACAAATACTCTGTGGAATGGCCAAAAAAAAATAAATCAATATGTAAGATGGGTGGAGTGGAGTGTGCTCAAAGTGAGAACTCTTACACTGCATTGATTGTGTGTCTTACCTAACAAAACCCACCTCTTTCTCTTCAGCTATTCTCTCCAGATCTGCTTCAAACTCCTGCAACTATTCTGTGTGAGATTGGCATCATTAAATGTTTACTTGTTAGGAAGGCTCTGAAGTTCATGATCATGTCTTCCAGCTACAGGGGCATCCATAAAAAACCAGTTCCAGGTCTACCCTGTAAACATGACCACAGTGACCCAGAGCAGAGGGAGGGCTGATGGGACGAGGCTCTGAACTGAACATCAGTCTTTTACACCCAGATATATAAATAGCTTATTTTTAAAAGATAGCTAAATGTTTCCTCACAGATATATAAACATTCTTCCATGTCTGGAAACACTGTGTTGTAACACAGCATACCATGGCCACCAGTAGAGCGGAGCATTTTAAAACAAACAAACAGCAAAGAAATGACGATGGGCATGAAAACATGAAAGCAAATTCTCTGGGAGGTTTGTTGTTGCTGCCCTTTTGAAAAGAAACAGTCTGGGGATTTGTGAGAATGTTCAAAATATTGACAGTCTCACCTCCCTGCTTTTGTTCCTGAGCTCTTCCACCTTCAGCAGTGCAGTTTTTTGATCTCTAGTTTCTCTCCAGTCTCATCCAGTTACTTATGTTTAAATAAGACAGAAACTCAAACTTAATGAAAGTTTGCAGTTATTAGGGGAGTGCCACAACCTACTCAGCACAAACACTGACTTAGGATAAATGTGATGAAGGGCTTTTCCCTTCCAGGTTCCTGTCTTTAATATCTAATGAGGATCTGAAAGTAAGTAAAATGGGAATAGTTCTGACAGATAAACATACCTGATGCTCTGGTAAACAAAACCCACCCCTTAATGCATGTAACAGCCTCATTGCTGTTAATTAACTTGAAATGAATGAGTGGGCTGTAAAATTTTAGCATATCTGTACTAGAGCACCCTCACTGATCTCCCTGTGGTGCCCCAGTGCAGGCTGGTGCTAAAGCAAAGCTGGCTCATCCCCATCTCCCATGAACTGTGCAGCTTTGCTGTAATTCGGGGTGTGGGTTTCCCACCATCCCATGCTCACTGGAGGATCAGGTGTGGGTTACTGTACTCACAGGCAAACACAGCACAGATGTTTAATCCAGCAGGACACAACATCTGTATCGTTACCTGCAACTTACTCTGCACCACCCAACGCTCCCTTTGCAGAGGTTACCATTTCTCTTGGGGTTTTATGGTGTTAGCTACCAGCTCTTCTAATTATCCTGTCCTTCCCAAACCAAATTTTCCAATTTCCATGTCAAGCGTTGAGGAAAAACAGAACCACACAGGGCCGTTCCTGTTGGGCTCCTCCACTACAGAGTGTGCTTTTCCGACTCCTGACGCAACCCCTCCTGACGTCGCTTTTTCCGCTGGAAAAGTGGTACCTTTTCCCTTCCACCAGCTGTCATCACAAATGCCCGTGGGCACTGGATCCCTCCACACACACACTCACATTCTCAGTGCTCTCCTTGATGTGCACATTGTCTCTGGCAGGGTTTGGTTCCCTCATGGCAAACCAGGGACATTTTCTGTCCCTTGCTCAGGAAACCTCAGCTCGAGCTCAGGTGGGTCCCCTGGGCTCTGTGTCTTGAGTTGGTGGTGGACATGGAGTGAAGGCTCATAGCATTTCATCTCCTGCACCCTGAGGTTGTTTCAGAACCTCTCTTCTGCAATTCCTTTTATCCTTCTGATGCCAAAATGCCTGCACTCATCCTCCAGCTGTTGGTGCCCCCTGGCTGATCTGAAATCCTCAGCCCTATGGCAAGTCATGGTGTAGGTCTCACTACTCCAGCTGTGTTCCTTTGCCTTTTAAGGAGTAAATCATCTGTCACTTCTCCCTGGTATTGAGGTGTACACTATAGAAAACAGAAATTATTTCTTATGTTGCAGGAAAACTCCATTTAATAAGTGAGGAAGGCCAATATGTCTCCAGTAGCTTGGGAGGTGCAGTATGAACATATTGCATTTATAATTTTCATAAGAACATTTGATAAATAAGCCTCTGGACTAAAGACTCAAGTATTTTAGCCCTCTATAAGCTCTGATGCAGGAAAGGGGTCAATGGGTGCTGCTGTGGGCTCCAAGGGGTGGTGGCAGTGACACTGCTACAGCACTTTCTGAAATGGAAGGTTTGTTATCCTCCTCTTTCCATGGCATTGCCACTCCTGGAGCCAAGTAAATAGAGGACAACCCAAAGCCAGGAAAAGCTCCTGGCTCCCACCTGTGGTCTGTGAGAAGCTATTCCAGGGCTGGAGAGCTTCGTGTCCAACACCAAGTGAAGGTTGGAGGGTTCAGCCCTTCCCCTCAACCTGCAGCAGCAGCACAGGGTGGGACACCAGCCCTTTGATCCACGTCACACCTGCCATGGCAAAAGTCACTCTGGATATTCAGACCTATGACTTCCCAAATATTTGGAGAAGCTCAGACTGTGACTCCTCTCCTGGTGTTTCCCAACGTGCTGTGGTTGGAAAGGGCAGCTGAGGGCCCAGCTCTGCCTGGCATGGTGATATGGAATAAATAATTTATGCCACTCTGTTATTAACAAGGCTGTTCTTCCTGCATGTTATTTACACTCTGTGAATTTCACTGTCTGGAAACAACTCTCTGGTGGATCTTCCAAGAGTAAATCCAACTCTGCAGATAATTCCAGCTCATCAAACAGTCCTACTGTATTTTAGCAGGCAAGGAAGGGAATTTGAGTGGAAAGAAAGTAATTAATTTCCAATTCAAACCTTTTTTTTTTCTAAATAGGAACTTTAATTTTGTAATGCATTTTCCTCCATCATCAGGAATTAACTCCTAAATTGTTCCAAAGGGCACATTTCTCTTTCATCTTTTAAGTGTTCATGGTGAACCAGAGAAATCTGGTTTATTTCTTATAGCAATCACAGTACATAAATTTATAGTCCATTTGCTGTAGCATCCTTGCAAAGGAAAGGTGCTGAACAGAAATTACCCTCAGGCCCCAAATTATATCTTGCTGGAACCTGAATCACATTTTTTTGAAAGCTCCTAAAATGCGTGGGAGACAGCAATAATCTGTATTGAGATAACACAGATGGTTTTCTGAGGCTTCACAGACTGAAATTAATTGGTCCTGAGCGTGGCTTTAAAGATGTGACATTAAAAAAGCTCACAGTTACCCCAGAGGAATGAGCTACCCTACATTTTAATGTTGCATCACCAACTCATTTTGCATCCCTGGCCATGTGATATTGAGTCTGGAAGGGGTGACAAGATGTTTTAATTATGCATAATTAATTATGCAAATGTAGGTAGCAATGCTTGTTGAAATTAATCATCCATTAGCACTGTGGGAAAAAAAAGAAAAAGAGAAGGCAATCAGATGAGATATTGGTGCTGAAAGCTGAGTTGAAATTCTGTTCCATTTCACAATCAACCTTCATGAAATACTCCTGATGAATATCGATTCACCCCGCTGGATAAATCAGCCTGAGGGAGGAGACACTTCCCAGGGAGGGCAAGTGATATTTGTAATAATTAAAGGCCCATCAAGAGATCACAAAGCAACTTCTGGAGGAGGTTAAACTGCTTTTATTCGCATTTATGAATAAGGAAAGGGTAATGGAAAAGAGATGCCCGAGGAGAGTTGCTAAAAAGGCATTGGACATTAAAGACTCCCAAAATCAGAGGTATCTGCATCATTCCTCCAACCAGAGATCCCTGCCGGCTCCCAGCCCTTCCCACCAGGAGCAGCACTGCAAAGAAGGCAGTGTGAAATTAATTGCTAATTAATTGCAGCTTCTTTAACCAGTGGATGGGCTCGGGGTGGTGGCACACACCTTCCCCCTCCAGGGGCTGCCCCCTTGGAACTCCCCTTACCCTGGAGCTCCTTGGGAAGAGGAGACCAAAGGAGCAGCACAAAACCAGCTGAGGGCTTTTTCTGACCTTTTGCCCTTTACTTGATTGCCTGTTTCTTTAAAGCAAGTTTACTTATTTTATTTTTTTTTTTAGTTTTTTCTCCTGCTATCCCCATGAGGCATTCTTTCCTATGAGTCATCCACACCATAAAGAAATTACTCTTTGGCTCCAAGTTCTGCTCCCATGCCTGGAATCAACATTTTTACAGTGAGCGATAGGAAATGAGCTGAATTTGTGGGTGATTCATTATTTACTATTTTGACCTGGGATGTGTTTTTACCACTAACTTGAAAAGAAAAGAAAATCATACAATAAAATACCTAAAACGTGAGGCCAAAGCTACAAGGGATACAAGACATTAACATGCTATTTAATGGTTTTCTTTATATCATATATAGTAATAATCCCTCATATCTTTTGACAGTCATTTTACATTTTATCAGGACTATTAATGTGATTAGTTTTATTCAAGACTGACATCTTAACTACTTAAAATACCCCTAAAGAGAATATTTTCTCACACAGCTCAGGAACATGGTATTTTTTTATACATTTATATTCTTTTATACAACATAATTAGGCTTTTTTTCAATACCTATATAGCCAAAAATTATACATACATATATATATATAAACAGAGCAGTCCTGGGCACTAAAGCCCATGCAAACTCAGCAAGTGAAATTTGGAAAAGAATAGAATTCCAAATGATAAAACATCAAATTGAAATGATAAAATAGCAAATCAGGCCAAAACCTGGCAAGCCAAATCCATTGCAATAGGCAGAGCCCTAGAGGTAACTCCTATCAGGGACAGCAGGAAGGGCTCTGTCTGTCCCACCAATCCTTCACCCTTTTGCCAGAGCCCTTGTCAGCAGGATTTTAAAGGGTGTTTTGTAATTCCTTCCAGGTGAGTTCCAGCTGTTCCCAGTTGCCAGATAACTCCAGCAGTGCTATTTAACTGAGCTCCAGTCCAGCCTTAAAATTCTCCTGCAAGCCAAGAAGGTGAGATCACACCACTGCTGCTTTTTGTGATGTCTCTGTAAAGGTGAGTCCTGGGACCAAAGGTAATTCCAGACTGCCCAGAGACAGGACCTCCTGAGCCATATAACTGCTGAAGGTGGGCTGAACACCCAGGTTTGCCTTTTTTTCTTCAGTGCTGTCAGGTGAGGTGTTGAAACAGATCCTGTCTCCTTACAGGACCATCTCAAACCATTTGTGATCCACCACAAGAGCACTGATGTGCTCTTCTCCCCAAGCACAGGGCTTGGGGCCCCACCAGGGATCCAAAAACCAGCAGCTCCATGAAAGTCATGGGTCAGCTCTTTGCTGAAAGGGTGAAAATAAAACCCTGAAAGCCCTGCTTGAATCCTCTGAAAGTCACTTTCTAAAGTTAGATTTAGACATTTAGGTCATTGCAAAGCAGATGCTGCCACCAAATTTGTTTGGATGTAACTCACTGAAGCACTTTTGCCAGTAGAAACAAATTAGAAAATGCTGGCTGGCTCTTTAAATCCTCCTGATTTATTCCTTTCGATCTGAAGCGGCTGCAAAAAGTTCTTAAATAGCACATCCCTAACCTTGGCAGATATTTAAGAAAAAGGCAATGATTTTAATTTCAACTGCAGGAAATGGAACACATCTGGGATCAAGAAGTCTCTTTTATGATGTCCATCACTTCAGGTGGGAGGGGGGGAGGAGGGAGAGGAGATGAGGAAATTAATTTCCCAGAAAATGCTACAATATATTCAAAAATTATATATAAATTAAAGACTGTTCAGAGTGATTTCTTTTGGTCGAAATAAATATTATCCATGTTGTTCTCCCATGATAGCTTCTGGAAATGAAGATGATTTTTTCCAGTGTAGCTGGTGTTTCCTATTTCACTAATATTCTTGTATCCACACAGTGATGATTGCATGGCAATGAAACTGCCTCTTTACTCTCCATGCAAGCACACAGAGGAAAGAAGAGCCACCAGTGAGCTCCTGTCCCATAAAATATATGCCTGGTGTTGCCAAATTACATTTTTTTTTCACAAATCCCTGATTTTTCACTGGGAGGAAGAATGGATTTTAAAAGCCCCACACCCTGAAAGCAATTAGATTGGCAGATACCACCCTAAAATATCTCAAATGGGACAAAGTCAGGGTTAAACAAGCAGAGCCCCTAAACCATGATTTACAGGGAACAACATTTGAAGCCGCCCCACGGTTTTTGGAGCCTGATTAATGAGTGTGAATGGCAGTGTGTACAACCAGTACCCAAACAGCTCTAACATTTTCCAATTTCTGCTTGGCTGTGGCTGAATTAAACAATTACTGCAGAGGGATTTGATGTCCAGCTGAGCATATGCTGTGCTGCTTGTGGCAAGGAGACCAGGGGTCTGTTGACCACCACTGGACATGCCAAGGATGATCTTTTAATGACCAGACACACCGAGGCTTTTCTGCATGCAGAGATGTCCTGAGGAAAACCCCAGATGCTCTTTTTTTGTTGTTCTGCACCAGCCTCTCCAAACCATACTGCAAAATTACTCTCCAGATCTTGTGTCTCTGTCTGCTTAGCATGAAATTCTATATCACAGCTGTTTGGATGAATCTTTCTCATATTTACTCTTTTCCACCCACAACATGCACTCCTGCACCTCTGGCAGGTGTTTCCCACTCTTCATCCAGGTACAGGTGAGGGCATCTCTGGTCCCCATTCAAAGGGACTGCTCAATCTGCCTGAGCTGTTATGGCTCTTGAGCTAATTAAAAGCAGACCTGTTTTCAGTCTTTTTCATCCTGAATGATGATTTCAGGAGGATGTAGCAGATCTCACAAGCCATGACACGGCTCTAACCCACCGTCCCCCTGCAAGGACTGGAGCCCCTTGCACAGGAAATGAAATCTCAATGGCATTTCTGTCTCATTTCTGGAGGAGCCCAGCCCCGTTCCTCTTCCTTTTCAGGGCATGAACAATGTGTAGAAAAGTGTACATGTTGCTCCTGCGAGCTGGGGTTTTGTTCATTGTTAATGCAGTGAAAAAAATACAGACTTTTCACACAGTTTTCTTTGTAGAGCCAAGAGCTGCCTACAAGCGATGCAAAGTCAGGCCCACAAAAACAATGAAATGACACGATTAAAGCTTCCAATTCATCTTAATCCAGGGCCCTCTGGCACAGGCATTATAATAAAGCCTTAAATAAATAGTTATAAGAACCATTTCTGTCATCACATCCCTGATGCAGAGTGGAAAAGAATTAAAAAATGAGGTGTCTGCATGTTCTGTCTCCTTGTTGGCTGTTGCATCTTGCAACACCCTGTTGAAACACTCATTTGAAACTGTGATACTGAATGTCCCTGTCAGGTTTATGATGGTTCTTGTCTCAATCTTTCCCAGTGAACTCAATTTATTAATAATTTGAGGTGTGAAGATTCAGCTCCTCCGAATTACGCCCTTGGGGAAGAAAGACAGAGGGAAATGAATGTGAGTTCAATGTTCATTCCTCGAGGCTCAGCTGCTGTCTCCACTTGGGGTTCTTTCAGAGGATTTGGAGAC
Organism: Campylorhamphus procurvoides; assembly: GCA_013396655.1. Lineage (NCBI taxonomy): Eukaryota > Metazoa > Chordata > Aves > Passeriformes > Dendrocolaptidae > Campylorhamphus > Campylorhamphus procurvoides. The sequence goes on from WBMV01004635.1 coordinate 161,485, forward strand.
AGGTAGCATTTAATTTATCTGACATGCAATGTTAGCAGACCCCAGCTGAGAGCTCTGGAGCTCTGAATCAGAGGTCTCCAAAAAGCAGACCAGTAACAACTGGTGACTGTGTGTGGAATTGCTCAGCTCCAGCTGTCTCAGGCACCAGGAGTCACAGACAAGCCAGACTCTTCCCCTCAAGAAGGGAAATAAGCAGGTGTCACATAGGAAAAAAGGAATGGAATTACCATGGAATCGCTGTTCCTTGGGCTGATGTATGTGAGGCCAAGCTAATGCTGGCCAAGTGCCCTTTTGGGGTATTCTCAACTCATTTTCATGTTTTAATGTGCCTTTGTGTGTCCCTTCCCTCATGCCCAGTTGTGACAACCACCCAAGGAGGGCCAATGTTACCCAGAGGGACTGGGGTCTCCAGCACATGAATCATCACCCTCTGTCAGAGGTGCAGGAGTGCATGTTCTACTTTGAAAAGAGTAAATAAGAGAAAGATTCATCCAAAGAACAGCTGTGATACAGAATTTCATGCTAAGGAGGCAGGATGGATTTGTGTCTGGACACGAGACCTGCAGGGAAATGTTGCAGTATGGTTTGGAGAGGCTGGTTCAGAACAAAAGAGAAAGAGGATCTGGGGCTTTTCCACTGATACCCATGTTGGTGCAAGGTTTGAAAAGGTCAGAGTGAAAAATCCATTCTCTGCATACTTGTCTGAGCTTCCCCCACGACCCACTGGACGAGGCAGCCCACATAATGTAATTAATTTGTGTCTTGGAATTCGTGTCTGCGGAGGAGACTGAATTTCAGAGCAACTCAGTGCCTTTCTTACTTGTTTTTCTTAGGCTGAGATTTCCCAGCGTGGCTGCAACTTTCAGGTGTGGCACGTAATTGTGTGAGGCCTGAGGTGGGATTCAACAAAAGCAGCCAAGCCAGAGACAGGGTTCATGTCAAACAGAAAAGGTGCTCTGAAGCATTCGTGCTTATTCACCCTGGAAAAAAGAAATTCAAACAATGTTTTCTTCAAGAGTTAGGATGAACTTGCTGTTTAACTCCTTTAATACCAAAGGCTGCTGAATTCCCAGGCAATAGCATGGCTGGGACAAATCACCATTTCCTCTTCAGCAAATGGAAATGGTGTACAATTGTGTTTTTTTTCTTTCTTTCTTTTTATTGTTTTTTTTAATTTTTATTTTTTTTGTGGGAAAAACATTTGAATTCCTTTACCACTTTCTGAGAGGAGCTACAATGGGACCCAGCCAGCCATGACCTTTCACAACATGGGGGAGGAAATACAATGGAATTCGAGCTTTTTTCTCATCTGCAATGACCCCTTTGCAAAATAGTACCTGTGTTTCCAGGGCCCACAAATGCACAGCTACTTGGAGAACCAAATAATTAATCTTCCTCTTTCATTTCCTCCAGAACCCGTGGCAGTGACAGTTTTCAGCTGATGGATAAATACATAGACATAATATATTTTAATATAGATTTTAATATTTATTTGTGTATTTATATATATATGTATACTCTTTGCAATCAGAGCATTTACTTTGCTTTAAAATGCATCAGCAAAGGGCAGTGTATGGAAAATTCTGATTGAAAACATATGGGAAGTTGCATCAGAAACAGATTTTATCCTGCTGCCTTCTGTGGAAGGTGATTTGCTCCACTCACAACCATTGGGGGAAATAGCAGGGAAAATCCACTTCCTTTGTTGCTGAGTGCCAATTATACCCCACGGATGGATAACTTCAGTGTTATGGTGATCTCTGCCACGTTCTGCCAGCTGAGAGACTACTTTATCTCAAATTGTGTGTTTCCTATTAATAATTGCTCAACAAAAGCTTGGTTATGTATTATTCATAGCTGCTTTTTTATTTTTTTTCAAGTTGCTGAAACAACCTGCACTTAACTCTGCAAACCAGTCCTGAATCAGCTCTCACAGATCCCTGCCAGAGTTGAGTGTCACCAGATGAAAAATAGAACTACAACAGAAAGACAATTTTTTAGTTTTTCCCTTCTGTAAAGTTCACCACTTTGTTTTCTACTCCAAACCAACTGCTTCTTCTTGCTCTGCCTGTAATTGTGTTTATTTGTTAGTGCCAGAGATAGAAAGATAAGCTGCTGCTGTAGGAGTGGAAACAATCCTAAATCGTCTGCAGTCCTGGCTTGCATCTGGCGCAGCCTCATTCATCCAGCAGAGGATATAAGGGTTTGTAAATCCAACAAAAAAGGCAAAGTGAATCAAATACGGGCTTAGGAAAGAGTGTTAATGATTACAGAAGGCTAAATTACATGTAGGACAGCTTTCTTTTAATTTACATCCCAGGCTGCTACAGTTCATTAGTGTGAATGGCAAAATCTCAAATGTACCTTTTGGTTCCTGAAGAAAATAAAGGTCCAATTTAACAAGGGTGGCTTACGCAATTTGATTTTAAAATTTGAATTTTTTTCACAAACAAGAAAACAAAACAAACCCACAAACAAACAAAAACCTCACCAAAGAAACCCCAAAACCCCACAGATCTGTCAAGAGCAAGATGCCCCATCCCACGGTGTGAGTGCTGTGCCAGGTGCAGGTGCTGCTCCTCCCAGCACAGCAGGACAACACGGCTGCAGCCTCTGCCACTGCATTGATAAGCACACAAAGGTTTTTTTTTTATGTCATTTCAAACATTCAGATTCTGCCTTGTAACAAAACAGGGAGCTTGGATGCCAGGCTGGAAAGCCACTCAGCCCCAGCAGCTCTGCCTGCACAGGGCTGGGTTTTGAAGGGTCTTGGGGGAGATGTGATGCAGGGACTTATCCTGGAATTCCCTTTTCTGGCCAGGCTGGCGGTGCATTTGTCACTCCCTTTCAATCTTTACTTTGACAGGAACAAAGACAGTGTTTGTTCAAACATTAACTTCAAGCAGTGCTTTAATAACGGTGTTAATTTTCACTTGTGCAAGTTGTTGTGATTTTTTTTTTTAAAATTCATTTGCTTAAAAGTTATTTCTTCCTTTCCTCTTTCTTTGTGCAGTATTGAGGTGAGCAGCAGACAGTAATTTGGGACAGTTTGGTAACCTGGTATCTCCTTACCCTGGAAAGACTCACCACGAAGATGATGCAATTCTCAGTTAGGTATGAGAAGCACTTTGTTCTGCTCTGCAGCTTCCCCAAACCCTTACACCCAGCAGAAACACTTGCTCTCAATTTTAGACCCCTTCTAAACGTCCTTGTTATTCTTTTATGCTCCTTCCACAATTTCTACACCTTGAGCTGACAGCAGTACAAACAATTTCAGGCCCTAAAATTAAAGGTTTTAGAAAGGCAGGGACAGATGGAATGAATAAAGCTTTAAAAACTTTCCAAACTGTTTGTCAAATAATTTTTTTTCTGTAAGAGGAGGCTGGCAGCAGTGACCTGTGCTGGGAAAGGCTCAGTGCACCAGCACTGCCTTGGTATTTGTAGGCTAATTTTTTGAGTTTAACTCTTGACTCATGGAAAAATAATCTGTGTTTTGGGCTGGTCCCTGACTTGATCTCCCTTCAGTTAATGACTGTCTGTTTCAAAATCCGCGTGGAGAAGCTTTTATGATAATGTTTTTATCCTCCTGTGCTCTCCCCTGGCTGCTCTTGGAGAGGCAGAAGGCACTGGGAGGCAGTTCCAGCTGTTTGCTATGTGGGTGGTGAGGCTTTTCCAGCGAGCAGAATTCACCCATCAGCTCCACCAGACTCCTGCACTGCCGCCTCCAAACAGAGAGTGACATTTCATGTTAAAAATTAATGCTGTGATGTGGAATTAAATCAGCCAGTTTATACCAGAGCACCACAAGGGCTGCTTAGGGCCAGTGGCAAACATCCCTCTGAATTCAGTGAGCTGGGAGGGCACATCCACCAAATAAAATCCCACCAGCTAAATTTAGTCCCGCTAGGAAATTAGCTGGAGGTTAAGTAAAGTTTTCTGCTACTTTGTTTTGTTTTTAGATTACCCAAGAGATGTTCCTTCCTGGAAAGGGAAACAGGACAGATACATAGCTGTTTTTCAATCCCTTCGTTTACATGGACTCGTTTCAAGCGCGTTTTATTGTGTGTTTGTGATTTAAACCTTACTGACTCCTGTTTTCAGATGGAAAGACTTGCAGTGCCAGCACCAGGTTTGTGAGCAGCCCAGCTTCTCTCATCACCCCTTTCCTGGGCAAGGGGACACCTTCCTTCTGCACACAGAGCACAGGTGGACAAGGTAAAAGTTTATTTCTTAAAAAAATCCCTTTGCACCCAGTAGTTGGAATTGGCATTTGTTGCAAAATTACATTCCAGAGCAGATGAAAAATGACAAGCTTTGCTATGTAATGTCTAAGCCAGAGAAGACAGAGCTCCTCAATCCAGCAGCTCCAGCCAAAGCTCAGTCAAATCCAACCCACAGACTTTCTGGATTAATATTTTTATCATCCACCCTAACGTTTTTGCTTGGACATCATTTTGCTTGGAGAGACACTTCTAAACCTAAATCCTGGATAAGCAGCCACGACTGGCTGTGTGTCTGCTCGCAGACATCAAACCAGAGCTGTGATTTCTGATCTTTTCTTTGTTAAAGACACCGGGGTTTTTTTGTACACAGGTAATTTTCTCCTCCTTGCTGTGTTTTGCAATAGTCAGGTGGAAGTGTCTGCACGAAAGCATACAGTTGAGGTTTATTTACTGATCCGGGGTATAAATCTAGTTGCTTAAGCAAACACAAACTGTTTAAACAGTTGTTTAAGCAAACACAAGGGATGAGATACACTGGAAAGGAATCTAAAAATGCTCTAAAAGTCAGGGTTTCTTGTTTTGGGTTTTTGGGTTTTTTTGTTTAAAAATCTATACCATCACTTCTTATAACTTCTGGGAAGGTGCTGGGGGAGAAAGAGGAATCTCAGCACTTGTACAATGAGGTTTTTTTGTTGGCAGCTTCTGCTGGGGAGCTCCCACGGGGAATTTGTGCTCCCAAAGCCTCCTGCAGCCCAGGCATGGCAGAAAGGTGTGCATGGGGGGAAACCAGCCCTGTCCCCATCCCCATCCCACGTTGCTGGAAGCTTGGCTGGGTGGGACCTGTAGGGAAAAACTGCTGAGAAGCTGCTTTGGTGGCACTGAGTGCTGGGGACTTCCAGAGCTGTGGCCAGCCAAGTTCAGTGGCTGTGCAGAGGAATCTCCCTTTGAAGGCTGCTGTTTACTCACGCCAAAGTTATTGTTTCAGAGGAAACCATAGGGATGTACAGCTCCAGAGCAGGAAATACCTCTGTCTTAATAATGCTGTGGGTAGGAACACGGAGCTTGGGGTGGTTCTGCTGCCAGCAGGAGGAGGTTGAAGTGCTGGAGGGCTTCAGGAAGATTTGACTTCTTCCAGTGCTTTGGCCAGTGGGGTCACCCTGCAGTGAGCTGGAGGGATCATTTCCAGAACAGAAATAGAAAATGATGGAGGTTATTCCTTGAAAGTCAGGTTACTGCTTGTTGTATTCATAGAATCACGGAATGGTTTGGGTTGGAAGGGACCTTAAAGCTCAGGTAGTTCCAACTCCCCTGCTGTGGGCAGGGACACCTTTCACTATCCCAGGATTGCTCCAAGCCCTGCCCAACCTCACCTTGGACACTTCCAGGGATCCAGGCGCAGCCACAGCTTCTCTGCCCAACCTGTGCCAGGGCCTGCCCATCCTCCCAGGGAGGAATTTCTTCCTTGTATCTCATCTAACTCTGCTCTCTGGCAGTGGGAAGCCATTCCCTGTGTCCTGTCCCTTCATCCCAAGTCCCTCTCCAGCTCTCTCAGAGCCCCTTTAGGCACTGGAAAGGGCTCTGAGGTCTCCCCAGACCTCTTCTCCAGGTGAGCACCCCCAGCTCTCCCAGCCTTTCCTCACAGCAGAGCTGCTCCATCCCTCTGATCATCTCCATGACCTCTTCTGGACTCACTCCAATAGCCCCATGTCCATCCTGTGCTGAGGACCCCAGTGCTGGAGGCAGCATTGCAGGTGGGGTATGATATCCCTAAAAAGGGCCTTGAAGTCCTGGTCAGATTTGGGCCAGAAGAAGGGGGTCAGAAACAATCTCTGAACAGCAAAACTTTTGCTTCCCCGTTGCACACATAAAATCATTTTGGTGGTACACCCTGGGATATAAGGTACCTGTGAGTGATGCTGAAAAGTAGAGGACAGAAAGAAAGACATTTTTAGCTCAGTGGGTAGACCACTGTTGTCCTTACATGCACTTCATAAATAATTGTTTGACTCTCTGAAGGTTTCTGAGGAGTACATTATTCAAAACACCCAACTATTCCTTCTATGTTCACTGACATGAAACACTCACTGAATTTAATTATTCATATTTTTTCCAATATCCAGGAGTTTTTTCCACTTTGTTCAACATGTGCAATTTCACTTCTCAAAATGATAAGAAGAAAGATAGAGCTGAATGTCACCTTGACCATGACACCTTTCCATTGCTTTTCTTGCCAGCCTTCCCCAGGACCTTTGTCATGGCAGTCTGGTTTCATCCCATGGTTCCTGATGAGACAAGCTGAGGATGCTGCTTTTGAAAAAGAAAAGGAGAAAAACCCAACAAAACGAGCAGAAAGTGATTACTGAAATTAAATACTGAATCAGAATTACATTATGAATTTCTCTTGCATGTTCTGGCTTAGAAAAAACATCTGTCCTACAGGTCCCACCTGCTCTCTGGATCTTCCATAGTCCTCTGTGTCACTGGAAAATGCCATTACAAAATGGCACCACTTAAAATAATTCTCTTCATGAGGTGCAACCACTTTCCTTTCACCTGAATAATGGTGGCACCAGAGGCCACAAATATTTTTCTTGCTGGCCATGGGATTTGGTGTGGTGTTTGAACAGGTACAGGGAGGCAGAGAAACAAACAATACAGGGCAAGTTTCAAGACTTAGTGTGTTTCTCAGAAGGGTGCTAGTATGCTACGTGTGTAATGTGCAGATTTCTGGAAAATCATGAATCACATGCTTCTTTTCCTGTAAAAATGTCAGCTGTTTTCTAGGATGGCAAATCTGTAATTCCTTCCAGATAGCAAAACAAATTGAGTAAGACTAATGAGGATGATAGGGAGAATATTTTGAAGAATGGGGAGTAGAGCAGACTGCATCCCATTTTTGCAGCACGTCTGTGATGGGGAAGGGAAGAGGGGCCAGCTCAAAGCGGTCCATGCATGGGAACAAAAATGATTTATGACATACCAGTTCATTCTGATGGTGACTAAAAGGGGATTTTATTTAGTAGGCAGGCTTCTTTAATACACCTTCCTGTTGACTTTATTCCTGTGTGCATTGGATTAAGGATTGTTTAAGGCAAACCAGGCGAGACAGCAGCTGCAAACTGGCAAGGACCTTCCAGCAAACACTGTCCATCCTCCGAGTGTGAAGGTGCCAAATGCCAACAGTCCCAAAAAGCACAAGTTGTACAGGCAAGAACAAACTCGTATAGGCTTAAAAATGCCTTCATGGCCTTTGCAGAGCTACAAAAACATGTTGGGTGTTACGTTTCTTTGCGATATTTGCCCTTTATTGAGATTATCTGGGTTCTTCCTCTTTAATCATCTTTTAGGAGCCAAAACACTACAAAGGGATAATTCCCATTTATGAACTCTTCTTTCAGGTGAAGCTTCATCATGCAGCTTTAAGCTGGAGTAAGTAGAATTCCCATAGCAAAAATGGCATTTCTGCCTGTTTGTGAAATTCCCTTCATTTAAAGCAGTAATTTGATGTTGAGAAGAAAGGCAAACAATTGCAGCAATCCCTCTCTGTGGTACAAGTACGTTCACGCTTTGTCTGCCTTCTGACTGCAAAGACAATATTTACATATGCATACAAATCACATCACATATTGAACGAGAGCTAGAACTGCAAATATTAAAAGTGGAATAATATTCTGTTGATGCTTTAAAGACTTGATGACCAGGAAATGCCAAGGCACTGATAAAACCCATGGCTGTCAGGTGATTTGCAAGGCCCATCTTCAGGAAGTCGCTTTCTGAGTGTCTGCAGGCATTAATTGTCAGGAAATTTAGTTCATTGGCACCATTCTAACAAAGCCCTGTGTCATCTGACAGGGCATGACAGAGGAGAGCTGTCCTGGTACCCAGTGACTTTTCTTCCTGAGCACCAGGTAGGGTTCTGGGAATGTAAAGAGCAGCACAAAAAGTCTCTCTGCCTTTGGTAGCAAGTTGCATGTTGAGATGCCAATGGAGAAGATTATCATAGTACACACACTGCCATTTAATTATGCCCTTTCCTGTAAAGACCCTGGCCTTAATTAAATGGCAAAACAAAGTGAGAACTTTTCTCCAAGCCATTTTTAAAGTGCTCACTTCCTCCTCTGTGTTCTGCGGTTTATTAGATTTGAATGAGTAATGGGGTGGTTTCATTTGTTTAGTAAAATTAAAGTGGTCAGTAACAATTTCCTGTCTGAGCAAAGCGTGGGCCGATTAATAACCCTGGGGATGGTGGGGAGCAGGGGTTTTTTGCAGCACACAGGTTGTGCTGCCTGACTGCTGCTGCTGCTTCTGCTGCTTCTGCTGCCAGCTTATTTCCAGAACTGCTGCTGCTTCACCAGGCTCAGCCTCAACTCACTGACATGAAAGTGCTCCCAGGGCTGGGCTGGCCCACGAGTAGTTCAGGAGGTGCCAAAGTTTGATCTTCTCACCCAAATAATCTGAATAATCTTTATTTGCAGGGCCAGGCCTGGGAATGGGATATGAACACTGGAACCACTGGTGAGAAGTCCAGGTTTGGAGGGTGCATCTCTCAATTTGGGGCATCAGGGGAAGCGTTTGCCTGATCCTCTCCAGCCTGTTTTCCACCATTTCTGGTATGGATGTCCCTGCCATACAAGCTCTTTATTTTTCACAGAAACACACTGTTCTTCAACATAAATCAAGCAAATTTGCAGAACCCTATGACTCTGGGTCAAAACTCTACAGCATCTCATTAATTTGAACTAAGAGCAAAAATGGGAAGGAAATCAAATATGTTGTGCAAACCTGGGTCTGGGACTCAGTATTTTCATTCCTACTGAAAGCATCTCATAAAACTTTATCTCTGTTTATTCCTGAAAAGTGCTGCACAACCAGGGGCTACAGTCTCCCAACCTCAATTGCAATGGCCAGTTGACACAAACAACACTTAGTCATTGGTTTTCCCATGCACATTACAGATTTTCCCCTGAATTGTATTAGCTGTCGCTTCAGAGAACTAGACATAGAGATGGGAACTGATCAGCTCACGCAAAATCCGGAGTGACACAGTCCTCTTGCAACAGGCATTTGGAAAAGGATGAATTCTACCACAGTTATTCTTGCTATGTCCAAATGCTGATGTGGTATTTCTGGTAAGGAAATGCTTACTGCACAAAACAGAGCTCGGATATGACATATCAGAAAAAAATAATAAAACATTTTCAAACTCCATGAACTTTAAAATGTGGTGACAGATGCAGAGGCAACACATCAGGCTTGTTGCAACACCTATTGAGTCTGTGACAAAAACGCCTTCTCCAATTATTGTTGTTCAGTTGATGACAAATATAATGCCTTTACCATCAGTAGGCAAATACAAGGACCTGTCAGCACACAAGACTTCAAAACCCTACATCAACATCCAGCAGCTTGTTTAAAGAGCCAATTCAACAGGCTGCTGACAGGGGGGTTTGCTGGACTTCTTGAGCCTTTGTCCATTGATCTTCGTGTCTACATATGGCCATTAACTCACTTTGCACTTTCTAGAAGCTGCAGAGTGTTTCAAGGGTCACATTACCTGTAGAGTTCATTAGCACAGATTCTGTAAATACAATAGTTTGTACATCAATGCCAGAGCTTTCTAGAAGGGATACCCGAGCATGTACAGCCTCCACAAGAATTGTTCCACCCAACATTCATTTCTGGAGTATTTGAGCTCCCTTAATTTTTACTGATATTGGTGTCAAAACTAGACACTTAGCACCTCAAAGAAAGTATTGGTGACATGTGGACTGAAGTCATCAAGTCTCAGGATTGTAACTCACTGCAGCAGGGTTTCAGCTTAGCTGAAAGGTAAAATGACTTCTGTGAGAGGAAAAGCACATGTTGATACATCTAAAAAAAGCCAAAACAAAACCAACTTTAAAAAGAAGCATAGTTCTTTCCTTAATCACACTTCCTAACGCAGATAACACCAGGCCTTTGCACAGAAAGGAAGTCAGAGAAATGACGCTGTTCCACATGAACAAGCAGGTTGTGTGGGCGTAACCGAAATCAGAAATTACACTAATAAATAATGCCTGTCCTCTGACAGCCCAAAGTGCTCTGCAAATGTTATTTCAGTTAAGAAACACGGATGGGCAAATATCTCATAGTTCTAGACCTGAAGGGTCAGAAAAATGTAACAATGAGAGTGTCTCGCTTGAGGTGAGACACAAGGCTAACGAAGATCAGGAACGACACGCCTGTGTTATGACTTGTAGACCTGTGGTTTAACCACCAGACAAGAAAGGGCTTATTAAAATTAACAGTATTAGAAAAGATTATGCTCCCCAGCGAAATACCAAGTTCCTGTGAAGACCTGTGAATCGCTTGCAAAGCCTTTGCAAAAAGTTATTTAAGAGACAAAGCCTGTGGTTCATCTCTGTGCATCCGTGTCAGGACTTTTGAATAGTTACTCAGAAGTCAAACATGTTTCTTTTCACCTTGTCTGAAAAACTCAGATTTCAGGTCTAGATAACAACTGTCTGCTTCGCAGCAAGGAAAACAAAGTGCCTAGAGCTACCCCTTCCTCATTTAAAAAGAAAATGTCTTTTTGCTAAAAGTTCAAAGCCATGAAATTGCAGCTATTTTACCAAACCCAATGCTTAGCCAGAAGTCATGTGAGAATTTTAAATTACCAATAAATTAGGTTGATTCCTCCAACATGGATCTTGGTTTGGGTTTGGGTGCAGGTGGTGAAACACGGCTACCATCCATTCCAGGCCATGCCACCCATGCTCATCTCCTTCCACCTCCTTGAGTCAGTCAGTCCTAGTGTGTCCTCCCTTGAAGAAGTGACTTTGGCACCTGGTGGGGGTGGTGGAGAGGGACTGATCAGTTTGGCCCATTAATCGTGTTTGTCACAGAGTGACAATAGGCAATTTCAGCCTCTCCTCCTGTCACGCTCATTGGAAGGGTCAGTTCAGACAATAACTCATTTCCATTGCCCATAGATTCTTGCTGAAAATTGGCAATTTCCACTGTATGAAGGCATGGGCTTAGGTGACAAAACCTGGCTCTAGATTATAGGAGGAGAAAGTTTGGGGGTGTCCACCTCTCAGCTTCCCTGCAGATCCATACATGTTTTCTAATTTCTGTTTGATTGAATAGTATTTTCTACCTTTACATAAACCACGAATGAACTTAATGTAGATCAGTTGTGCAACTGTTTTTGTGAAACCTTATGAGTTTACACACTCTCTGACCCTCCAGCCTCTGTCCCTTCCTCCAACCCCACTTCTACACTTCAGATTTCAGTGCACAGCTCTTGGCATCCTCTGGACACTGCAGGTCTGACTTCTGCAGCCACACAGCAACGCTGCTGCCGCCAGAGGGGACAAAATACAGCCTAATTCAAAGCAAGGCATCTCGTTAAATGCCATCAGATCCACTCCTTAGGTATAAACAGTTCTTTCCAGGATGACTCTATTCCAAAATTTCCGTGTTTTACTAAACATTGTGCAATGTCGTGATATATGGAGAGGCAGGCTCGGGCCAGAACTGATGAGCAGTGCCATCCTGTACCTGGGTTATGATTAATTCTGCCTTTCATCGCATGAAACATCGACTATCAATCTCTTTCCCCTCATCTTCTACTTTTATAGCAGCAGAGACACTACCTCAGATATCTTATGATGCCATAAAGGATGCTGATTATTTATTTAGAAGAAATGAAATGTGGTTTAATGGAGTGTGCACTGGGCTCCAGGCCATTGAGTGGGTTCTGGTGTTCTGGGCTTCAGTGCAGATGCTCAGGGTTTTCACAGGAAAATCAGTCTTGACTCATGAGCCCTTTAAAAGCTCATCTTGGTTCTCTCCCAGCTCCACTGCTGGCTGAGTTGCAGTCCTTTGCCTGACTCCCCCATCACTTGAGTTGGGAGAAAAATGGGCTCCAGCTCTTGACGAGCTCCTTAGTCCTGCTGGACTCCAGACACAGGGCTCTCAAAACTTCTTTTCCAGCCAGGAGAGGCCTTGCCCATGGGAGCTGGAGGTGCCTTCCAAGAAAGCATTTCCCACACACGAGCAAGCACCCAGGGGGCACTGATGGATATGTCAGAATAATGTTTGACCTGGCCCAAAATCTGGGCAGTGCAGCCACCACCCCCTTGCCGGCCACTGTGCAGGTTCCTGGGACTGCTCCACACTGGGCATCCCTCCCATTAATACACACTGGGATGTTTTGAGGGATTTAAGTCTAAACTTCAGTTTCCCATGTCTCTCCCAGTTCTCAGTGTGCTCTCCAGCAATGCCTCCACCACAGGGGTGGTGTGATGGACAGAGATGAAAAGGAGCATGTATCAAAATGAAACCGCGCCGCTGGGGAATAAAGTCACGTAGCTATGGGAAAAACATCTGTCTGTGAAGACCTCCCTTGACTTCAGCACGCACATTCTGCTCATTATAAACTGTCTTTTTATATAACTTGACCTAACAACATCTGCAAAATCCTTGCTTTTTTGAAACAGCTATGAATAGATCACTGTTTGTTTCTGATTAAGCCCAATTCATTTATCATTCTGGTCAGGCTTTCATTCCTGTAAATACATTTACTCTCAAGTTCCTCAGTATTTAAAATACATGTTTCATAGTAATTCTGAGGTCAGAAAACCAGTCTGCCAAAGGCCATGTGCACATTTCTACAGCATAAATTTTATTTTTTTTCTGCTTGCTAAAAAAAAATGACAGTGTGCTACATCACAATTTTGAAAGGAAATTTATGGTAATCGGTTCTGTAAGAGATTTAATGGTTGGTTTTAAGTGTAAAGTGTTCCTAGGGATAGTTCAGTGAAGCCCCTGTTCAATTAGTTGCTCAATCATAACACTGATATATTGTAGGAAATGTAGAACATTAGGGATAGCCATTAGCAGAGAAACTGTACTGGCAGTAAGCTCACAAGTTCACACACAGGAATTTTCACACCTTCTTACACAAAAGTCAATTTTAAAGGAGAATTAAGGCTAAAATACCTTTTGTTTGATTTTAGAACCTATTGTCTAATTAAAATCAAATTTGAAAGAGCCCAAGAAACCTGGGGATAATTCCTGCTGATATGACAAAAATCAGCAGTGAGTAGGGAGGAGATGAGGGTGTTGAGATGCTGGTGGAGAGGACACGTGGTCCTTGGCTGCAGTCCTGCCCACTGGGCAGCTGCCCCCAGCCCAGGGGACATCCACGAGGACATGGGAAGGAGCTGGGAGCCCCAGGGGGTGAGAGTAGGGGTCAGACACAAATCTCTAAGGTTGATCACTTGGCTGCACACAGAACAGCTTGTTTTTTTGCAAGGTTTCCACTGAGGCATTGAGACTTTGTGGTTTCCGTGTATAAATTGATTTTGTTCCCTGCAGTGGCACCAGGTAAGCCAAGGGATGCCCCAGGATGTGAGATGCAGGTTGAGTTTGCTGTGGGATGCACATGGGGATGGGACAGGAGGTGCTCCAAGGGCTCAAGGGACTGGTTAATACCCAGCCCCACTTCACAGGTCTCTGCTCAAGCTGCTGTAAAACCAAACAACCACATCACTCCTCCAACTGGTCTTGGACTAATTTTAATGTGACGATGGAGGTGAAAAATGAGTTGCCTCTTCTCTGCACAGCTGCACTCTGAGCTCGGTATGATTTCATCTGTATTTCTAGAAATCTAGACGTTTCCAGAAATATCTGACTAAATAACCTCTTCGTGGCTCTTCAGCAACCCCACTGGCTCCTGCCACTCAACCTGTTTGTTAAAATTAGCAAAACATTACATAAAGGCTAAGATAGTTCTCAGTTTGGTGTTAAGTGAGTTCAGCTAAAGGGTGTCTAACCAACACAAACTGAACTAACCTTCCAAGAATGGTCCGTGGGCAAGGGTGGGAAACATGAGGTAGCTGCTGGGAGAACACAGACAGATGTCGGAAACATTTCTCCATCTGCAAACAAACAAACAGCCCGACACCCAAATCAGGCCAGTCTGGTGGAAAATATCAAAGTCATGACCTTCATCAAAGGAAGGAAAACAGATGACACAGCAGCAGTGCTCACCGTTTTCCGTATCTCTGGGTACGTAGTGCTGGTTTTACAAGGATCTCCAGGGGAGATGAACTGAAGTGACCAGTTCAGCTTCCAGAGAAGCTTCTTCATTTCTCAATCACCATCTGAATGGGGACAACCCAGTCTCCATTTGTTTTTGTTTTCTTCCTGGTGATCTTCTCTGTTTTTATGTCTGCTCCCTAATTTCCTTTCTATTTTGTTTTCCTTTCTTGCCCTTTCCCCTCATATTTTGCCTTTCACTTTTCCTCTGTTCATTCCCCTATTTCCCTTAGAGCTCTACATTTGTACTCCTTAAAACTGAATCCCTAATCCACCACTGTTATTTACACATACATTTGCTCAAGCAGTGGAGCCTAATATGCCACTTCTCATTCACTGTGTCATATTCCCCAGCTGCAAACAGGCCCATAGCCTATTGCAAACATAAAAAAAAACCCCACATATAATTTAAATCAGCTTATTCACATGGCTGAATTAACCTACAAGACATGGTAACTCAATTGGTTGCAATTGCCCAGCCTTACCTTTAGTTCTGTTGAGGAACAGCCCCATTAAGTTACATACCAGCCAGGCAGAGGCTGTTTCCTCATTGTTTTGGCCACAGCATTAAAGAAATAATCATTTACAATAACATATTTCTAACTTTGATTTCAGGTGCTTCGTTCCCTTCCAAGTGATGGTGTTCAGAGTTGAGCTTCAGGAGTGGGATATTTTCAAATTTTGCAAACAGAAATCCTTTTTGCACATCTGGCCTTTGGTGTGACTGGATTTATCTTGTTGTTCTCACAGTGCTGGTGTGTTTGTGAACAAGTGTGCAACCAGGGCTCCCCTGTTTACCTACCCTGCAGCATCTACTGACTTTACATACCCAAAAGTGGTGACTTGGAATCATATTGTAGCTCCTCCACGGGGTCTCACTGTGGCCCCAGACCTTCCTGGGCAAGGACAGCAGTGACTGTTTCAGTGGTAGAGATGCTCCAGTGGGAAAGTCTCATTGCCAGCAACTGGGCACCCTCAATCCCCTTTCTCCAGCTGCCCCCAGACACTCACCTATAGGATAACACCACTCCAGAGCCTTCCCTGCCAGGAATCCATCCCCTACCCTCCCTGCAGTGACTCAGTGCTGTCCACAGGAAAAAAAAAGGAAAGGAATCACAATCTCAGCAACTTCTGCTGACCCCATTTGCAGCCTGCACCAGCAGCAGACCAAAGCGGAGGTGGAAAGCCGAGCTTTGCATTGGGCAAGCGCCTTGTGGGACCCTGCAAAGACAGATTTGTTTGTGAGCTGCTGGCTCTGGCATGCCCGTTCATGCCTGTGCTGCATTCCCGAGGGAAGCTGGCTTTCAGCAGGGACAGGAGCTGTGTGGGAAGCCGGCTGCTCCATTCCTTCCTTTGATAAAGTGGTGGTTGAGTCCACCTATGAGAGAACTGCCTTTGCGGTCTTTGTTTTGGCAAGGCGGCCCTGTAAAAGTAAATTGAGTTCCCTGCTTTGTAATCTGGGATGATTTTAAATCTCCTTCTGCTTTTTGAAGTGAGGCGGAATAATTAAAGTTGCGCTGGCAAACAGGAGAGGCGATAAGTGGCAAAAGCCAAATTTCAGGCTACAGGCAGCCTGCATGTGCCTGGGATCTGCCTGATGAATAGAATGAAGTTCAAGGAGGACAAGCTAGTGGGGTTGTAACAGCTAAGGAGAAGCAAACACAAATTATACTTTTGTAGGGGCAGAAAAAAAGAGATGTCATTCTGCCTCCTCAGGATAGATTCCATGCAGATAAGGTGGAGCTCGATGATCTGCAGGGGAAGAGAAGCTCTGACACCCTGTGCATCTATAGGGATGGTATAGGGGCTATAGCATAGCATGCTGGGCACCCAAACCTGAGTCCAACCCATCCAGAAACACCCTGATACAGACACCCCTGTTACAGACACCCTTGTACAGAGAGCACCTCCAGGGCAGAGGGGAAGATGCAGCTGCGCTTACCCTCAAGTTCACAACTTGCTATGAAGACAAAGCCTTGGGGGAATTCAGAGGGTATTTTTTTTTGTTTACTTAGCTTGTGAGAGTTTAATATTTAATCATTGCAGGGGAGCGAGTGGGTTACTCATATAATTGTTAGCCATGATTTCTGCCTTTTTGTTTTGTCCTTTGTTCTTCCTTATTGCAGCTCTCGCGTTTTGTGGACTAAATTGGCTTCCTATCACAGCCCACTGGTCCTTGATTTCTCAGAAAAGTGCAGTTTTAGAGGAGTGTCTTCATTGAAACAACGCAAATTAAGGGCACAGGAGTCAGGGATGGGTTTTGGATGGTTATTGGAGGGCTCCATAACCCCAAAGGAAGAGGATGCTGCCCCAGCAGACAGGGGTGGTCCAGGTGGGTTCCCCTCCCCATGGGTACCACCAGTCCCACAGAGCAAGGAGCCAGCTCCATAACCTGCTCCCAGCCTTCACCCAGGAGAAGCAACACTGAAATTCCTGTCTCCAGGAAAGAGATGCAAAAGAAGAAACCAACAATTCTGACTCCAATCAAGGGAACCGTTTGCTGTTAAGCAATTGGGACACTTTTCCATCAAACAAACTGTATCCTTAAGATCTAAAATCTTTCATCTCTAAAACTGTGAAACAATTTATGAACCCAGGGGTTGGCAGACACTTGCAACCTTGCAGGGCCCTTCCCTAAGGGGCAGGCCGGTGTCCCAGCACAGGTTCACCTCTGCTCTCTCCCACCATGTGCCACAAAAAAACAGCTGCTCTATTTTGCCCTTATTTTGTTCAGTTTTTTTACTTTTTGCCTCTGCAAACCACTCTACTATGCTTTTAACGGAGGGAGACAAATTTATTTGATGATTTTGATTACTCTTGGTGGTTAATAATTCGTTCAAAACAGCACCATGAGATATTTCTGTTGGGTTCTTACCACTTTTAACAAAACTGTAACTGAATTAATCTCTGTTAAAATAAAGATATGCCTCTTAATTGCCATCAAATATTTATTTCATCTTTTATTTAACACTTCATCAGCTCTACCTTAATCCTTTCTAAACTTAATTCATCCTTGTGTTAGAGGTTCATAAGAGATTATTTAGAGGTAATTTCTAGTGTTGAAGTCATTCCCAGTCAGACATACGCCCTATGCAACTACAGCTGCTTTTAAAAGTTTCCAAGGTGTAATGAACCTACCAAAAAAATCCAAAGAAGTCATCTCTCTTTCCTTTTCCCAACACAAGGCAAGGTTGACAGAAGCAGTCATCTTTTCATCATTAATATCAGAATTGTACTCAGTCAAAAAAAAAAAATTGATGGATTTCATAGCCAGCTGTCTACAGAATAATAACAAAAATCCTAAAATGCCACAGAGCAGCCCAATGCACCTTCTGGAAATGGTGTCATTTCAGAGATCAGGAGAAACAAAAATTCGACCATGGAAATTGGGTCTTTACCTTTAAAACATAAAGCCACCAGGGTAACTTAGCTGAATTTCGTGGCTGGGTGAGCACAGTAGCTTGAGGACAAAGGTAGCATTTGGCATGAGAACAGCTGTCAACATCTGTCCACTTTGGGCTGACAGATGGCAGGGAGCAGGGACGCCAGCGCTGTCACCGGCTGAGCAGAGGTGCAGATGACCTGGCACTGCTGCTGTTTACACAACCCCTTGGAGCTGCTGCCACAACCTGTGGAGCTGGTTTTAGCCAGAGTGGAAAATCTGTGGAGAGCGAGGAAATGCTGAAAAGCCAGACAAGCTGGAGCAATCTCTGGAGCGCTGTCAGTCGGATAATTTCCTGCAGCAGTTCCATTTCATCCACATTCAGCCCTGAGTGTGCCCACTGAGGGCTCAGGAAAAGGGCTCCAGAGGAAAATTGTCTCCTCAAGCATCCTTGGGGCTGAAGAAGGAGAGGTCAGGACTGCCTTTGTGCCCTGGGCAGGTTCTCACTGTGCCCGGGCACAGGGGCTGATATCTCCATGTAAAACCCTGTCCCCCTACTCAGCAGGGATGAAGATGCCTCTGGCTCTGGGTCTCCCCACCCATCAGTGATAAGCTCAGTGTGGCTTCTGGAGAGGTACTGTTGGCAACAGGGGATTTTATAAACCATGTCACAACTACATCTGTTACCATAGAACATGCTAAAAGAGCCTTATTCTTCCACTGATTTAAATAAAAGTATAAATACTAGAAAGAATGTAATAAAGACACAAGCATTTTGAATTGGTAGGACCCAAGTTGGGTAGCTTTTGGTGATAAAATATTGAAAAAAATATTTAAAACAGTAACCCACTGCATGATGTGCACCAAGTGCAAAGGTTGTGGCTCCTCTGAGCAGCTGGCAGTAACAAACACTGAAACTTCGTCGAGTTTGGGACCAATTTTCTAACTGCTTTAATCCCAAAGGTCTATTTTCATTTTTCCTCCAATGTAAATAAAGAGGGACACTGCTGAAGACAGCAGAGTTTACACAATGGCACAAAGGGAGGCTAAAAATGTAAATAATTCCCAGAGACATTGGGAGCTCCTCAGAAACAATGAGGTGGCAAAAATGGGGATTATCCATAAAAGGGTTTTTCACCCAAGAAATAGGAGTGAGCTCAGTTTTTCTGCTCAGAAACCAAAGGCACTACAAAATACTTTTTTTTCTGAAAGAGGTGTAAATAAAGTAATAACCAGGGAAGGGAACACTACCAGGATAAAAAGCTGGAGTTTGGGAATGTCTCCAGAACTTCATTGTTTCATATATTTTCTAAATCTAAACATTCAAAGACTGTTGCATTCCTTCTAGATGCTCTGAAATAATAACCAATGTTTCTATTTCCCTTTTTATACATAGGCACAGAGTTGTTTTTGAGGGTTTTTTGTTGTCTATTTGGAGTTGTGTAATGTAATGTGATGGGTTTTATATCCTTATCTTTTAATAAATCTTTAATAATTGCTAATTTTATGAGCTTAAAAGTTGCAATGTTAATTGCTGACCGGACTCTCCATACACTTCAATTCTTGTACATTTTTTAATGGCTGTGTGGGTGACACAATCACATGGCAGTGAACGAGCCAAGGTGTCTGCTCTTCAGATAGTGCCAATTTTTGGCTTTAATGTCACCTCTGTGCCAGCTCAGAGTGCCAGGTGATACCTGATCTGGCACAGCACGTGCCAGGGCAAGAGAGGGCCGGGAAAAATGTTGATCCCATCTGAAATTATCAAATGAGGTTGTTCTGTTGCTGTGCTGTGTGTCGTGGGGCTGAGGGGATTTTAGTTTAGTCCTGGGAGCCTCTGTAGTTTCTCCTCTGAGGTCAAACATCACATTTTAGATGTTGCTGCTTGGATGTCCACCTGCAGAGACCTTGCTATGAAAAACCTTGGTCTGAGACTTACCCACCTGTGGGGGCACATCCTTAAGTGGGTACCCACGAGAGGGATTGAGGGTTGGTGGCACCAGCAGTGGGACACTCACCCCTGGCACAGTGCTTTGATGTGCCACAGCCAGAGGGACAAACCCAGAGTGCCATCACCAAGGGATTCCCCAGCCTGGGAAATGTTAGCCACAGCCAAGGCAGAAGGGTGTGCCCAGGGCAGGGCAGTGCAATGTTAAACTGAATAAAAACTTTCTTACTTCCACCCACCGTGGACTGGGACCTGGACTGTCACTCTGAGCTGTCATGGCAAAGTATAATGTTATAGCTCCAGGTAAAAGTAAGAGTGAGAGCAGCTTCAACCCCCAATTTTACTCTGCACTCTACTATCTAATATAAATGGAAATCAACTCCGTTAAAAAAATGTGCATAGTGAAATATTAAACAAATGAAACACACAAAATAGTGTTTCTCTGCCCAATGGCAGCAGCAAAGCACTGTCCTGACCTGACTGCAACAGCCTGTGAGCTGAAAGCCCCTCAGGCAGTTTGCATAGATTTCAGTGCAGAATACGCCCTTTTCTGAAGAAGATTAAGCTCTCATCTTTTAAGCTTTGAAATGAAATGAAAGCACCTAAACCTTTTTATTGCAGGGACATTGCATTTTAAAAACAATTCACCTTTTTTTTTTTTAATGCAGAACAGCTGTAGGTTAAAATTCAAAAAGAAAGTGGGGGAAAAGGTCTTTTTGTTTTTTTGCTAATAAACTTTATACCTAGAAATGATGGAAGCAACATGAAAATGCACCATTTGGTAGAAAATGAGGATTATATTTAGTATAATGCTGTGCATGCTGGAATGAGGAAAACAACTACAGCATAAGAATATTAAGAATATGAAACTCCTAACAAACTCAAAGCATTTAAATATGACTTTCAGGGAAACAGAGTACTTAAAAGGTTGTGAAATCTCTGTGTATCAGTGCTTATACACAGCAGCTACGTCAGAGTGCTTTTCTACTTCAGTATCAAATTAATGACAAGATCGAACCACTGGCAGCTGAGGCTGAGTGAATTCAACCTCCATGAGAGATTAAATTCCCAAGCTCTGTCAACATCATTTCATCAGAAGAGATGAAGTTTTGGCTTTGAAATGCATATTGTAAATATGCTTTAAAGCAGCTTTGGAATTAAACTCTCTGCTTGTATGTGCAGGGATTTTAATGCTTCTGCTGCTTTCCTTCCCATGGGGGTGTGGAGGGAAGAGGTTTGTCTGCATCGTGGCCATCACAGAGTTCTTCTGTAAGGCAATGACTGTAGGCAGCCTTTAGTGCTGGGTGCCTGCAGGGATGGAGAGGATGTTTGTCCTTTGCTACCCATTAGACCAGCTCAGGGATCAGTGTTACCTTCTGGAGCTTCAGAAACCAGCCATAAACAAGGTGAGCAAGGGTCTTCTGAGATAGACAAGTCTGTCTTGCTCATGTGTGGAAGCCACAGCAACCCTGAAATATGAACAGTTGTTCTCCTCCAGGTCATACTGACAGGAGCCTTGGAGAGTTTTTGGTCTATTTCTACATTATGCCAAATAATTTAACTAGGTAATAAATACTACCTAATTAGTCCCATGGCACTGCAGAAAGCCCAGACATTGATCCTCTGGGATAAAGTTTAATGACTGAAAAGCTTTCCTTGATTGCTAGCACTGAAGGTGTCAGCAGAGTAATGACCTTGCTTGGTCACAGCCTCCAAGAAAAGTCGTCCCATTGAGGTCAGCAACACCCCTCTTAAAATAGTGCACAGGAGGCAGACTGCATGTGGATGGAATTTGCAATATTGAACCCATAAAAAGGAATATAGTGACAGTGTTTTGCTCCACACTTAGTAATTCACTGTCCAGGCCTTTTCCTGTTTTCCACTGCAACATAACTGTTAGTTTTAACAAAACCGTTTTGTCTAAGGCTGAATTAATTTCTTTAGAGCAATGAAGTGGGGTTTTGTTCCTAGCCCTTTATTTCTGCATATGTATAAAGTTGCTGAACTTCCTCTGCTGGATAAAATTATCCATCATGAAAATACAATTAGAAAAGTGAAGAATCGGGATATTTTGGAATTGTTGAATATTTCTGCTTCGTTGTCAAGACACTCAAGATGTGTATTTATATATACAGGGTATATGATATGCATATTTATATTTGTTTATTTGCAGATAGATAGATAGATAGATACTTCTCCTTTGCATACTACTGCTATACATGTGTGTTCTACTGGGAGTTTCCTTGTGAAATAAACAGTTGTTCTAAAAGGTGCATATTGTCATAGGTCACTCACGAGATGTTATTTATTACAGACTGCTCTGAGTAACTGAAATCCCAGCAGGAACTGATGTCTAAACTCTCTTACCCCTTTCAGTGATGGGAATCACAAGCAGGTCCTGAGTAAAGGATTGGTACAGGAGGGGCCTGCCAATATGTTTTGCCAGACACAAAGACTGTTGTGAGGATACCTGCCAGCATTTGAAAATTATGAATAGAGACAACTGGACAGGAAATAAGTGCCTGTTTCATAATTCTGCTGGGATATACTGGGCCCTGAACCAATTTCTCCATTGAAGTCAGTGGCATTGCATGGGGCAGTGCAGACTTTATTCTTAAAAATGTTCAGACTTGGCAGGGTAGGTGAAATGCAGATCCTGTCCTTGGCAATCTCTGCACGCCTACCTTGTATTGCAGAGTAGGAAAGTCCCCACACGGTCTAATCTCTTCAGATCCGAAGTTTACCTGTTTGTCACTGCAATTATTTTCAACTGCTATGTTTGTACTCTCCACGGAGAGGAATACTGGAAATACAGAGGTGCCTCAAAGTCAGTGAGCTCAGCTGAGCTTTAAGTAGCCAGTGTACCAGTACAAATCAGTACCAGAACTACGAGCAGCTGCCTACTGAAAGCAAGTCTTGCTTTAAATTGAGGCATTAGAAATAGCTATATTTATGGGGTTTATGTGTATATATGTAGATATACACACACAAAGTTGTCTTCTTAAAGGGAAGGTTGCAATAGTCTTCATGAATACATTAAAATACAATATGAGGTTTCCTACCTGACTCCAATAAAATATATTCCTTCTTTTAAATGTAATCATCTTAATTTTTTTTTCCCTTTCCTGAGTCCTGTTATCAGAATATATGGGAATTCAAACCTGGTGTGGGAGGCTGGAGAAAGTATTTGAAAATTAAGGCATATCAGCCTGTAGACTGCCATAGTTTTTGTG
This sequence comes from Campylorhamphus procurvoides, assembly GCA_013396655.1. NCBI lineage: Eukaryota > Metazoa > Chordata > Aves > Passeriformes > Dendrocolaptidae > Campylorhamphus > Campylorhamphus procurvoides. Next base: position 184,357 of record WBMV01004635.1, read on the forward strand.
TGTTAAGGAATGAGTTTTGAATGCAGAAAGGAAATATAGTTTTGTAAAGGGCTCTTCCATGTGCAGTGCAGCAACAGGCCATGTCCTGCAGTCATTTCATGAGCTGCCACTGCCAGGAGAGTTCTGTCAGGAGCAGAAATGTCAGCTTGGGACTTTAGCGGGGGAGGGATGCTAATTGTCTTGCATTAACTCCAGTACAACACTGTTAAGTGAAAATCAACCAAAAAAATGTATGAATAATTGTGAATGAAGTCCAGATTGAAAAGCTTCTGGCTCGTGCAGCTGCAGAGTGTGTGACCTCTCCAGGGTTTGATAGGGAAAAGTTGCCATGGGAATGGTGGGGCATTGTTTGTGGCTGACTTCAGCTTTTATTGTTGTGCTCTGATTACAGCTTTTGTTTCACTGTCAAGTATGGTTATTACATGCCAGCTTGAAACAAAGATGTATTTACAGGGTATGGCCGAGTTCAAATGATTTCTATATTTAGAGATAGCACTGCTTTAAGCAAGGGAAAAAAAATCTTTATTCTTATTTCAGAAAACACTAAATTCTTCAGTATAAATATAGTGTAACTTCCCAGTAAAACTGGTTAAACATCATTACTGAAAATTGCTGTTTGCCTCTAGGACTGATGGCAAAAGGCTCTGAGGAAGTACCTGAGCCCCCAGGATGGTGTGAGCAGGGAAGTGCAGGGGATGATTCTCCACATGTCCAAACTCACTGAGTCATAGAATCAGGTCCCTCTTGAGTTGGGAGGGACCCACAAGGATCAGAGCCCAACTCCTGGCCCTGTGCAGACCCCCCAACAATCCCACCCTGTCCCTTAGAGTGTTGCCCAAACCCTCCTGGAGCTCTGGCAGCCTTGGGGCTGTGCCCACTGCCCTGGGGAGCCTGGTCAGTGCCCACCACCCTCTGGGGGAAGAACCTTTCCCTGATATCCACCCTCCCCCTGCCCTGACACAGCTCCAGCCATGCCCTGGATGCTGTGCCTGGTCCCCAAAGGGTGATGCTGTGCCTGGTCCTCACAGGGTGATGCTGTCCCTGAGCCCCACAGGGTGATGCTGTGCCTGGTCCCCTCAGGGTGATGTTGTCCCTGAGCCCCACAGGGTGATGCTGTGCCTGATCCCCACAGGGTGATGCTGTGCCTGGTCCCCACAGGGTGATGCTGTCCCTGAGCCCCACAGGGTGATGCTGTTCCTGGTCCCCTCAGGGTGATGCTGTGCCTGATCCCCACAGGGTGATGCTGTGCCTGGTCCCCACAGGGTGATGCTGTCCCTGTTGCACCCCAGGACAAAGCTGGCCCTTCTGGCTGCCCCTGCCATCTCAGTACCCATTACCAGGGCAGGTGTCCCATTCATAGGTTGGTGTGATTTTTAGTGTTATAATGAAGATAGTTCTGCTGTGGACAAATGGCCCTTGAGTCCTTTGCTAGTTTAGCAATGTACACATTATATCTTGATTTACTACATTCTTAGAGCTTGCTGTCCGCAGGATGTCCTTGAGGAAGAGGAGCTGACTGCTGCGTGTCCTGAGGGCACAGTGCTGACCTTGCCATGCACCAGGGCTCCCAAGTCCCCTTCCAGGGCATTCCTCTCCAGGCTGGCGTTCCCTAAATCCAGGGTCCCCTGTCCCACCTGCAGGACCCGGGGCCTGCCCTGGGAAACATCACACGGTCGGTGATTGTCAGCTCACAGGAACGTGGCACGTTAAAGGCTGGAAGGGACCTTAAAGGCCNGGATACCCCAAGGCGCTCCCGCTCTGCCCGGACCCCGGTGAGTGCCGCGGCCCCGCCCTGGGTGATGCCCTTCCTGCCGCGCCTGCCCGGTGTGTGGCGGCGCAGCGCCCCGTCCCGTCCCGCTCGGCCGGCGCCGCTCCCTGCCCTGCCCTGCCCTGCCCCGCCCG
>WBMV01004635.1:188762-299889 GCA_013396655.1 Campylorhamphus procurvoides
GCCCGGCCCGGTGCGGGGGGTCCCTCCGTGCCGGTGTGCCCCGCGGGATCGCCGCCGTGGCCGCGGAGGTGAGAGCGGGGCGTGGGGGAGTGAGGGGGCTGTGAGTGTGGGCACAGCCCTGGTGTGTGTGTGTGTTTTATGGGCACAGCCCAGGTGTGTGTTCTATGGGCACAGCCGTATGGGGTGTGCTCTGTGGGCACAGCCGTGTGGGGTGTCATTTGGGCACAGCCCTGGTGTGTGTATGCTCTATGGGCACAGCCGTGCTGTGTGTGTGGGCACAGACGTGTTATGTGTGCTCTGTGGGCNGTGTGTGGGCACAGACGTGGTATGTGTGCTCTGTGGGCACAATTGTATTGTACTCTGTGGGCACAGCCGTGTGGGGTGTGTGTGTGTTCTATGGGCACAGCCGTGTGGGATGTGCGCTCTCTGGGCACAATTATATTGTACTCTGTGGGCACAGCCCTGGTGTGTGTGTGTTATGGGCACAGCCATGTGGGGTGTGTTATGGGCACAGCCGTGTGGTGTGTGTCCTGTGGGCACAATTGTATTGTGCTCTGTGGGCACAGCCATGTGATGTCTTCCATGGGCACAGCCATGTGGTGTGTGTGTCCCCCGGTATGGAGGGGTTGCTTTTTGGCTCGGTGGGTTCGGGAGCCCTTTGGAGGGGCCTGTGTTGGAGGAGCTGTTGTTGCCTGTGTCAGCTGTTGTTTGCTGAGCTGAAGCGATTTTAAATGGATAACCTGACCATAAATGAATGTTAAAGTGTAACTACTGTTGTTATACCTGCGGTTTTTATCACCTGTAAAATTCCGGATAGGCGCTTGACGTGCTGCTGACTTAATACAGAATTAAATACTGCCTGTGTTGTGCAGTTCCCTTAGGACGGACTAAGGCATGACCTTCATAAAAGGCATTATATTAGTGCATAAAACGTTTGCAAAGTAACATCGAGAGGACAGCAGTTTCTTTTTGGGGAACAGACTGCTGTTTTGAAATCTTTTTTGAAAACATGCCTCATTTTCACTAATCAACGTGCTGTGTTTATAATCAAGCAGAATGAACAATCTTCAAGAGGGGAAACAGTTATTAATTTGTTAGGCTGAGCATCTGAGTTAGGCGTGAGCAAAACGGTGTTATTTGAGTAAAACTCAGCTGTTTAAATTTTTTTTTAGATTCTTGAGAGCTAAATCTCTCCATGCTTCACCTCCTTACCAAAGCAGAGTACTTTTAAAGAGACTACTAAGCATATAGCAAGCTGGATGGCATCAGCTTTTTTGTTGCCTTCTGACAATTTCCCTGCTTTACTAACAGAGACTGTAATGTCTGTAAAGATAAATTTTCTGTTCTCTTCCCGTTCCCCAATCCCATCCATGACATTGGAAGGCAGAGCCATATTTGACTATACAGTTTGGGCCTAGGAGGTGTGAGGAATGGCTTCTCACTGTTGAATCCAGCAGGGTTTGTTGGGGTTTGTGGGTGTTTTTTTTTAGATCTGTCCACTTCCTTTTTTATATTTGGGCTGTATTCATTCTAAAGCAGCACAAATACAGTCTTTACTGAGCTGGAACTGTACCTGGTAACTTGGGTTGCTCTGTGATGAGATACTCTGTCTTACTGAAGTTACTGTGCTGGGATGAGAGTTCTTAATAGTTTTGAAAATAGCTATGAAGTGTGATAAATTCGTGTTAGTTTATTTCACAGCTGAGTTACAACTTCAGAGTTTATAAACTTCAGAGCAAATTCAGTAGTCTTCAAGAGGGTCAATACATCCAATTACGTATAAGAAGATCCTAACTTTTTTCACTTGTTCTCATGTGGCTCCACACTGGATAAATTCACAGGACACTCATTACTTAACAGTGGGTTTGGAACAGCGAGCTTACGTTTCAGGTCCCTGCAGCCTTGTTTCCTACTCTTGGTTATTTTTAGTTGGGGGAGTCACACAAGTAACAATACATAAAACTCTCAGGTTTGTAAAGCAGAGAAATGTAGAAGTGCTGCTTTCCTGTTTGTCACGAGTCCATGTTAAAAGTGGGCTGAAATCTCTCGTGGTAGAGAGAGGTGCTTAGACTGGTTGGTATTTGGAAAACCTCTTAATTCAGGGATAGGTAAGCACTGATGCAAAAAGTGCTAACTCAAGAAATAATACGGGGGGGTTGTGTATCCTGGGTATCACTGAATGCTGGACTCATGGAGTCAGCTTTGCATACAAAATAAAACTTTGTTCTCGTCTATTCTGTTTGCAGTTATTAAACATTGTGATTTAATTTTGCGAGTGTAGAAAATTTGAGTTCATCGGTTCTAAAGATAAAATCTGTTTTCTTAAGCTATTTCATTGCTTTATAGCTACAGTTGTCCTCATGTTCCATTGTGTAGCTCTGCATTTTAAGGGTGAAATTAAAGACAAAGATGCACAGTGCATTACTGACAGGTATATTGCAGTGTTTAAATGTTTTAAAGAAGGAGAGGCTTTCACTTAAATTAGAGAATAACCAACGAAGAACCAGTGGATGAAGAAAATAGGCAGCATCTTATTGGTTTTCTTCCTTCTCCACTTGTATTTATCTTTCCTCAAGAGCCAACAGACACACACATGGGCAATAAGGAAGGTATGTAGCTGAGGAAGAGATCTGAATGCAGGGAAAGGCCTTGTTTTTTCCAGGTAGCGGTGTCTTATTTCTGAAGGCAAGGGGGCTATATCAGATCAAATAAAGGCTGCTGTATGTCAGAGGGTCAGTGTAGAAGAGAGGAAGTGCAAAAATCATTTTTTATTGACTGTAACAGATTAGAAAGAACTTGAGGACATTACTGAAATGTGGACAGATCTGTGCTTGTAACACAGTCGCCAGTGTAGTGCTGGACGTAGCCCAAACTGCCAGGCCTGCAAAATTCTTAATCTATTTTAGTAGATTTAGAATTCCATCGAAGTCTTTATTACTGACTGTTCCTGGTTATTTAAGCTGACAGTTATCAAAGTAAATGCAGTTCTTTCAGAGTGCAGCAAACCAGCAGTGTTGGGAAGTGAGTGCATGTTCTAATGAGAAGTTTTCCTTGCATGCTCTGCTGTGCACTTGGATGTGTCCAGCTGTACATCAGTGTTTAGACAAACAAGAACTTGTGACACAAGAGCATGTATCTTTCTTGCAAGGTGGTTTTTGGCAGGTTGTTTTGGTTTTTTTTTTCACTGATAATTATTACTATAGAAACATTCTTTAGAAAATACTTACTGGGGTTTGGAGCTAAGTGAGCCTTTGTACAGTTGTATAATTGCATGAAAGTACAGGATAGTAACTTACTTCAGTGCCAAAATAGGAGAATTCAGGTAACTGGCTTTAGCATAAAACATTTTTGCAAAGTGGAGCAAGTGCTTAAGAAGTCTCCAGGAAACAAATTATATAAGAAACAGAACAGTCAGTACATGTATTCTTTTGGTTTTGGGCCTAAGTGCAGTAAGACATGGCTAGAAGCATTGCTATCAATGATTTATAAAATTATTTAAGAAACCTAAATATCAAAATTCTAGTGAGCTTATCTGACATTTAAAAATGATGTAACTGCTTTTAAAAAAACTGCCTGCTGAAGAGGTCAGAGTAACGAGAATGGTTCAAGTTCAGGTTTTGAAGTTACACTTCAGTGCAGAGAATGACTGACATGAGTTGGAATGGGAGATCTGGCAGAGCTGTTTCAACATTTTTTTCTACTCTTGCACTGATCTCTCAAATTAGGGCTTTGAAAATACACGGGTCTAAGGTCATCTTGCCACATGCTGTACCCTAACTGGGAGAAATATTTAGATACGTGTTCATATATGGCTCAATTCTATAAATAACACTTTCCTCTCAGTGCTTGGTAAAGCAGCAGGGTTTTGTTGCTGTTGAGGAAGGAAGCTGGTTCATTGTCTCAGCACTAAGCAGCGTTTTCTCCCTCCAGGGACTTGCAGAAGCATCTAGAATGTGTAGGTGTTTCTTTAATCTTGGAGAAGGAACTTATTAAGCTTTCTGGTGCAGAACTGTATGAGCCATTTACTTTTAACAGATGTTATCTGCTCGAGGAGGGAGCTGCAGGTTTGGTAGACATTTGTGGCATTCAACAGTTTAAACAGTTTTCAGGTTTGAACATATGCCTTTGCCTTATAATCTGAATAGTTTCAGGTATTTTTATGTAGAAGAAAGGTGGTTCAGTGGTGAGGTTGCTGCTCTGGGACTTGGGAAACAGGTTCAGCTCACTGTGTTGCCAAAAACCTTCCTGTGTGGCCTGGGACAAGCTGCTTCTCTGTCCCTCTGTTCTCAGACTGAGACTGCAGAGCTTTGCAGGAGCATTGTAAGGGTATGTCAGGCGTGATGTGTCCAGGGTGGTAGTCCAGGTGTGGTAATAGAGCTCCATTGTGCTGCGAGGGAGAGGCTGAAAAAACTGCCCAAGGTAGAAACCAGGGATAAGCTCCAGGCAGGAGGAGTAAAACCAGAAAAATATTGGGGGAAAAAAAAAAAGCTTTTGACTGGAAATATCTTGGGTCAGTTAATGACAGAGAAAACAAGTCCTTAAAACTTTAAAAAGCATTGCATTCCTTTTCATGTTTAAGAAAATTTAAAAGCAACACTTAAAATACCCGCACAAACATGCAAATCTTTTCTGTTATGGTTCTGCCACACAAGGAACAGTAGCAAAGCTCTCTGTTGCTGTTCTCTTCTTTGGAAGATGGTTTTTATTCTAGCTAACCATTGCATCCAGATATTTTGGGTATCAGTGTTGTTCCTTTGTTACACTGGTGTGATAGCCCCAATCTTTTAAATTAGGTCTGATTTATTGACTTTTTGTGTGAAAGATTTTGAGAAAAAATAGTCTATATCTCCCCACTTCCCCAAGGGGAATTTGCAGCCACCTCTAAAGAAAAATGTCTTTAGTAGTTACAGAGCTACAAGTATTTTGGATCCAAAATCCTTCTGGTAGAAATAGGGCCTTGTCATTGCTGTAAATCGAAGAAGTAGACTAGACAGCAGTTATTAAGATTTGCAAACACTACATTGTTGAGAGTTGACACTCCCAGCAACAGTCTGCATACTGACAGATAGGTGATAAATTCAGTCATTTAATATATAATTGTTTTGATGTGTATGCTCTCCTTGGGTGCTTTGGTACCCACCACATTTACATCCCATGTCCAAGAAAATGTGTTTGAACTTGTTCAGACTAGTGAGTTAATTAAGTGTTCTGCTGTTAAAGTCTAAAACAGTTACATGCCAGGTCTGCTGTACCAGTGAACAGTCCTCTTGAAGCTGCACTTCAAAAGATGTTAAATATATTGGTTAACTCTTTAGGGAGGCTTAAATTGACAAATGCAAACTTAGGCTGTACTAAAAATTGTTTGACAAGTTATTTCTGTATCTGGTAGACTCTGTGCCTGTGTGTGCACTAGTGCTGCTTAAAGGATGTTCTTGCTTCGGAAGTGTTTCTGCTTATTCAGGACTTCAGACTTTGGTTATGTTGTTTTTTTCCTCATTCTTTTTAGTATTTCTTCTTAAATCAAGTTCACAGTAGGTCCTGTAATTTATCTATACTGTTTTGCTAACTTGTGCTGGTGCTCTGGTTTTTGGGTGGAGGAGCATTTCTTCAGAAGGCTCATTTGCTCCCCTCTTGGGGGAAGGCAGCAGGACGGTGTGTTGAAAACCAGCCTAGTGCATGTTCATGGAACCTCCAGGATTTCCAGGCATGTTGTTGCACATACACAGGACTTGTGATCCCTCTGGAGCGTTTCCATCCCACAGTGTGTAGGTCAGACAGCAATCCTGCAAAGTGCCAGGAGCCTGGTGACTTCCTGGTACTGTTGGGATTACTGTGTAGGTGGAGTGGTGTTATTCTCCATATGCACTGTGACTTGGGGTTTGGGAAACACCTTTGTCAGTGCAGAGCAACAGCTGGGCAGCAACTGGTATTTGTGTCATCCCACAAACAAGAAGGAAGGTGAGGAAGAAGGTCAGCAACCAGACATGGGCTGTACCTGATGTGAGGACAATTCCTTGGGCTCGTGGCTTGCTTCCAAGGAGGAAAGCTGCTGGAAATTATTTCTGTGAGAAGTTGCAGGTAATGATGTGCTTCAAGTCAAGTGTTTGTGTGCTGGCACTGTGCTAGAAAACCTGTCACTGCAGATAAGCTTTCACTTACAGGGTTTCTTTCTGAGTCAGGTGAGACTTTCATTAAATAGGCCAGATTTAATTTTCATGATTTAAGTTGTATTAAAAAAAGAGGAGGGTGGGGAGGAGGGGAGGCAGTGTCCCAAAAACCTTACTGTTTGGTGGGAGCTGAATTTTCATCTCCCACCATGGTAAACAGGAGCTGACACGTGTTCTATAAGTGCTCGTTGGAACTCTTGCATGAGACAGACAAAGCCTTGTTCTGCCTAAAGAGCTTTCACTGCACTTGCACTTACTGAAGAGCTCTGAGATTAGTCCTAATCTCTGTGAATCCTTGTGTATATAATTGATAAGTGAGCTAGATTCTGGGGGAGATATTTCATCTTTGCAGTACAGGGAATTTTTTAGCCACATAGTGGTTTGTTTATGCAGTGAACCAAACATAGTCTGTACTGAAAAGTCCCATGGTATTAAAATAACAGTGAGGTGAAATTTTTAACAGCAGTAATTTTTCCTTCCTGAGGTTTTAATATAGAGGAACTGTGACTTTTTTTTAATTATTCTGCTCTGATTTTGCTAAATTAGATCTATAAAATCAAATTTGATAATCAGTTACTTGCGTTGAGTGCTTTGGTTTGCATTAAATCCTTTTACATCTTTTAAAAGGGTCAAACCTTCACCTGATAATCTTCTATTCATTATTTGGTACTCTAAATGAACTGAAAATTCAGTTATTTACAGCACTTGTTAGGCTCCAGTTTGGTAACAAGTGTTAAAGGAATATGCTCTCTTTGAGCTCACAGTAAGACAGAGTTTTTAATGTTGTCTTAAACTTGTGTTTGGAGAGAGTAATATGTGATATGTTGTGCTCTTAGTAGACAGATTTCAGACAGATGTAATGTGAAATCACAGTTTTTCAGGTATTCAGCTATTCAGAGCTGGCTTTAGTGTCTGTCCATTTAAATTTGGAACTTGCCTTTGGATCTATATGCAAAAGGTAATCCTTTACTACTCTTATTTATAAAAGTTTCCCTCGGTTTGGCTTCTACTTTGGCACATTTTGGTGCTGCTGAGGCAGATAATTTTTTTTTCAAGTAGTACTTTCCAAATTAATTTAACACACTCTTATGTACATGCTGCTGTTTCATCAACAATGTTAAAGTACTCTGTGAAAACTGAAGAAGATATTTTCAACTTGCTAATTTCCTAACCAGCTGGCCTTTTCATTTCTTGAATACTTCACAGGAAGGAGGTCTATGTTTGTTTATAGTAGGGAATTTATACCCAGGATTCAGAGTGAAAATCAGCAAGACTGGCTCAAAAATGGCAAACTCCTTTTTTTAACCAGCCTCACCTTCTTTTTTTAATTGAACTTCCTCAAGTCAAATAAGCTTCACCAGGGTTTGTAGTTCGATGCAGATGGGAATTGGAAATAGCTGTCAGTGTGTGGAATCCCAGTGCTCAGAGTGGTTGGCCTAAATGAAACAGAGAGTATGGAATAAAATTATTATTGAAGTTAAACAGGTTTTTATTACTAATGAGTAACTACTATTACTAACAAATAAACCTAGTAAGTAAAGTGCTTATTCTGTGTTTAATTTTTAATTTGTTGTAGTTGTCATGAATGGAACAATTTCTGTAGACTAAGCCTGTAAGTATTTTCAAGAAAAAGGACTGTTTGTCTGATTTAGAGTTTTGCAGATGGCATTTACATTAAACTTTGAAAAGGCTTATAATAGTATTAAAAATAATTGTAAATAGTAACCAACTCTGAACCTGCATTTTTCATCGTTTTAACTAGTCTGAAATTTAATTGTAATTTTTAACTGAAATTAATAAGCATTTAAAAACTTGTTTTGAGGCTTGTATGAGATAAGTCAAAGTAAATTAGAGTAACTATATTCTGTTTTCCTCATACTTATCTCTGGTTGTATCTTATTTTGAGTAACTTTGCATTACTTAGACTTAATATGTAAGTGATGAAAACTGAACTTCTGACTCCTGTAAAGACTTGGTGTTATTAAACATATTCTTCACTGTCTCTTAGCTTTGTTATTTTTCTTTACTGCTTTGTAGGCTGGTCATCACTCAAAAGTTATTAATAGCTAAACTTCAAGAGTGGTTTTTTATAGTGGCCTCATTGCACAGGATGCTTCCAGGGCTCTTAGAGGGACAATTAAAATACTTGTTTTAGCTCAGCAAAAACCATTAATAGGTGAGGGGTTTTTTTTTGTTTTGTTTTGGCTGTCTTTAAGAGATCAGTGATAGAGGAGAGTTTTGCATCCTGTGCAGTGCGTTTCCTTGTTTCCTCATATCCCAAAGCCTTGGGCTCCTATTGCAAATACCTTAAAATGGAGGAAAGCAGTTAATAAATTAAGAACAGTTGAATCAAGAGCATGAAACATCACTTAGAGAAATTTCTGCAAAAGGTTTTGAGGAAGTACCAGTCTGTTTCATCGTGTCACTTGCAGATCAGTACATGAAATAGGCCAGTGACTGATGGATTCAGGCAACTTCAGAACATTTTCCTTAGAACTCCACTCTTCGCCTAAAACATATTGAAATTTTTACCCAGACAATTTGTCTTTTGCCTTGCTGGTACACTGGAAAAGACAGGAATGGGTGGCTTACCCTGACTTACCAAGTCTTCCTGGAAAACAGCAGATCAGTGTTTTGAAGGCAGAATCATGGCTTAGTAAGACTTAAGTACGAGATAAGGCTGCTGGTTTTGTTAGATGATTCATCAGTGCAAATGATGATTTTTCTGTTTTGTGTTCTGTTTGGGAGTTGGATTAGGTACTGGGAGAGGGATATGTTGTTTGATATCTTTCATGGTTTGGTCAGGGGTAGGAGAGGTCAATGCTACTAGTGCTTATTTCAGGGTTTTTAATTTTGAAAAGAGATTACTTATGCTTAGGAATTCTCTCCCAGGTGAATACTGGCTCCTGCAGCTGCTTGCTGCTTTTTTTCCTTCTTGACCACTCTAGATATCTAAATTTAGGGGGCAGTGTATCCTGGAGACTAACAGTTCTCATTTTTAGATGTAGTTAGAACGTTGATAATAGTGTCACAGACTTCTTGAAATCGAAGTCATGTCTTCTCTGTTAAACAGAAGTATCCAATGTCTGTTGTGCCCTCCAGAGCAAAAATAAATCACTTGAAAGGTCTTTGGGAAATAGAAAAGCTCGGCATGTAATTTTAAATCCGTCACTTCTGAATTATCTTTGGTTGTCATCAGAATTGCAGGCAAATCACATCTCCAGCTCCTGGATTAGTGTTTCTCTGCCATGTTTTTGGTATTAGGAAATTGTAGCTTAAAGGGTTGTGTGAAAGATGAGCAGAGACATTGTCTCACAGTTTAAGTGATCTCTGTGGTGGACTGCCTGTGCTGGAAGGGTTTCAAGGGATTGAAAATAAAGAAGTTTGAACTGTAATATTAATGTGGCTTGTTTTTAGAGGCTGTTCCTGAGCTGGTTGTCTTTCTCCCCCTCTTCCCTTCCTTGTCCTAGATGTACACCAGAAGGAAACCTTTCGTTGCCGTGTTCTTCAGGGGATAAGCAGGACAGTCTGAACTCATCCCTTCCCCTGGGGAGTCAGTAAATGGTCAGTAAAGAGATGACCAGCTGGAGAGTAGCTGATTTACAGCAGGAAGCTGATAGTAATTGCCTAGGCAAAAGCCAGGAGCACTCACTAATTAAGCTGTCCCTGGAACTGCAGGAAAGACTGGAGATTGCTGGGGATGCTGCTTCCCTTCCCTTTGTGGTGATGGAGCTGGTGTAAACAGTAGGGCTTGCAAAGGGGGGTGGGGAGGAGGGATGGGCATGACTCATGGCATCGTTTTATATTTATCAGGTGGAGCTGTGTGAAGGTTGTTCTTCATTTCACAGAGATGAGTAAGTAGGTAACGTGTCTTTCTTAATCTTCTTAGCTACTAGAAAAAGAACCCCAAAGTCATCTCCTGGGGTAAGTTAAATCCAAAGTTTCAAATGCCCACATGTTAATAGAGCAGGAAGTAGAACTGTTACTCTAAATGAAAGAAATAAAAGTAATAAATTATACTCAGGACTTGGGGAAACGACATGTAAAATAAAGCTAAAAGGTAAGCCAAAGGGCTCATCTAGCTGTATTTCTTAATCAAGCTTTCCTGTGGGTAGTGCAAAGCCTATGGCGTGGTCTTTTTATCCGCAGAAAATTCCACTTTGTCTAGTCAGTCAGGATACTGTGCTTTGTACCTACCTGTGGATATCAAGTCAGAGGAGAGGCATAGAAAGGTTACCTGGTACACCACTGCAGCAGTCTTGTCTGGACTTTATACTTGAAGATACAGAGGCTGTGATCAATCTGTAAAGGAGGTGAGCTCAAGAACAGGTGCTGGTGGGAAACTAAAAATAGGAATTAATGTGGGAGAGTTGAAGCTGTCTGTTATAAATGGTGAAAAGGAGATGCTTGTGTGCCTCTGCAGGTTCTACTTGTGCAGTCATGCGTTTGCAGGGAGACTGGAGAAGGTGATCTGGGATTTTTATTTTTAGTGGTGCCCAGGCAGCCTACAGTGTGTGATATAAATGTTGGGGAATGTCAGTATATGTTGCACCTCAGAGGAAAAGAGCGGGGAGAGGGGAAACCCGAGAGAAGCTGGGCCGATGAGGTATGTACCTACTTAAATTAGTGCACTGGAAAGGGGGACGTAAAGCTTCAAAAATAAGTGAGACGTCCTGTTTGGATTATAACACAGCCCTCCAGGATAGAATTTAAGGGAGCTGAGGGCTTCCTGAATTCATACAGTGTGTCACTATGCACCACAAATGGGTTTTCAGAAATCTTTTAGTTTCTGGTGGGTTATGGTGAGAGCCAAGAGGAAGTGGGCCACAGGGATGTTTTTTCTGAAGCAGCACTATGTTATTGACCCACATCTCCCCTCCCCTGTCCACCCACCCAGGGGAGGGAAGGCAAAATGAAATGAAGTTGTGTGTGATCTGTAACAGGTTGGATGCCTTCAGCTTTTCTCTCTAAGAACTCATATCTTTTTATTTTTGATTCCAGAAGTGGGTAGAATAGTTAATACACTGTTCTGTGCTGCAGATTCTGCTGCAGAAAATAACTAAGGGTGCATGTAATAAGTGCTGTAAAATGTACACAGACCTGGAGATTTTTGTTTTATAATACCCTAAAATAATTTAATGAAAAATAAATCATATCTGTGCGAGAGAGGATCTTTGCTCTGAAGTTCTGGTGAATTCTTAGGCTGATGGCCGTCTAACCTCTTCAATTCCTTATATGAATCTTTAGAAATACCATGGGAATTCCATCATTGCTTTTTTGATCTTTCAGGAAGGGTATTTGTGGTGGTGGTGTTGTCATGTGTGTTAAGTACTGAAAGCAAGGCACAAATTGATTGATTTTTTTTTTTAATGTGCATATCAAATTGCGGTTCATTAATGAATACTGAATAGAATTGGTATTAATATACAAGGGAATCTTGCCAAGGTGTAATATGGTGGAAGCAAACTTTTAAAATTAGAGAACAGTTGTATGATATTATGTTTGATTTTAGTGCATTATAAAGTTACAGGGTTTTTTATCTCTTATTCTCTAAGAGCATCAGTCTGGTAGAGGTCAGTAATCCCATGAGAAATTTAAAACTAATCTGAAGAAAACAGCAGTTACACAACTGGAGCTTTTGAATTAATGATACTTTATGCTGTATTTTATTCAGAGGACAGAGGACCTGCAAATAATATAATTTTTTAGACTAGAAATCAAGTAGTAGTACTCAAAAATCTGTATTAGTTTAAGTTGTTGATTGTTGTTTTTGTTTTTTAAATATGAGAATTGGTTTATTGACAAATAAAAAATTGCTTCTGAATTTTGTCTCTTGCCCTGGAAAAAAAGATTTCAAGTACTGGAGAAGTTCAAATGTAGCTAATTGTATGTTCATAATGGAGCATTATGAGTATCCTTTCATTTGCCTGAAAAGGTTTTTTGAATCGTAGATTCTCTTATAGGGGTAAAAGTGCTTTGAAAATCCAGTTGGTTTTATTCAAGGATTCTTAATCAATTCGTATCTTGTTTCAAAAACAAGTTTTCCTTGTTTCATTTTCTTCACATCTGCAGAGAACACAGCCTTTAGTCTGCTCAGACAGGAAACCAGCCACCAATATTTGCTTTTTTTAGGCACAAGCCTTTTCTGGGCTTCATAAACTGTTGATATGAAGCCGAAATGGTGTCCTGGAAGTGCCGTATATTTTGTTGAGGGACCACCTGGCCCAGCTTAGGATAATACTGGTAAATGACAATCTTTATATTCATTTAAATGAAAACGGAGTGAGGTGCCAAGTTCTGCCACGCTGGAAGTGTAATTTAGAGAACAGATACCCTTAAACTTGCCCTCAGCTGTAGGTGTGTGTACAGGGAGATGTTTCAGTGTGGAATGATCCCAAGAGCCAGTAATTGAATTACTGATGACTATTACAATCATGATACTGTCTTGATGCTCAAGTGTTTGTTTTTGTATTACTTATTGCTTGGTTACAGAACTTGTCTTAGATCTGTGATATTTAAATGGTAAGGGAATGTACCAATAAAATTTAGACTACTTTTGAAAATTTTGTTACTTTATAGGAAAACAAGCCTTTGCATATTTAAACCATTGTTGCATAACTTAAATATAGAGACCTGTCTACCTTTTGGAAGAAGAAATTAAAGCAAATCAGTAAAGTGCTTAATGGAAAGCTTATACACATTTAATGTCCTTGTACTTTACCTCTCCTTCCTTTCCTATTTGTCTTGCATCTCAAAGTAAAGTGGGGTGACTTTGTTATATACAAAAATACATTTAACTTTAGAATTCGATAGCTTATATTATAAAAACCCAAACTATCATTTATAAGTCTGTCATCACCATGATATTGCAATCTCTTTTAACTTTTGGCAAATACTGCTGAATTGAGGTGATTAGTTCTGGTCCCTGGTACAAAACTTCATGCATCAAACTTGAGTTTGCACCAGAGGATTAGTTTGGTGTTGGGCACAAAAAAGGTTAGTTACTTTGTAGATTGAGTTAAATGACTTAATACTCTATTCTAGAAATTCTTCTACTATGATATCAAAATCATGATAATAGATTTTTTAAAAAATTGTTTCTCAAAATGATTGAACCACAATTTGGCTTGTATTATAATTAGTCATATAAAATGACAGCTGTTAATGCAAGTATACATCTGCATGTTTGTATATTGATTCCCAGTAAGCATGGTTATCTGCATATCTGAGTCCCCAAAATGAACACTGATTCCCCCCAAAAAGCACTTTAAAAGCCATACATCGTGTTTTACTGAGGTATATTCATAGCTACAGGTAATTATCAGGTGTCTGCCTCATTGCGTTTGTATGTAACTATATTTAAATCAAGTACCCTTAAGGAAATAATAAAAGTAAAGAATTTAAATAAATATTAAAATGAAACTTCCATGTTACACAGTGAAAGCTGGGAAATGTTATAAAAAGTGTGAAGTGCTTAAACCTTCTATGTCTCATGTTAATATTTTTGGATCTGTACTATTTCTGAGTATTGTAACAAAATGTAAAGACTGAGTCATTTCTTTCCTGCCCTGGGAAAGATTGGCATCGACCTGATTCTTATAATATAAACTACTGTTCACTGCCATTTTTAGATAAGTATGCAAATTTATCTTTAGTCTTACAGGGCTGGCTCTTAAAAGTAAAATGAGTGTCCCATAAAATAAAAGGAAGCAAAACCAATGGTGCAACGGCCTTCAGTAAGGCAGAGCCATAAAAGGTGAAGCAGGCAAAATGGGAATTGGTGGTCAGCAGTGCAGATTTGAATTCTATTTTTTTTAAACAAAAAAAACCCTAATCAAAAACTGAAATAAAAAAAACCCATGTCACTCTCAGACCTTAGTACCATGTGCAGCCTGTGTTTGTATCTCTATTGCTCTTCATACAACTGCCTTTTGACTGTTTGTAAGGATGAAAAGGTGTCTGTTCTTGGACCTGGTTAGATATGAAGTTCTGTTTTGTAGGAGAGAAGAAAACTGTGAACAGTGTTTCTAAAAGCTTTGTATTGAATTTGCCTAAGCAAAATATGAAAAACTGCATTGGGCAGGAGAGCTACTGACAAAGGTTCTTTCTTGTTGTGAAAGGCAGTGTCAGAGGAGGAAGTGTAACCCCAGTGTTCTCTCAGCTTGGTGTGTGTCGTGAAGGACAGTCTTTATTTCTGAGTGATCTTGGAAAAGCTGGTCTTGATGCTCCTCTGCCATTTGCCACTTGCATCTTTACACTTAGGCTATTAGATATCCTAAGCATACTCTTCAGAGAAGAATGAAAGGCCTATCTAAAAATTCGGTGGTGGAGAGGGAGCAGCTACACCTCACTCGTTCTTCCGTAGAAACCTCTTTGAGCTACAGGATGAAACTGCTCAAAATGTCATGTGCAGGCACAGAACAGTGTTAAAATTAATAACGAGGAACTTTGCTCAACTTCTGTGTTTTTTTGTTCCACAGTGTGATGTCCAGGGTCAGAAATGCCTTATGTGGATCGCCAGAATCGCATCTGTGGTTTCCTAGACATTGAGGAAAATGAGAATAGCGGGAAGTTTCTGCGGCGGTACTTCATCCTGGACACACGGGAAGACAGCCTGGTGTGGTACATGGACAACCCACAGGTGAGGTGGTCTGGCCAGTGGTTGCCTGGTTTACATCAATTCACACTTTTTTAACAAATTCACGTAAGAAAGATGGGGTTTAGTGCTGGATTATGGACCTGGAAACTGGGCAAGAAATAAGTTGTGTAAGTGAAATAATTATGAAATAATTATCGAATAAATAAATGTAACCAGATGAGTTAAATCCCATACATGCTGGTTTAACACAGGGGTTTTAATTCACCTTTAGACTTATGTGGAGGTGTGTAATCTTCCTTGCACTGCAGGGCTCAGGTAGCTGTTTCATATTACTTTACCTCAACAGAATCAGTCATTGAAAAGCAATTTCTGATCATGCCTGCAGTTGCAATCCAGCATGAATGAGGAAAGCTTGTATCCATTGTGATGGGGAGCATCCTTTAGATAAAAGCTGCTTTTACAATGTGCACATGGTAAAACATATCCATGTGTTTTCTAGCATAGGGAATAACAAATAATTGCTTAAATTTGGGGCACAGAGACAGTGTGAGTACAGGATCCAGGTCAGCTGGCAGCTGCCTGACAAGAGAATCTCTGTGTGCCATTCTGCCAGGAAGAACAGAGTTAAAATGCAGAGGTAAGTCTGCTGTTCAAAGGAGCCAGCAAAACCAAAATGTGAATGGTGTGCAGCTCGATGAATGTGACTTGTGACTGAAGCATTTAGCAGTTCTCACTGAGGAGAAAAACAATTTCTGGAAATAAGAGACTTAAAGCACTTGATTTCAATGGTTGGTATGAAGCAGTTCCTTTTTTCAGTTTCTCCTGTGATATATCCAGAACACATGGGCAAAAGCTTGAAATGCTGTAGAAGCTGCAATTCTTCAGACATTTTAAGACTTAATGATATTTGCACTGCACACCCAGGCCTAGTTTAGGCCTTTTTTTTTTTAATGATAACATTCATGTACAAATGAAAGGTTTTATTGCAAGGGGCAAGTTGAAGCTTCTTGATTTTCTTGCACTGCTTTAGTTTTGAAGAACAGCAGAGTTTTTATAGAATCACTATGTGAAGACCATTCTTAGTCCCTGAAGTGATTGGAAAATTTGTGAGGTGGCCTTTGAAGTGTCTGACATAATAGATGAATGTCACTTCTTGTCCCTTCCGCCTGCCGTGGTCAAAGTACATGAGATTCCAACATCTGTTAAGGAAAAAGTATTCTTTCCGGATTTCCTGGATGCAGACCCACAAGAATCCTTTTTCCTCTAGTAAAATACATAAACCTCTGAAACAATTACTATTTGTATTGTTCCTAACAGTCTTTCTGTTTTTAGTTGATTAACAGATGTGTGTATAATAAACAAGTAATTTAGATCCTGTTTCAAGCATACATTGTGCATTGTCTATAAACACATGTAGGGTTTTCTTTTTGTTGGTGGAATTATTTGCTTTTTATGCATAAACACTGGCTGTGATATGAGAATAAACTAGTTTCACTTTGTAACATGTGATTTGTTTCAGAATCTTCCCTCTGGATCTCCACCTGTTGGGGTCATTAAACTTACCTATATTTCAAAGGTAAGATAATATATAAGCCACTTGTTGCAAAATTCTTGATTCTAACTTCCAAGGGCCAGTTCTAAATATGTGTGGAAGAGAACTGAGCTGAGAAAGTCTGCTTTGCCTTCTCCCCCACCCCTGACAGGTGCTCTGTAATGTAAAAATGTCAACACCTACCTCGGAACAGGACACCTGCTTCTCTCCTCCCCCAGCACTGTGACATTTTAGAGACCCCCTGAAGGAAAGTGACCATTACTCTTTTTATGTTAATGAGCTAAAATGCAAGTAGAAGTCTTATATTTTCAGATTTCAATGTTTGTCTGGTAATGAATCCTTAAACTTAAGGTGTAGGGACATATGTCTTAAACTCTCTTCCTACCAAAGGCTGCACATGTTGAACTGAATTTTATGTAGTACTTTTTGTTACATCTGTATTGTTGTACCTAACCAGCTTGCTGTGCTGCTAATCTTTGAATTTAGCCACTTGAAAGAGAGTAAAACTTGTGATATCTGATATATAAATGTGCATACAAAATATACATGACATTTATTATCTCAATTTCCCTCCTAGGTTAGCGATGCAACTAAGCTAAGGCCAAAGGCAGAGTTCTGTTTTGGTAAGTTCTTGCATGTGGTGTGTGCATCAAGTACATTCTTCAAAAGTCTGAAACAAAGATGTTGTTCTGCAGTTCTGTTACAGTTAGTTACAAATGGGAGTGTAGTTTTAAAAATACCTTGTATTCACTGTTTTTTTTAGTGTGAGGGAAATGTTGGCTTCCTCATAAGGTGTTTTTGTATTTTTTCATATTGCAGCTTAATGAGGAGTGAGAGCTGTTTTTTAGCTGTCTGAAATTTTTGAGGCATTAATAAGCTAATGAAAATTGTTTTCAGAAACAGGGTGTGCCTATCAGCTATGAAGACAAGAAATGTAACTATTTTAATCTTGCTGATAAAAGAGTTGATTTAATCGATCTAAAAATACTGCCAG
Source organism: Campylorhamphus procurvoides (assembly GCA_013396655.1). Classification (NCBI taxonomy): domain Eukaryota; kingdom Metazoa; phylum Chordata; class Aves; order Passeriformes; family Dendrocolaptidae; genus Campylorhamphus; species Campylorhamphus procurvoides. The sequence goes on from WBMV01004635.1 coordinate 206,075, forward strand.
CCCGTGTTCTTCAGTTAAATGTCAGCCTCTGTTGCTCACTGAAAAAAAAAATAATTTGCTTAGGGTGCCTTCTCTGTGTTGGAGCTCGTGAAGCACTTGGTGAATCATCCCATGTGAGCAGGGGTTTTAGACAAGTACCTGCTGTGTCAGCTCAGTGCCATCTACAGCTTCTGCTGCACGTGTTTGTGTGAAGGGCTTTGCCTTCAGCACGTGCAAAGCTGCTCTTGCAAGTGGGCCAGCTCTAAAAAGCCTTAATGATCCAAGCTGCTGGCTGAAAGCTTTAAATATCACTAATTTAGTGCAGTGATTTTTATAGTTTTAGAGGAAAAATATAAATGTATTGTCTTTTGATTGAAATACCAGGAGTTTTTTGGTTAGCTCATTCTACAGTTTTGTACTTTGAATTTATGTTTGCATTTAAGTTTATATTTGTTTGTTTCAAACCATTCACTTTGGGGAGAAAAATTATAGAAAAGTAAAAAGTATCTGTTTCTGGCCTGCATTTGCTGTTAGTGGTGACCTGAAGGACTGTTATGTTACAGGTAGAGCAGCAAAATCTGTGCAGGTTTTAGCTGTAATGCTTCAGAGTTCCAGGAGAGTTTTAGTCACTGCTCACCTTAAAACCTGTTTCAAGATAAGTTTTTAAAATTTGTAACCTGTTACTGTTACACAGAAATATGTTTGTCCTTTTTGGTAAAGGATGCTGGGTGTTGCCAGGCAGAGATACAAACTTATTAAAATATGCTTTCTTTGCCAAGTCACTAAAGTAAAATAAAGATTTATGCTCTGGCTATCTTAAAGGTTTTTGGTCCTGAGCATCATCTACTTAGTAATCAATACTGATTTTTTCCAGAAATAAAAAGTAGAAAATAAAACCCAGTGATGATAGTCATGTTAATGAGGTTGTCACAAAGGGTAACAGATTCTGGGCAGAGAATGAGAGGGAGAAATTGTAGAAGTCTTCGATTGCAGAAGTCTAAAAGAAGTATAAAACTTGTTGCTCAAGGAAATTGAGAAAAAGGAAATGGAGCTCTAAAACATCTTGGTAAAATTCCATACAATTTCTATGTAATAAGAGCAATTTTGCAAAGTCTGTATGATGCCATTTAAGTGGAGAGCTTAAGTTATTATTTGTTTTTTTAGAATAAATCAATCCTCTCAAATGGATATATGTGTCTTAAGGTAACTTTCTAAAAACCAATGTAGCAGAGCACTTAAATACTTCAACTGGATTTTCCATCTGAAATCAAATCTTTTCATGATGATGTTGAGTTTGCTCTTAAATGTCAGTGTTGTTAACTTTTCATAATGGTTTTTAACAGTTATGAATGCAGGGATGAGAAAATACTTTCTACAAGCCAATGATCAGCAGGACCTAGTTGAATGGGTAAATGTTCTGAACAAAGCTACCAAAATCACAGTAAGTGATGGAGTTGATATTTAGCAATGCTTTCAAATGGTGACTGTCTCAAGGTGCTTAAGTGTAACCTTTGCCTCCCATTTTAATCACCACAAACAAAGCTTGGCTTGGCTTTCCAAGACTTGAAGGAACTGTACAGAACTCGCCCTAAATTTGAGTTTATTTTTTGGAAATCGGACAAAAATGTGATTGTCTTTTTAATTGCAATATAAGATGTTTTCTAATAATTGAAAATTAACTGTGCACATTTAATATTAACTGAAATATCTGGAAGATGCAAGCAATGAAAAGATAAACATAATATTGCCTGCTTTCAAAAGTTGGCATTTCTTAAAGTATCACTAAAATATTGAGCAAACACATCATGCCAAGTTCCAAAAGCTCTCTCCTCATTTTCAAGTAACATCCACACAAAGAAACACTAGGGGTTCTTCTGGCAAATGTGAAATTATTTGATTATTTTCTGGTTTGCACCAGGACAGCTTGTTACCTCGTGATAGAAAACCCCACGTGTTACCTCAGTCTTTTCAGGAGGCAGAAGTTATGGTTTTGTTTTCTCTCCAGTTTTGGGGAAGTGATGACAATGAACAATTTTGAGAGCCTACCCTGGCAAAAGAAGGGGCTCTGAGCATGGGTGCACACATTCATATTTGTTGCCAATAACTTTTCTCATTTTTGGGTTATCTGAGGATGTTTGCATGAGTTGTTTGCTTTGTTTTAAAGTAGCCCTTTCTTTGGAGTTATGAAAACATCACTACTAATTGTTAATAAAAAAAAACTCAGAAACAAAAAGCCTTCTCACTTGGTTTTTCCATAGGGAGGACACACCAGAACCAGGCTTGAGTTGTTTCCAGTTCAAGAAACAGATTGAATGAATAAATAAATAAATAATTGGATCAATTTAGAATTTAGTCTCAACAGTGTTTCTCATATGTTTAACTTGCATTTAAAATGGCTGATGAAATCATTAGTAGTCTGTCTTTGAAGGAACCAGCCTTTGAACTGTTAATCTGTTCACAGCTTATTTAGTACGGCCAATTATTTAATCAAATAATTAAGATAATTCAAATACTGATTTTTCACATGAGCATTACTTGCTGTAGATTGTAGTCCTCCAAGATTCATTGGATGTTTTAGTACTCTTGAGTGCTGATAATTTGGGAATGACTGCGAGCCTCTGCAGCTTGGCACATTGTGTACCTGTTTGTGAGTGCTGCTTGAAAATGCCTTCGTGTGAGGAGGTGTTTGTGGGGTTGGACTGCAGCACTTGAAGCAGGAGTTTGTGACAGCTGAAACACTTGCCCATAAAGCTGTAGCTCCAAGCCCTGTGCCCGGGGAGTGCCTTGTCCTTCAGTGCCAGACTTGGCTGGGAATGGAGTCACTCCCTTCACTTCAGGGGATGGGGATGGGGCAAGTGAAAGGATGAAGCTGCTGAGTTGTCTCGGCACTCTGCCAGCAGGACACTGTCCTGGCCTGACATTTGTGCTCTCAGGACTGTTTGTACTTCTTTGCAGGCAGTTTTTTTTGTTTTTTAAATAAGCAGTCCTGGGCATAGGAACTAGAATTACAGCAGTCTATAAAGTAGCGTTGTTTTTTTGTCTAGATCAACTCAATTTCAAGTTTATAATGTGCCACAGTCTTGGGTGATATTTCATGGTATAAAGACAATTTGTGTGTCCCTTCTTTCTGAAGGAGTTTGGGTGTCTTCTGTAAATACCCAGTAGGTTGATGTGTGGGATGTATGTGTGTGAGACTTGATCTCTTGTTGAAGTAATTTCAAATTTACTCTGTTAATATTGGAGGTGAGAGGAGATTAGAAATTAAAATGTCTCAGGTAGTCAGTGCATTTCTTAGGTTAAAGAAGTTTTTTCAGAAGTTTGAGTGTAAATGTTTCAGATCAAAACCCTTACCAGGGAAATGAAACTCATGTGAAGTTTTGATTTAGTTCCACATTTGAGATAATTATTTAATAGTTAATGATAGTTAGAAATAGGTAGGTAATGTCATTTTGGATAGAATTTAGCAAAATATATAGGATTAAGGGGGACAGTACACACAGTCTTCATGCCAAGTACATGTGGATACAAATGTCATATCGGTCAGACATCCTGTGAGAAAAAAGGCACTGGGATGTCTTCAGTTGAAAGCACTTACTACTGAAACTGAAAGAAACTGAAATACAAAGAACCAGTTCCTCTACAAATTAGCAGTGCTTCTTGAAGATCAAGTGTAGCACAGCAAAGCTTGCAATTGATTTCATCCATTGAAGTGCCTTTATTGGCACCAGTTTTCTGAGCACTAAAGCACAGTCATTACAACAAATTTTCATGTAAACTATTTCTAGCCTTTTAGAGAGCATCTGTTAAATCCTGCTGAAGAAAAAGTCAAATTCTTGAGAAATGCTGTGGTCTTTTTTAGGTCTTCTTGAAACTTACATCACTTGTCACATTCCATTTCCAGGTACCAAAGCAGTCAGACCCTCTGTGTCAGATGGATAATGCCAATCGTCAAGCTGAAAGCCCAGGTGGAAAGAAGCAAGTCTCTTACAGGACAGAAATTGTTGGTGGTGTTCCTATCATTACACCTACCCAGGTAATGCCCTTCAAACAAGTGGGTCATTATCTGATAGAGAAAGCTGTGTTTGACAGTGAGAGTAGGTTATGTATCACAGGACAGCTTCTCACCATGCTCAGGGGACCTGTACTTTTATCTACACCTTTTATTGATACTCACTTGTGGAGGTTGGGGGATTTTATTCCCTTTATACCCCTATAGATTATGGAGAATCATAGATGAAGAATTTCTTGAGTTTTGATTTTTTTTTTGCTCACACATATTGGTTAGCATGCTGAAATAATGTGTGGGGTTTTTTTTGTTTGAAGTGAATTGTTGGTGCTAACAATGCCAAAGTTCTGTCTCTTTAAGTGCCAGGAAAAGTGGGCAAAAAAGGAGGGAATTAAGTCAGTTGAGTATTTATACATTATTAGACACAGTAAGGATGACAGTAGATTATTGCAGAAGGGCCTTAGGAGGTAGGATATGTGGACAAATAAGATAGCAAGTGAAATTCAGTGAAAATAAATGCAGTGTAAGGAATTCTGGGAAAAGCAATTCTAGTTTTTATAGAAAATGCTAGATTGTGAAATAACCACTTCCACTTAAGTGAGGCGTAAGTGTTAGCCATACTATGAAAACCTAATCTTTGGGATCAGTAACAGTGGAGAACCCCCACAAAACATTAGGAATTACTAGAAAAAGAATAAGGAGCAAACCAGAAAAGATCTTTGTTGCTCTGTAAATCCTGGTTTTGACCAGACCTTGCCTATTGTGTCCAGTTTTGTTCTCATCTTAAAAACTAGAAGTGGCAAGGCTCAGAAAAACACTCAGGGGTGATCCATGTGGAATGACCTCCATATGAGGGACATTTGAGAAGCCTGGTACTCTTTGGTAAGGAGTAACTAAAGGAGGATGTTCTACAAACTAACAACTGGCAGGAATGGATGGTGGAAAGAGTCTTTTCCAGTCTTTCCCAGTATGAGAGCAATGGGCTTTTAAACAAAGCTGATGATGTGACCATGTGAACAAAAGGGAAGAAGGAATTCCTCTTTCAGGGAGCAATAAAACATAATGGTGCTCCTTGCCAAAAGATGCATGGATGCAAAAAGCTTTCCTGCCTTTCAGGGATTGGGCTGGCTCATGGAATTGGAATCTATGCAGTGTTAAAGATAGAATTGTCTGTTACTGGAAGTCCCCTGAGCTAGAATTAGTTAAAGATTAGATTATTATCTTGTAAATGACACGTATACACCTGAAATGCATTTGAAAAGGGTGAATTCTGATGTGTCTTGTGGTCCTTGAAGAAACCTTTTCATTGCAGTAGCCACCTCTAGTGGTTTATCCTTAAAGTCAGTTACATCTTGAGTTTAGGTTTGTAACTGAGTGTCTGTCAACATTATTTAGGAGTTTTCAGCACTTTCTTAGTTTTGCTTCTAAATGGAGCTTGCAAGTACTCACCAGAGCCCTTGGAGAGACTTATTGCCTCTGGAATTCGATTAAAGTATTTTGCCCTTTGAAATTGGAAATGGGATTTATGACTATGGAGTGATACAATTATATCTGGTACAGTTGTTCTCTGTCCTTTAGAGAATTCTGAACTTTCCTGCTTTTTTCTAGAAAGAAGAAATCAGTGAGTGCAGTGAAGGCGCTGACAGGAATTACCTGAAGCGGTCACAAAGTCACCTTCCTTATTTTGCTGCTAAGCATCCCCCAGATAATGCAATTATCAAAGCTGGCTACTGTGTGAAACAAGGAGCAGTGGTAAGTGTTTCAGAGTCAAGAACAAAGGTCCTGAGGTGGTAGTTGTCAAGTAGATAATTAAAAAAAAAAGACAGTTACCAATAAATGTATTGCTACTGAAAATAGGAAGGATGACTAAAAATAACTTATCCTTCAGGAACATTTTCTTTATGTCTGTTTTACTTCTTTTCATGACTTTCTTCGTGTTATGTTGTTGAAGACATTTTAGAGGGGCAAGGTGGGTGCACAGACTTTCACATTGTTAGTGCATGCAGCTTAGAATTCTGTTCTACAGTGATGTAGAGGTTCTTATTTTGTTTATTAAAAACATCTAAATTAAGGCAGAAGTTCAGTGTGGGCTTTTAAAATCACTAAAATGTTTGGAAGAAGCTGATTTTTCAGTTCAGAGGAAGAATTGTACAACTTATCAGACTGATTAACCCAAGTGCAACTATTCACATGGTGCTTTGCTAAAAGAAGGAACAGATAGTTCAGATTAAGCAAGATATGCATGTTTGAGTTCTGAGACTCATTTTATCTTGGATTATGAATCTTCTTTTTGTAACATTTCCTTTTTTAGTTAAAAATAAACTAGAAACCTGTAATGTATGGTCTATTAATGTTTTCTGCAGGATGTTTTTACTGCTGAGTTTCTACAGTTTGAATAAATCTAGTAACAGAAAATAGTAGCTTCCAGATCTTTAAATTTTTGCAGTTTTCAAAAAAAATTTATTAATTGAGCAGAGTCTTGCATAATTATTTTGGGGACACTATATATATATATATATACACACATCACACATTAAAATATAAAATTTATAATTATGATGAATACATTATTAAAATGAATAATTATGGATAAATAGGAATTATACTATTTAATATACTATAAATGTAAATGAGAATTACATAGTTCAATATATGCATAATATATGACATGTAAGTATATTTTATTTTATATGTAAAGTGTATAAATATTTATTTCTTTTCCTTTAACAGATGAAGAACTGGAAGAGAAGGTACTTTCAGTTAGATGAAAACACAATAGGGTATTTCAAGTCTGAACTGGTGAGTTTCCAACTGTGTGTTACTTTCCAGTGATAGTTGAAAGAAAATCTAAATAAATGCTTGTGTTTGAAAAATGTGCTTGTTCCTGCAGTTTTTAAGTCTTTACTGTAATAATTTTTCATGACTGGGAAAAACAAAGGTTAGGGGAACTGTTAACTTGGACTTCAATCTGTTTGGGAACCTGTCTGTAGGGCACTGAAGAACCATCATAGGATATACTCTACAATCACCCTGATTTTTGTATGAGTCCCTTACGTCACTTTGCAGTCACATATAATTAATTGTGTTCTTGAAATAGCAGATCATCATGGGAGAGACAAAACTGTAACCTTGCAATTCCTAATTTCAAGTTAGAATTACAGGCTCTTTTATCATACAAATGATAGACACACTTGTTTCACCAGGGCAGCCAAGACAGGCAAAAAACTGATTTTCTGTTCAGGAGCAACACTTGCAGAATTTGTTTAGGTTCCATAACATTTCTCCCCACTCATCACTCTTTGATTTTGAGTTAGGTACCTTCAGGCTTCATTTAAAAATTAAGTGACTGGTTCTGGAGACAATGTGTTTTCCCAAGAAAGAAATCCCTCACATCCTAACTGTAAGAAAATCTGTACCTGAGGAGTGAAGTCTGAGTTGCAGAGTATCACAAATGGAGTTTACAGGTCAAACATAAGATGTAAAATGTCAAACCCCCAAATTTCAGGCCGTTACTGAGGTGAACTTTGGCTTCACTTTTAATGAGAGTGTATCCAGCAGTAGCAGGAGTTGGATCTTGCATCATTATCTTTGTCAAGCTGTCAGCATAACAATTCTGACTCATTGCCTGTAATAAACCCTCTATTTTTATTTTAAAAAATCTTGAGTGCAGATTGCTCACAAACAAATCCTAGCTCAGTGAAGAACTGTACTGGAAAGGTGGTAGAGATGCCTGCACTTCCAGTGTTTGAGCAACATAAAATCTTGTGGCATCCTCTGTTCTTCATGTTAAATCCCCTTGCTGCAGTCTGAGAAAGGCACTGGGCTGACCAGCTGTCAGAAAACATTGAAATAGATCCTGCTTTACAATTTATACTGAAATCAGGGGTTTTTTTAGCATTTTGAGTCATCCCTCTTCACGGAAGTAAATATTGAATGTATAGAGAGTATAGTGTTCTTTTATTAGATTACTGTGGTTAACCAAAAAATTCCATGGTTAGGAAACCTAATCATGATAACATTTCACATATCAGATAATGTAGCACCAGACTTCCAGTTCTGGAGAGCTTCTCTTTGTTGACTTAGTTCCCAGTAGCTGCAGTCTCCAGTCAGCTATTCACCCTGAAGTTTGTCTAGACATCCAGCTTGCTCACCCTGGTTTGAGGAAGAGCCCCTGTCAGGTGGAGCACAGTGGAATACAGGCAATTATGAGACTCAGAAAAGGATCATTTCTGAGCTGAGTTTTGCCCTGCAACAGGTGTCTGGTACTCCAGAGATGATCATGCAGTTCACATTTGATGTATTACTTTGAAAAGTCATTGTAGTGCACGAGTGAATCTAAGAACAACAGAGAGGGAATGAGAAGAGCAAAATAACTGAAAACATTAGGTTTTAAACTCTTTACATTTCATCTGCTGTAGAAACAACTGATCTAATGAAGACTGATATTTGATGATGGCTGTATTTGGGTGACACTTGCTGTTCAGTATATATAACAACATAAATTTCTTCAGTATCTGTAATGGAAATGGTAGAGGAAGTCATTCCAGAGCTGACAGCTTTTGTTTTGTCTCCAAGCTGTAGCCAACTGAAGCAGTCCATTGTAACACTGCTTAGAGAAAACACATTAGAAGGGTAAAATAAGTTGTTTGTGGTTTACTGCAACAACCACCGGAAAATAATTGTATGTGTGACATTATGTTGTCATGGCAAAAGTGAAAGTATTTCTTTTTTAATGTTCCCGGTTTTTTCCCGTTATGTGCAACTTTGTTAACATTTCTTTTGTTATGGCACCAGATTTTTCATAGGCTTTAATAGTACTTGCTCTTTTACAGGTGTTACAGGATTGCTTTCTTTGTGTTATTTTTAACTGTATTAAGTATAGGATACAATTAATCTTGCTTAAAGCCATGTTGTGCAGTACAATTAATCAAACATTTTCTATGGTAGCCTTTCACAGCAAATATAATCACAATTCTACTGAAATAAGCTGCTTGAGGCAGATTCAATTTCCTGACCTGCATTATGGTGTGGAATTAATGGTTTTGGGTTTTTTACTTCTTGCTTTGACCTTCTCTTCATTGCAAGTGCCATGGTTGGTTTAATACTTACAAAAGCAAATTAAATTTTGGTTGGCACCACCTTTTGCATAAGTGATTGCCTTGAAAGTCTCAGTTATGTAAGTGCTGTCCTGACCACTGGCTTTCTGAGTCTGTTCTAGTTGTTGGATATACTCTACTGAAATATATTTACCTTTTTTTTTCCAGGAAAAGGAACCTCTCAGGGTTATACCACTTAAGGAGGTCCATAAAGTTCAGGAATGCAAACAGAGGTGAGGAGAGAAGCACAGATGCCATTACCTGGGATGTAATTCCCTGCTTTGTCATGGCCAGACTGCTCCTTGGAGAACTGTGTAATAACTTCAGTTGATGTGTGCATGTGGGATAGTCTCTATGGGACAGGACATAGTTTTGTACATAAATCATGTTTCATGGATTCTGTGTTAGTGTGTGTTTCAAACTTGTGACATTCAGTAGGATGTAAATGTGCTGGACAAGGGTGGAACGAAGGAATACCATGGAATTGTGAGTTAGAGATGCATGGGTGCAGTCTGATCTGAGGCAGCAATTTTAGGAGTCTCTGTTCTGCTTATATAATCTCTAAACCTTTAGAGGGCATTAACTCACATCAAATGTCTGAATCTGGATGAGAACATTCTTCCTCCTGCTGTTTCCCTCCCACCAAATGCCAATATGCTAAGGAATAATTGCCTTTGCAGTAGTCATGATGGATGTAGAACCTTTTTTAGCAGGCTACTGTTTAGGACTGATACTTTGCAGACATAGCAAAATACAAGTGAGAAATTTTGCAGAAATTTGACTAGAATAAATACTTTAAAGTTTATTATTATATGATTTAGAATGTTCCAATTAAAAGTATGCATAGTAGCATGCATGCCACTGACAAACTAAAGTCTTAAGGCTAAAATTAGCAGAAAACCAATGGCAGAGTGATAAGAAACGCAAGAGTCAGACAATGAATGCTCTGATTCTCTGTCCATCCTGGAGTTTTGTTAAAATACAATGGGAAAGTTGTACTTGCTTTTGATGTATTTTTGTATTTCATTTACAGTGATATAATGATGAGAGACAATCTCTTTGAAATCGTAACAACTTCTCGAACCTTTTATGTACAGGTAATTTCTTCTTTTAAACTTTGGGCAAAACCAAGAGACTGCCATAGTTAACTACAACTTTGAAATAGAAGTGCTTCTTTCCTTTGACTGTGCCATGATTTTCTGAGGGAAGGTGATATTCAGTATATTGTTTTATATAATTACATACATGTGATAGTAAATTCAGGGTAAGAACTTAAACATCTGGGTTAAGAAATAGAAGTTCCTTGGCTTTGAATGAAGCAGAGTTAGGCTGTTGTGCTAGAGCAGGTGGTCAGAACACTTTTTCAAGCTGAGAGCTGTGTTAAACATGCCGTGTGTTTGCTGCAGGCAGACAGTCCCGAGGACATGCACAGCTGGATAAAGGCCATTTCTGGGGCCATCGTGGCACAGCGGGGACCCGGCAGATCAGCAGCTTCCGTATGTCACTCTGCACCTCAGAGAAGATGGGATTAGTTGATGTTCACTTGTGCACAATAAGTTCTGACCGTTTTTTTCCCTTTTGCCTTTCCTCTCCTCTGTCCTGTAGTAACGTGGCACCTTTGCATGAACTTTTGTACAGACTGTAATAAAATACTTGGTGTTTTTAGTTGAGCTCTTGGCTTAGTCCTACCTGTATGTGACTTCCTGTGCTTTGTCTTGAACATGTAGATAATGCAAGTGCTAACCTAGAGAAATTCTTGAGTTCAGTATGAGCTTTGTCACTGCTACTGGTTTGGAAGTTAAATTGAAACTTTCTAATTCCTGCCAGGTATTTCTGCTAGTTGCTGCATTTTGCAATCAAATGACAATGTCCTAATTTGTTTTTAACAACTCTCTTCACTAAATGGCCATTCTCTGTTTTTGATAGTTTATTGTATATGCAGCTACAGAGTCAAGTTCAAAGTAACTAAAAGATCTCTGCTTGCATGAGTTAGTTTTTGCTGTTGGAAACATAGTGAGAACAACATCTCCCAGTACTGAACTGAGGCACTGTGACAAATCTTAATATTCTTGAAGCCAACATTTCATACCTCCTTGCATTTAAACCATATTAGATGTTCAGTACAAAGTTCATTAACTTCTGCCACGTAGTGAAGGTTACTGTGATGTCACGGTGTCTCCAAGTATGTCCAGGTTTAGCACATGGAATACTTTACAGTTCAGATGTTGCATGCTATGGTTTTCGTTTTCTGGCTCTGGGATGTTTTGTAATAAACTGAATATATCATTACCCCCATAATATGAAATCTAATAATTTAAATCTGGCTTTTTGACTACATTTACATTGATGCCGTGTTTCTGGTAACTCAGACCAAGCTCTCACTTGTTTTTTTGGGGGAGCTGCTTCATGTTTTTATTTAAAACTACCCATTACAAATTCCATTTCATTTTGGGGGGAATGAAAATATGCAGATAACTTTCCTTTATGTACGCTTTTTTCTGTGGGGCTAACTGAGCAATGTAGCTATGACTGTCTGCATCACTTCTTGTTCCCTCTGTTCTCTTCTTTCCCCAAGTCCAGGTTACTCTAATCTTAGCTTTGCACTGTGTTCCAGATGCGGCAGGCCAGAAGGCTGTCGAATCCTTGTATACAGAGGTATACATCAAGAACTGGGGAATGCAGCACGTATGTGGGCTCTCATGTAAACTCGCCTTCTTAACAGAGGGCTATGACTAGAGACTAATTTGCACTGTAAAAAAAAGCTAAAAATAACGCTACCTGTTGTCATTACCATTACTGAAAACTAACTCATCAATAATACCATTCACTTACAGGTTTGCACTGTTTTTTTCTTACTTTTAAATTAATTGAGCGTTAAAAACTGCAAAACCACTCCTTCAAAGTATACTAAGCATTTAAATATACGTGATGCGATGCCACTACAATAGGGAAGTACTAAAGCTAATTTGCATGAGAGTTCATATTTCCATTTTACTTTACATTTGTTTCGAAACTGCGCCAAAGCAAGATGAAGTTGAAGCTGCCCACAAACTAATCCAGAGGCGTGCACACAAAACATGCACGTTGTAGCTCCAGTGTCTGGGAGGATCACACTGTAGCCTGATTTGCATGGCTTGTAAGTCTCTGCATGAAATGATTAGTTCAAACATAGAAGCCTTATAACCTATAATCAATACACTGTTCAGAGCAGTGCACCTTAGGAGTAGTGCAGCAGCACAGTCTCTTGGCTGTGAAATTACAGCCAGTGTGGGTAGTAAAATCTGAGTAGCCTTCAGGTCAGATTAGCAAAAAGTCATAGAGATCTTATCCTTTTGTCCCATTTGTTGAACTAAAATTATTTATAATAGTAAGAACATTAGGTGAATCACTAATCATATGTTCTCCTAAAACACATGTTTTTCTTAAAGTGGAGTATGGTCAGGTAAAGGCAATGTAATAATGAAATTAAACAAGGCAGTGTAAATAATGTGAAATACTTGTGAAACTGAACATGAAACCAAAGTCCAAAAAAATGTTGCACAACTTCACCCAATAATATCAGTTCATTTATAAAAAGAAATAATGGTAGTATTTCACAGAATCTGTTATGATAAAATTTATGAGTTTATGTGGTAACATTCCAAGAAAAACTACTGTGAAAAAAATAAGTATTTCAATTAGGATGTATATTTGCATCTTGGACACACATCTGTGATGGGGGTTTTTTTGCTAACAAATGTGCTTGAAAAATGCCTTGATTTGGGTATGGCCATGGGTTGGCAGGTTCCTTTAGTTCCTGGACTAACACTGGTGATGGCAGAAGTGGCAGCAGCTGCAGCTCCTGATACACACACAGTCCACTGCATCATCACACAGCATTTTGGATCACAGCATTTAAAACTATCCAGCAGTGAGACATCCCTACAGGATTGATAGGATATGATGCACAGCCTGAGGAACTTCTGGTTCTGGAAATACAGCTGTAGGTCAGACAGGCTGTGCTGGAATATCTAAATATCAAGAATATCTAAATACCTAGAATATCTACCTGTGCTTTAGACAATTAATCAGACCTAGGTAGTCTGGGAACTTGCTTCTATCAGTAAGTAACTGGTGGAAGATTATTTTCAGTTATGTAAAGGTCAACTGACTGACAGTTAACAATGATAAACACAAGACAAAATCTTGACAATTGGAAGGAATAGCTTAAAGATCAGTTTCTTTTCTAGCTCTGTTAACTCTGGGGAAATTATTACATGCTCTTGATAGCATAAAATAGCTACTATTTTTGTTTGGTCCCTGGAAGAAACTTGGGGATATGGTTACCCCAAGAGGAGGGGACTGTAAAACAGGCTTTATTTCAGGATTTAGGATATGAGTGCTTGATTTATGTGAGTAGATTTGAATACACTTTTCACTTGGAAAGATGTTGCTTTCAATGGCCTTTGAAGTGTTTATCTTCAGAAGGTTACTTAACACCTTAATAAAATGAGGAGCCTCAATTTGCTGGACTTTATAAAATAAGTCCAAAGGGGTGCTGTGCTTGATTTAAGAAATTGAATGCCTTTAAATGAAGAAACTGATGTTGCTGTCACATGCTGCTGTGAGCTCACATTTAGTAAAACACCACCTTGAGAAAGCACCTGCCTCCTGCTGCCGTGGCTGATGCTTCGCTTTGTGTATTTTCTGTCTCGATTTTTTTTTGTATGGTTTTTGTTATTTGTTTTTTGTTGGTTTTTTTCTGAGAGTGAAATCTGAAACTGCATCTTTCCAACATGACGCCGGTGGCTTCATCTGACACCTTCTCTTCTTTTCCAGGAGCATCCCGAGTCTTGTTCCGAACCCAACCATGCTCTCCGTCCTGCCATCCCAGCCCCAGGCTCCTCACATTCCAGCACCTCTCACTGCAACCCTCTGGTCCCAGCCCCTCACACCAAACCCCCTGCCTTGGAGAAGCGAGGATTTCACGAGTCTTTTACCAAGGCCAAGCCAGGGAGCTACAAGATCCAGGCTGTCACTCCAAGAGAATCAGCTTCCAAAGTGACTGAACGGGGCCCCTGGGAACCCCGAAGCAAAAATGGCACTCAGGAACAGGATCCTGGCCTTGTGGATCTGGATGATGCAAGCCTTCCAGTTAGTGATGTGTAGGCATGGAAGTGTTTGGAGAATGATCCATTTGTTCGGTCCTCTAATTTCCTTGCTTGGACTTTGAACCAAAGAAAATGATAGGAAATGAGAACAAAAAACCGGAACACTGATGTTATATATATATGTGTGTGTGTTTGTGGGCACACATGTGTATATATAATGTGTTTGTATATTGCCTTGCAGCTGAGGGTCAGAAGTGGACCTTAGGCGTTTTCTCAAAGCCTGATAGTGAATCACTTACTAGAGAGGGGCCAAACTGCACAATTTAGAAAAAAACCCAACCCAAAACACATACAAAAAAAAACAAACAAAAAAAAGTACTTCTGCAAGTAGGCAAAGTACCAGCAACTTTTAATTCCTAATCTGACAAATTTACTAAATTTGCAACTAATGCTATATTGTGGAGAACTTATTGCCAACAAATGTGATAATTTAATTTCACCTTGAACTACAGTAAGATTTTAGACATAGATGAGAATCGTTTCTCCCCATGACTTTCAGATACCAGGAAATGCACAAAATGTTTCTTCTGTTCTTTAGGATCAACAGTGTCAACTGATTTGTTATCAGAAAAAGAATTCTGAACTCCCTTGGAATTCTAGTTATGGTGCTGTAAAATTTCCACTAAAATAATATTTTGAATAGTCAGCCTATTTTTGATGCACTCCTAAAGATGGGTTATAACTTTTTGCACATTTGGATTTCAATGGACTGCACGTAGTGATGTTTTGGAGGGAGGGAGAAGAGAAATTGGACTTTAGAATTGGGACACTTTAGATCTTTTGAACTAAGTAGGGTTTGTGTTACATTAGGCTTTGCAGCAATTACGTTTTCTTCAATGTCTAAATGTATCATTTGGTTACTGTTTTGAGAGTGGTTTCCTTACCAGTGCTTTGTGAACAGTTCTTGTTTCTGTATTGATCAGTGGAAGACCTCGTTGTTTAGTTTTGTTGTTATTGGTACTGAACTGTTCCTAGTCCTGCAATCGTGGCCTATAACTTTTGGTGCACTAATAATCTGAAGTGCCTGTGTTTTTTCTCACGTTGTTGAAACACTTCGGGGTTAGTTAAGTACACAAACCATTCCCAAAGGTTTTGAGCGTTGGCTTGGAGTTGCTCTGGATAGCATAGTTTGAAACAGCTCTTTAAAATAGGAGACTTATGTTAGGGATACCAGTGTTCTGGTATTGCACCCACTGGCTGTGCAATATATGTGTTTAAAAAGTGAGTATTTGTTGTTTGTGTACACTGTGTTATGGGGCATCAGTGATGCAAAGGAGGAGAACCTTTACATTTCAAGTATTGGATTAGATGGTGTGTACTTTTCATCATTCTTGAGAAAGTGTTTGCTTTAATCAAAACCCCACAAATATCTCGTGCTGCTGCTTACTGTGATTCAGATTGTCCAGCTTTGCAATACCTTTTTTGTCTACTGGAACCTAAGATACATATCATTGGAGTCCATCTTCTCTCCAACTTCCAGACTGACTTCTGCTTGAGAGATATGGATGGCTTTACCACAGCAATTTGGTGATCCCAGGATAGAATAATTGGTGTCGTATAAGAATGGAATATAGTTAATTTCAAAACCTTAAATTATATCAGCACCTTCTTTTGTTTTGTTTTTTTTTTTATTTTATCCATAAGCTAACTGACCACTGTCTTAAGGCAGTGGTATCTGTAAATTTCTGGTTTTGTTTGACTCTTTAGATATATGTGAAAAGTAGCACAGAATTGGAAGTTATTGTAAATGTCTGTACTAGTATTGTAGGTTTTAATTTCTATAAAGATAAAACAATAGCTCTTTAAAAGCTTATTTTTTCACAAGTACATTCTGTGTGGAAGACACTTTGCATTGAAATATTTTTACTGTAGTCTAACATCTGAATTCACTTGCTCTGGTACAGCTTTCACACTGCATGGTCATTTTACTATATTTTGGTATTGGCAATTTTACACATTGGTTGGAGGCAAAGCAGCTCCATTATGGGACTTATAAAAAGAGGGAAAAAGAAAAAAGAGAGAAAAGAAAAGAACTACTGTTGTAGTTCGGTAGCATAGCAAAATATTTGTGGTTGGTAATTGTCAGGGTCTCCTATTTATCAGTACTTTTATAAATCTATGAAAATTGTTAAATTATTTTAGAAACAGTGCTGTAAATATGTCACATTTAAATTGTCAATAAATCAGTTTGGGTAACTTAAAGCAACATCTGGCTGAGTTTCTTTGCACCATGTTAAATGTTTGACCAGAACAATATATTCCTTTTCAGCATGTAAGAGATCAGATTGTTCTTTTATCCAGCTATAACATCTCTTCAGTTCTTCAAGTCTGACCAGGTTGTGTAGCCTAAGAAAGAAGGTGAACAGAATGAGCTGGTTTTCTTTTGCTGTTCTCAGCTTCCTCTGTGGAAGTTTCATGTGTTATGCAGAGAGTATCAATCAGGTTACTTTTGCAACAATGGAAGGGAAGAGGGGATGCACAGTAATGTCAGGTTCATGTTTGGAAACACTCAGGCACCATCTGAAAGGGGTAAAAACCACCCCAGGGGAATAAAGTGTAACTTGCATTTTTCTGTCATTATACTATTGCATAAGGAAGGTTCTCTCTGAGAAATGCTGTGCACAGTTACCCAAATTCCAGTTTGACTGCGACATCTGACTGAACTCCATGCCACTTTACTGAAGAGGGAAGCAAATTATTCTGTGTGGTTATGGATTTAAACCCACTGTGTTAAAATAAAACACACACAGAAACTGTAACTAACTGCCAACTCTGCAGTCCACGTTCCTGAAGGCGGCTGCCAAGGGGTAATGGTCCAGGATATAGGTTAATAAAGTGTAATGTGCCTTTACCTCATGGAATAACACGGAATCAGCACCACCTAGGGGTCACACTTTGGCTTTAAAAATCATCCAAGTCTGGTATTTGCTTTTACAGTATATTTCATATATTGAAATTGATCTTGAAACTCCGGTTAAGTCACTGAGCTGCTCATTTGTTTGTGTTTGGTTTTTTTTTAATTCTTGCTTCTTGTAGGCTTTGAATGGCAATGGCAGCAAATTGATTTGAGACAAAAGATTAGATGTAAAGAAGAAATTGTTCCCTCATCAGAGAGTATCTCATGCCATAAAAAAGACTATTGGTAGAAAATGTTGATATTCAAAGGCATTTTATTTATTTATTTATTTTTAGGTTTTATAGCAAGTCTGTTAGAATGGATGGAAAAAATTGAGCACTCCTAAAATGTTCACTCTGAAGGTGTGAGACAGGAAATACACTGTTCTTTTAGCAATTCAAAGTTAAATAGAGGTGGGAGAGAGGAAATAAATTAAAGAAGAGGGAATGTACATAGGGAATTTAAAAGTTGAAATTAAGTGAAGCCCTCTGCACTTTGTATAGTTTTACCTTTTATCAGTTTCATTTAATACCTTAATATTCATCTGTATTTTGGAGAACTGCCTGTAGAACTATTTGATGCTCCAAGCCAGTAAACTGCTAAAGTATTTCTGAGATCTTTCAGTGAAGTACTGAGGGCAGCTTGGGGAAGTTAAACCTGAGCCCTGCTCTGTAAGGGAATTGTGTCCCACAGTCTGCCTGGATTTTTCACTTCAGATTTTCTGTGCAACCTCCAGGGAAAGAAACTGGTATTCATTTGTAAAGACATACTTAATGATGTAGTAGAAGCTGAATCCTGCTCTTGGAAGTGACACCTTTGACACTGTAATTAGGGATTTGCATTTAAAACCACTGCAGTTTTGCGTATCAATGTGCACGGTGAACGCATCTTTTAAGAATTTAAAGCACTCTGTTGCGCTGCATTCCCATCAGCCTGTGCCCCACAGGTGGGCGTCAGCTGCAAGTTTTCAGAGCAGTGAGTTTGTTTTCTGTAAATTACCAAGTCTCAACGCTTGTTTTACAGTTTGTAGTGTAACATTTGCGCTCCTGCTCGTAGGTTTACCCTCTGACAGCAAGAAAGCACCTGAACAGAAATATATAGTTTGTTCAGATTAGCAATTGCTCCTTGGGGCAGGTCGCTTGATTTCCTGAGAGGCTTTACAAAAGACACTCGAATGGTTCATTTACTTTGTAAATTACGCCAGCAGCTCTGCTTGTCAAGCACCGAGGCTAGATCACATCTGGAAAAGAACGTGGAGTTCTAAATTCCCTGGTTTGCAGCCATTCCCTTTCAAAGCAATAGCGTTTTTTCTGTGTGTAGCAATGAATCCAGCGTATGTCCTTAAAAAGGAGGTTTTTGGAGTAAGTCTTTTGTTAAGACTTCCCTTACTACGTTAAACAGAGAAGTCCTGGGGTTTAGGGGGTGGGAATAGAGGTGTTACATTTTTCCTTCAGTAAATCTGGGACAAAGCCGTTAAGGAATGAAAGAAAATGATAATGCAGACATAATAAACAGAAAAGTTCTGCAAACTCCAAGCTTTTGAAATTTGCTCACACTAGAGTAGTTCTGGCCTTCTCAAACCTCCACCAGCCTCTTTGCTGGCCAGGACCTTTCTAGACCCAGATTGTCACCTTAACCCCTTTCTCTCCAGCCAAGCATCCTTTTTTTTTAATCCTTTACTTGCTTCCCACTCTTTCCGTGTGTGCAGACTGACATGGCAGGGCTGAGGCTGGATGTCAGAGCATCCCTGGATCCCTGGCAGCAGCATCCAAACTTCCATAGCTCCAGAAGAATTTCTACTGTGTGATCTCTAGATGGAGCCTCCTATCACCCAGTTCCATCTGAGAAGTAGGAGACGAAATATTTTACTGCTAAGGCCCTCAAGTGTAAGTGTTTTTCAGATCGTGTTTTTGGCCTCTCTGAGTAGTATCTGCTGGCTTGGAGAGGCATTCTATGTGAAAAGTTTATGGGGGGGTGGGAAGAAATAATAATTTCTGGGTCTATAAAGCCTCCCAGGTGTAAGGCACTTTGCACAGATTAGATGGATAATGAAAAAATACATTTTTCAGTAAGCTAATTTATTAATCCCCCCAAAGACTTATCTCAGTCTGGGAAGCAAGATGTTAATTTTCAGGGGTTTTGTGTAACCACATGAAAACTATAAAACTAATATTATGTTTTTAATACTCAATAGAAGATTGTTTCTCAAACCAGGTAAGAATGCCAAAAAAATGTAACAGGGGAAGGTCCACAATAGTAGTCCACTTGTTTGGAAGTGAACTGCTAGTTAATGCTTTTCACTTAAGATGTTGGGATGTATTTTATTTCCTATGCAGTGTTTAACTATGAACAAAGTGCATCCCTTTTCTGTGTCATTTAATTAAAAAAATAGAAAGTGGCTGGTATAAGTCTTTAGCAATATGTACGAGAGCTTGAAGCTGGTACTGCTGGCTGACTTGTTAAAAACCCCTTTGCTCCCTGGAGTAACCTCTATCAAAGGATACCAAGCTAAAAAAGACACAAATATCCATGGAGAGAGGGTGAAAGAACCTGGAGCTTTCCCACTGCATGTAATTTTTTCCTGCCTACTGAGAAAATGCTCCACTGGCTTCAAGCAGTAAGTTATTGACCATGGCAAAGGCAGAGAGGCTTTCTGGGCAGGGGAGGATGAAACCCCATGACAATTCAGTGGTCTTTGAATATTTTGGTCCTGCTTCCAAATAGGAACTTAAAAGATCTTTTCTGGACCTGTATTTCCTTTTTTCCCCCCCCCCACTTAAAGCTATTAATCTTTCCTTAAAGAATTGTGTTTATTTAAAAGGGGTAAAAAAACAACCAAACAATACCATCCCCCCACCAAGTTTATTAAACGTAGCCAAAAAGTCATGGGTAAGTAACAATTTGGAAACATTTTTCCATTATATCTGTCCATGCAAATATACTTATATATATTCATACGTTAGAAATATTTAATCTTCTAAACATTTTCAACCTTTTTCTCCTCCTTGTTAATACTGTAATGATTTTAATACTAAGGCAGTTTTGGTGTCAATCGCTCCATTTTACTACTTTGGTCACTTCTGAAATCAGGTAATTCTCCTGAAATCTCTTTTCTTGCACAGCATAGAATCTATTGGAAAACAATGGATGTAAAGCGGGTTGGTATTGAAACTTTAATTGGGAACATTGAAATACACGTGGTTTCCCATCTTCAGGTACTAAAGAAGCAGTTAAGTCAGTTTTGCACACTTGTGGTCACAGTTTGATACGTTTTTATNGAAGGGGTAAAAAACCAACCAAACAATACCATCCCCCCCCCCGCCAAGTTTATTAAATGTAGCCAAAAAGTCATGGGTAAGTNTAATATTCCCTGGATCAATTAGGTTTAAATTCGGACACTGGGGATGCTGCTTTCTACCTGCTCAAGTGGCTCCTTGTTAAAGGTCCTGGGAGAAAAAGACTTTGAATTATTCTGTGTTGATGTCGCTGCTGACATCCTCAATTCCTTGGTCACAGCTCATCTAACAGCTAACAGCATTTCATCCTGCCTAATGGGTCGTAAAGTTCATTAGGTGCGTGGTTATCGGCGCCCGATAAAGGTACACTTAAATAATTATAGATTGGCAGTCAGTTCAAAAGTTTAATCGGCTTGTAATTAAAAAAAAAAAAGTGGCTTTGCTCAGTTTCCAGCTCTGTTCAAGCGCTCCCTGCCCGCTTTGGTAGCGCTGCCCTGTCCCTTGTGTGTTTTTAAACAGCCTCTCAGACCACCTCGTGTGCGCTCCCAGAGCATATGGCAGAGAGCCCTCTGTCCATGGGCTCTGGCCATTGCCCAGCTGCCGGATAAATTGGATCATCCTGCTTGTGGGATGGTGCAGGACGACCTTTTTTTTTTCCTTTCGGTTGATTAACCTTCTGCTAATTGCTGGTCTCCTCCTCGCCCCGCGGCTCTGCGAATCTCGGCTGAGGCGATGGGGAGCGCAGCAGCGGGTCGGGAGCGGAGCATCCTTCCTCCCGTTCCTGCTGCCCTCGGGTACCCGACACCGCTTCCCGGGAATCTCATGGGAATTCCCTATGCGGGAATACCTGATATTTGCATACATTTACATATAATGCCCCTATCATCTCACTATTTCTACCAGGGGACGGGCTGGCGGCTCTGCGCTCCCACCCATCCCCTTATCAGACCCTTATCAGCGCTAGCTCGGGATTGCTCTCCCGTAATTCCTGCCGTGGGGGAAGAGCGTTCAACCCCCTTCCCTTGTTTGTAGGAGCGCGTTATCATCCTCCCCCCTGATCTTCATCGCCTGTTTCGGTGCTTTCACCGCCGAGCTGAACCGCTCCGTGCGGCCACGGACTCCAAGAAAGTTTTGACCCCAAAAGAGACAAAAGCGGCCGGACGGGGGTGTCAGCGCCGGGGGAGAGTGCGATGTTATGGCCCCGAGGGGGATGTTACTCCCCCGAGGGGGGTGTTATGGCCCCGGTGAGGGGATGTTACTGCACCCGGGGGGGTGCTACGGCCGCGATGGGGAAGTTGCGGTCCCGGGGGGTGGATGTTACTGTTCCAAGGAGGGGATGCTGCGGCCCTGAGGGGTGATGTTACTGCCCTGGGGGTGGATATTACTGTCCCGAGGGGGATGTTACTGCCCCGAGGGGGGGATGCTACGGCCCCAGGGCGGTGTGTTACGGTCCGGAGGGGACAGTTGCGGTCCTGTGGGGGTGTTACTGCCCCGGGGTGTGTGTTACTGCCCCGAGGGGGGATGTTATGGCCCCAGGGAGGTGTGTTATGGTCCCGTGGGGGTGTTAAGATCCCGGGGGTGTGTGTTACTGCCCCGAGGGGGGATGTTATGGCCCCAGGGAGGTGTGTTATGGTCCCGTGGGGGTGTTAAGATCCCGGGGGTGTGTGTTACTGCCCCGAGGGGGGNGGGGGTGTCCCTCCCCGGGAGGGGTGGCCGGTCCCTCCGCCCCGCTCCGCCCCGCTGCCCCGCCGCTTAAAGCCTCTGCCCGGCCCCCGCCGCGCTCACCGCGCTCGCCGCCCCTCTCCGCTCGCCGCGATGCCGCTGCGGGGCTGGATGCTGCTCCTGGCTGTGGTGCTGCCGGCGGTGCTGTGCGCCCCCCAGCCCTCCTGNCGGCCGCGGGGCGCTGCCAGTGCGACAGCAGCGAGCCCGTGTGCGGCAGCGATGCGGTGACATACGCCAGCCCCTGCCAGCTGCGGGCGGCCAGCAGGAGGGCAGAGCGCCTGCGGCAGCCCCCCATCATCGCCATCCAGCGCGGAGCCTGCGGGCAGGGTAAGGAGGGGATGGGGTGACTCTGGAGTGTGGGAAGAATAAGGAGGGGATGGGGTGTTTCGAGTGAGGGAAGGGTGAGGAGGGGAAGGGGTGACTCTGGAGTGAGGGAAGGGTAAGGAGGGGATGGGGATGACTCTGGAGTGTGGGAAGGGTAAAGAGGGAATGGGGTGACTCTGGAGTGAGGGAAGGGTAAGGAAGGGAATAGGGGTGTCTCTGGAGTGTGAGAAGGGTAAGGAAGGGGCTGGGGGTGTCTCTGGAGTGAGGGAAGGGAGAGAGGGGTGTCCCGGCGGTGCGGGTGGTGCGGGTCGGCCCCATCATTCTCATCCCCGGGCGGAGCTCGGGAGGAGGGACCGGAGGGACCGGAGACAAGGGCTGGCCTCGGCTGCGGTCCAGCGCCCCAGCTCAGAGAGAAACTGGAGCAAGAATGCGGTGTTTGTCCGACTGGTGTTTGTCCCCAGTCGCCCGGGGGAAAAGAATCCCGTGCTAGGCTTAAACCCCTCCTTCCACCCCTCCGAGGAGTGATGCCGGGCTCGAAACTGGGGGAGAGCGGTGCAAACCCCAGCAGCGGGTTCGGATGAGGACCCGAACCCGGCTGTGCGGCCGCAGCAAAGTTGGGAGAAACAAACTGGATCGCGTTCCCATCCAGGCGCTTTGTCACAGGGAAATGCCCCGGGGAATAAAGCCAGGAATGCAGGAGCCGTTCGGATGTGATGGAGCAAATGGGTGGGCAGAGCAGGCAGCTGCCTGCCTTGGCCCGGCTTAGCAGATGCGCTCTGATTATTAATAATAGACTTGCTGGAAAGGGGGGGGCCTGTAGCAGCGTGTTGAGCTGACTCCAGGGGGTTGTGTTTGGTTCTGTTTGGGTTTTTTTGAGGATGGAGACGCCTGAGATAAGTAACAGTGTAACTAGTGGAATTTTTCGTTCTTGGTTGTCAGTGTAGACAAATGGGATGTAAGGAGAGTACTCTGAGCTGCAGGACGGACGCGAATTAGTTGTGAACGGTACAAAAAGGCATTGCTGGGTTACGAAACTGGCTCAGCAGCTGGAGGGGCTGGGCTGAGCAGCCCGGCGAAGTGTTGGGTCTTGTAGGAATGGGGAGTGCAGGATGTGACACACGGAGAGGCAAAACCGTGCTGGGATAAACAGGGGATGATCGTCACAAGGTGCAGCCCCTAATGCAGGCTGGATTAAACCTCCTAAGCCAAGGCTGTGTATCCCCTCCAAGCCATTCAGCACCTTTAGGGGGTAAGAGTAAAAATTAGCTTAATTAAGTCTGTATTTCTGAAGCAGTCACCTTTTAGCAAGGCAGTGCTGTTTCAGTGAGGATTGATTCTTTTGGTACAAGTTGTGCCATTTCTGCACTAATTTCTTTGAAAAGCACACCTTTTGCTACATTTAGTCCTCATGTCTCCAGCAAAAGAATATTCTGATGTATAGTGGCTGTAGGTTCAGCTTGGGCAAGATCCTGATCCTGTGTTGTAGGTCAAACTTACTGCTTTGGTATGAATACAATCAATTTTTTGTGCCCCTGGCTCTCCCTGCAGTGTCAAAGCTGCGTTGTGCTCCATGGAACGTCCCTGGCATTTGCTGACATTGGAGACAATTAAAGCTTTCACGCCACGGTTTCCTGATCTCCAGTACAAGATAACGCCTTGTGATTTTTATTCTCTATTCATGAAACCAATATTGTTTCCTCCGTGTTTTCTGCTGAACGTTTGCAGAATTGGGGCTGTGTTTGAGCTGAGATCAATACGTGCCTCTGGTGGGTTGTACAGAAAATGCAGAGGCTGCACAGAGACCTTGTCTGGGAAAGCTCTGCTGTCAGAGATCCATCATGAGTATGTCCAGACAATCATTTTGCCCCGTTGCACCTCTGGTTGGAGTGTTGCTTGTTTTCTGTATCACCAGGGACAAAAGGAAAGTGCTAGAGAAGCCAACCAGTACCAAATGTTTATCCCTAGACCAGAGCAAATGTTGCTCCCAACAAAGCTTTTTTCATATGTAAAGAACCTAAAATAAACAGGGATGGAGAGAAGGCTGCAAAGCTCCTGGACCGCTGTTTTGAAAAGCCATTGCCTAATATTTGGCTCCCTACAGTTGTTAATTATTAATTTTATTTTGAGTTCATTTTCAGGAGTACTTTTGGTACCTAGAGATTGAAGTTCTCTTCTGCAATTTCTTTCATAGTGACATACCCATGTGAATATTTTGGTCAATACAGTTTAATGGCCCAGGGAAATGAGGGGATGAAGAGAAAGTGTTTGTAAAGCACTTTGTGTTGTTGTTTTTAAGTTTCACCCCACTTTAGTAGCTGGTCAAGTACAGCACTGTGTATATTGTGTAAAATAGCATAAACCCTTTTGTCTATTTCGTTTTTCATCTGCTACAGTCCACACCCAGTGCTGTTTAGTCCTTCAAACTGTTCAAACACCAGCTGTGTTTGAGAGGACACGGGAGAGGCAAGAGCAGCTTGTTCTGGATTTGTGTCCATAAGGGGGATGTTTTCCTATGCAAAATGGGGATTGTGAATCCTAAAAAACTCAAGAAAAATTTCACAAGCCCCAGAGCTTGCTCTGTGCTCCACCCTAAACCCTGCAGAGAGGGTGGATGCAGAGCATCAGGGTGCTGGGCTCTGTGGTGCAGGATGAGCCCACAGCTCCCTCTGCCACCNCAAATGGGTGGGCAGAGCAGGCAGCTGCCTGCCTTGGCCCGGCTTAGCAGATGCGCTCTGATTATTAATAATAGACTTGCTGGAAAGGGGGGGGCCTGTAGCAGCGTGTTGAGCTGACTCCAGGGGGTTGTGTTTGGTTCTGTTTGGGTTTTTTTGAGGATGGAGACGCCTGAGATAAGTAACAGTGTAACTAGTGGAATTTTTCGTTCTTGGTTGTCAGTGTAGACAAATGGGATGTAAGGAGAGTACTCGGAGATGCAGGACGGACGCGAATTAGTTGTGAACGGTACAAAAAGGCATTGCTGGGTTACGAAACTGGCTCAGCAGCTGGAGGGGCTGGGCTGAGCAGCCCGGCGAAGTGTTGGGTCTTGTAGGAATGGGGAGTGCAGGATGTGACACACGGAGAGGCAAAACCGTGCTGGGATAAACAGGGGATGATCGTCACAAGGTGCAGCCCCTAATGCAGGCTGGATTAAACCTCCTAAGCCAAGGCTGTGTATCCCCTCCAAGCCATTCAGCACCTTTAGGGGGTAAGAGTAAAAATTAGCTTAATTAAGTCTGTATTTCTGAAGCAGTCACCTTTTAGCAAGGCAGTGCTGTTTCAGTGAGGATTGATTCTTTTGGTACAAGTTGTGCCATTTCTGCACTAATTTCTTTGAAAAGCACACCTTTTGCTACATTTAGTCCTCATGTCTCCAGCAAAAGAATATTCTGATGTATAGTGGCTGTAGGTTCAGCTTGGGCAAGATCCTGATCCTGTGTTGTAGGTCAAACTTACTGCTTTGGTATGAATACAATCAATTTTTTGTGCCCCTGGCTCTCCCTGCAGTGTCAAAGCTGCGTTGTGCTCCATGGAACGTCCCTGGCATTTGCTGACATTGGAGACAATTAAAGCTTTCACGCCACGGTTTCCTGATCTCCAGTACAAGATAACGCCTTGTGATTTTTATTCTCTATTCATGAAACCAATATTGTTTCCTCCGTGTTTTCTGCTGAACGTTTGCAGAATTGGGGCTGTGTTTGAGCTGAGATCAATACGTGCCTCTGGTGGGTTGTACAGAAAATGCAGAGGCTGCACAGAGACCTTGTCTGGGAAAGCTCTGCTGTCAGAGATCCATCATGAGTATGTCCAGACAATCATTTTGCCCCGTTGCACCTCTGGTTGGAGTGTTGCTTGTTTTCTGTATCACCAGGGACAAAAGGAAAGTGCTAGAGAAGCCAACCAGTACCAAATGTTTATCCCTAGACCAGAGCAAATGTTGCTCCCAACAAAGCTTTTTTCATATGTAAAGAACCTAAAATAAACAGGGATGGAGAGAAGGCTGCAAAGCTCCTGGACCGCTGTTTTGAAAAGCCATTGCCTAATATTTGGCTCCCTACAGTTGTTAATTATTAATTTTATTTTGAGTTCATTTTCAGGAGTACTTTTGGTACCTAGAGATTGAAGTTCTCTTCTGCAATTTCTTTCATAGTGACATACCCATGTGAATATTTTGGTCAATACAGTTTAATGGCCCAGGGAAATGAGGGGATGAAGAGAAAGTGTTTGTAAAGCACTTTGTGTTGTTGTTTTTAAGTTTCACCCCACTTTAGTAGCTGGTCAAGTACAGCACTGTGTATATTGTGTAAAATAGCATAAACCCTTTTGTCTATTTCGTTTTTCATCTGCTACAGTCCACACCCAGTGCTGTTTAGTCCTTCAAACTGTTCAAACACCAGCTGTGTTTGAGAGGACACGGGAGAGGCAAGAGCAGCTTGTTCTGGATTTGTGTCCATAAGGGGGATGTTTTCCTATGCAAAATGGGGATTGTGAATCCTAAAAAACTCAAGAAAAATTTCACAAGCCCCAGAGCTTGCTCTGTGCTCCACCCTAAACCCTGCAGAGAGGGTGGATGCAGAGCATCAGGGTGCTGGGCTCTGTGGTGCAGGATGAGCCCACAGCTCCCTCTGCCACCCAGATACGCAGAAAAGACAAACCAGGCTGTAGCTGGAGAAACACCAGGAGCTGTGAGGGGACAGGGGAAAGCCCAGCTGTGCCTTTTAGCCAGGAAATACTTGGGTTGAATTAGTGAGGTGAGCGCACGGGGTGGGAGTGGGGTGAAACACGCCCTGCCTGTGTTAAGACCAGGTGAGGCAGGTGACAAGCAGGGTGACAAGAGTGTGGTGGCCCAGCAACCCCTTTCATTAGTGCTGTGTCCCTGTCTGGGGCAGTGAGCCCT
This sequence comes from Campylorhamphus procurvoides, assembly GCA_013396655.1. Lineage (NCBI taxonomy): Eukaryota > Metazoa > Chordata > Aves > Passeriformes > Dendrocolaptidae > Campylorhamphus > Campylorhamphus procurvoides. The sequence continues at coordinate 233,378 of WBMV01004635.1, forward strand.
TCCCAGCAATGCCCTGCTGTGGTGGCCACGGGCAGCATAACCTGTGGTTCCTGTCCTGCTGCCACTGCAGCACCAGTGACCCCTTTCTGCACCAGCCCAGGCAGGGGCTGCCAGGCTGCAGCTGTCACTAAAGGAACCTTCCCTTTCCCTAAAGGACATGAGAGATGTTGCTAGAGGATGGTCAGGCCTGCAGAGCACATGGCAGGGTGTGCTGTGTGTTGGTGGCAGTGACAGTACCAAGGTGAAGTTGCTCTGAGCAGAGATCGTGGCTGTGTAAGAGCATCCCACACCCAGGGCTGAGGTCAGAGCAACGAGACCTCGGTTCAGCGTGCTGGGAGGATGTTTTCTTTTTCTTCTGCAAATATGTTTTTGGTGCCCTTAAATCCCTCCTGCTGACCAAGGGGAGAGGGCTCCGGGTGTTCAACACAGAACTGAAACTAGACTTTCTTCCCTTCCTCAGTTTTCCCACAAGTGCTGGCAGGCATTTTAGGGCAGTGTGCCTTTCTCTCCATGTTGTGCTCTTTACACTGTAAAATATAAACGAACCTGGGTTTGTCCTTTCATCTTTAACTAGAGTAAGATGAAGAAAGTTCCTTGTGGTTGCTCTCAGTTTCTAACTATGCTCTGACTGGTTTTTATATGTTTTCATATTTTTATTAGGCTTGCTATGTCTAATGTGGTATTGCAGTAACGTCAGCAGTGCTCAGCATGCTGGCATCTGTCACAGGTGGCTCCCACTGCTGTTCCAGGCATGCTCACACCATGATGTCATATGTGGAGTTTGAAGTGAGCTCTTATGGTTTAGATTCAGCAGGTCATCACTGCTTAATTGCTTGGGGGGAAGGCAGAGGTGAGTTCAGGGGTAACTCTCAGTCTACAAAGCCGTGTATCACTAGCAGACACTCTATTTCTCTCCATCACATTATTTTACAGTTCTAGAGATGGGGAGAAAGAAGGAAAAAAAAAATCCTTCACTCAAACTCAATTTCTTGCAAAGCAGCTGAGTTTGTGTTTTGAAATGCGCCAGGCATGACTCCATCCAAGAGACTCTGTGTAATTATCTGGCAGAAGAAAAGGAGCTCTGCAGTCAATAAACCATTTGTCATTAATTGAGTCCTTCAAAAAGAGAGTAAGAGTGAGATCAGTGCAGCAGAGGATGGGAAAGAGATGGACCTGCCTGAGTTCCTTTGCCCGTGGTGCTGATCCTGCTAATGGACTGGCAGTGCTGAGCCTTGCGGAGTGAATAATCAGGGCAGGAAGAGAAACTCGGCTGAGAAATCTGTGAAGGTTGGGAACTAAGCCAGACATTTATTAAGAGGAAAGTTGATACTGTTGTTATGAACAAGGCTTTCAGCTGTTTCCCGAAAGATAATAACAGCCCCGTGTTGGTTTGTGCACTGAAGAAATGGTGGGAGACCTTGGCAGGTTACTTGGCACGTGTCAAGCCTAGTAAAATTGACCCAGGAGGACCAGACTTGCAGGGTCTGGATGCACAAGTGAGTGCTCCAGTGCTGTCCAATTTCCTTTGTCTCCCTCTGTTGCTGTGTTTGGGTGGTCTAAATGTCATTCTCCTCTGACTTTCCTAAGTCTCTTTTGCAGCAACAAGAGAAGGGGAGGCAGGGAGGGAGAGGGAGGGAGAGAGGGAAGAGGCAGCTGAAGGCAATGGAAATAAATAGCAACGTATTTCCAGAAGAGAACCAATTCCCAAGTGTGGGATTAAAAAGCTTTTCCAAAGCCAAGTATTCAGCTCTGAGAGGAGGCAACTGTAAGAAGTGGTTTGTCTGAAGAAACTCACCTTTTCCCCTCTCCACATCTAGATTTCCTTCCCGGGGAGCAGGCAGTAATTTTGCAGTCTCCAGACTTCAGGCAGTCAAGTCAGTAAATACAGATTTGGAACGAGGAAAGATCCAATCCTTTCATCTTCTGGGCTTTGAAATGTAAAGGTACCTGTGGACTGGGCAGGAATACTTAAGGCCATGAGTAAGCAGCAGGAGTGTTGTCAAGCAGAGTTTGGATGGGATGGAGGCAGCATAACCTGAGCAGTGAAAGGAAAGGCTCTGCCGTCCAAGAAATGGGAGAAGCTGGAAAATATTTTTTCAAGTGGTAATTTACGTGTGCTTGGAGTGAAAGAAAGCAACGTCAGAAATAGAAACTGGGGTACTGTGGAACTTAACTTTTGTTGTAAATAAAGTCATTCCTCACTCCCATGAAGCTGCTGGGGCCTCTAAGGATCCCTGGCTGGACTTGGCAGCAAATCCCACTGTGCTTGTAACTGGGCCCAAGTGAATATCTAATATTATTTTGGAAGCTGTGTCCAGGATCTAGAAAAAAATAAAAGAGAAAGACTTTATTTTGCCTGCCAGCGCAGGTCATTGTGATTCTCAAATTGATTGTCCTGCTTCAAAGAGAAGAATATAACTAAAAAATAAGTCTCAACCTCCTGTATCAAAAGGCTGTAAAATAATGCATTGATTTTATACTAACTGATAATGTTGATCTCATATCTGTAGGAAACAGGAGAGTTGTAATATCTTAAGTTGTTTAGTGAATTGAGAAGATCTCAGCTCTGATGTTTTAGCAAGTGGAGTTGAATTAGGCAGCCAGACAGAGCAGGTCTCTGATTTCTGGGTTAATTTCAGGTACCCTGGTACACTGATAGGATGAAGCACAAGGCTGGAAGTCAGCTGGGTTGTGCAGTTTGTTACAAGTGCTCTGCCAGGACCTTCTTCTGGACAGTAATTGTGTGTGTGTGGGGAAAAGTATCCGTGAGGAGATGGATTTGCCTCTGCTTTCCTTGCCCACCAGCTCTGCAGGCTGGCACCAGGGTGGGTCCTGCTCCTGTCAGTGTGAGCAGTGGCGTGTCAGTGGCATTCACACTGTATGTGGGATGAGTTAGCCAAACCTTGTTCTTGTGGCTGTCATTTTTTCCCATCAGGGTTTCTCAGTATTTCCATTTCCCTGCTCTTTTAAAGCCTTTTTTTTTTTTTTCTTTTGGTGAGGCATGAGAGAAGGATGTGCAATGAATAGTTCCTACATCCACTTTTGCAGTCTTGTTACTGTAAATACTAATGAGGCAGAGCTATGGGGGTTCAAATTAAAAAGTGCTGCATGTTTCTGAGAGCAGTTGGATTTGCACGTGTATTTATGGACAACCAATGGATAAAATAATGCATATTAAATCTAGCAGCCATGCATAGAAGTTATCCAGTGGTCTAAAATCTGAAACAGTTTATATGGCAGAGGATAACATCAGGAGAAGCTCGCAATATTTTGCCAGAGGCTGATGTTGTTACCCCATTTCACAGATAGTGAATCTAGGGCAGGGGAAGATAAAGAGCTTTGCTCAAGGTCAGCCAGTAGCAGAGCCGAGAGCAAACCGAGCTTTCATGAGTCCCTGCTCATTTTTCTGCCCCTTGCCAGCATTGCTGCTCCACTTTCCATTACTTTTCTTTTCCATTACTCGATTTCTGAAACTTGCAGACTGCAATTTTGGCTTCGCTCTGCAAACAGCATCGATGATCTGTCGATCTGCATCCGCAGAAAGTAATTTTGGAAGGGGGAAGGTGCGGGTGAAGCAGGCACGAGGAAGGAAGAGAAACCCAAACAACTCTCTCCCCTCCCACCATCCTGCCCCCAAAATAAACACAACACCCCAGGAATCTCATGCTTCAACATTTGTGGTGGTAGAGGGATGATTCATTCCTTTTTCCAAGACAGCACACGCACTATTTGGCGTGTCTGTCCTTCCTGTATCTCTGTGGAGACCTTTATCTGTGAAGGTAAAGCTTGCCTAGCACCTTTGTTTTCTTTGGTATTCAGACACTAAAAGTGGGCAAGCAGAAATGACTTATAAACATGAAAAATATTCAGATGATCCATAAAATGAAGCAGAATAGGTGCGTGGATAAAAATGCCACTAAATAGCTCATGTTGATAGAGGAGCAGTGAATATAATAAATAGAAGTGTAAAGATCTTTAACAAAAAGTGCATTTGAGAGGGTGAAAGAGAAACCTGCTCTTTAAACCCTCCATGAGGAGCTGTACCTGGAGCTGGGTGCTGTGTGGGGGTGGCTGTGTCACCCCCTTTCTGTGGCTCTCCAAGCAGGATGGCACTAATTAATCCAGGTTCATTACCCAACCACTCACTGATCTCTAATACCTACCTTAAAACAAATCTGGGTGGTTTTGGAGTGATCCTTAAGACAGATGTAGAAAATCCTGCCAGGGATTTGTATGATATGGATGTGTTGAAACTTCTGCAATATAGTTATACTGGGATTATGTGTTGTGCAATTACAAAGCCCCAGAGTTAGGAAGGGCGTGCATATTTTACTACACTTTTGAGGTTTTTCTGTAGTTTTCTTAGTATATTTTTTTCTACAGATTAACTATTCTATTAATTTGATCTATCTGCGTACATCTCTGTGTCACTCAAAGTCCTGCCACAGCAAAGTGGTGAAATCAATGCCTTCTCCAGCTGCAGAGAAACAGCATCTTAGGAGGCTTTTTTTAGCCTCTTAAGAGGCTTTTTTTAGGTTTGTCCTTAGAGAAAAAATTCTTTAGGAAGCATGATAGAAAGAACTTGTTTTTATTCCCTGGTGTCTTCATACCAGGGTTCCTGGAAGTTGAAGCTGAGTCTCTCTTACGCAGGGATTTTCTTCTAAAGATGCAGTGCAGAAGTTTCTCACATACTTAAAATGAGATCCTAATGGGTTTATAATTTTAAGAGGAGTTTTTGAGACGGAACAGCTGTTGGTTGCATGTCAGATATAGGAATTACCACGCCGTTGCTCAATGGGCGTTTCGAGGTTGTTTTGCTGGTTCTCTGCCTGTGGTGAGCAGGGCTGGGAGGTAAAGCAGGGTGATGACCCCACTTGGAAGGGACACAGGCTGAACTGGGCTGGATAAAGCAGAGGAGAAATTATTCCTGACTCATCTGTTGTATTTTCAGCCTTCTGCAGAGAGGAGAATACGTCCTCTTTAACCTGTTGGCTGAAATACTCTGCTCATCTGTCTGTGGGAAATCAGGCAGGCTCTTTTCTGTAACTACCTGACTTACATTTCCTAATGTTTCCAGTTTGGACAGGGCTATTGCTAATGCCATTTTTTGAGCTCAGCACTCTTTGCCCTTGTCTTGAATTGCTCCTCACCTTTATTTTGTGTGTCTGAGCATCTCCCTGCGTGCTGTCGGGTGCCTTTGTCAGAGGGCTCCTGCCTTCCAATTAATTTGTCATCCCCAACGAGCCCGGGCTCAGCATTGTATTAATATGGCAATGCTGCTGCGGGAACAGCGTGTTCCCCTCGCAGGGCTGCTGTTCCTCCAGCCCAGGGCTCCAGGCCTGGCTGTTTATGCACCACTTGGGTTTCCTCCCACCTCACCGCCGCTGTTTACAGAAGGAATTGCAGTTTCCTGTTGTGTTAGATGGAGCTGTCGCTCTGCTCTGGATTCTTGCCCTCTCTTACACCCGGTTGCTTTCGAGCCTCATCAGCCTGAAAGCCTATTGCTTTTGCTCGTTGCTATTACAGTCGGGAGGCTGTTTTGCAGGGGCAGCCAGTGCACTTGGCTTTATAAAAGAATTTCTGGCATTTCTGAGAGGTTTTATATATATATTTTCTCCCTGAGAGGTTCTGCAAAGGTTGCTAAAGCCTGAGACTGTTCCCATCTGATAAAAGAGGGGTTATGCCATGTTAGAGATAAATATGGGACACTGAGGATTCCAACAGCTTAGACCAAGATGCACACATACAGGTGTTCTTCCTCTGCAGAGCCTTCAAACCATCTGATCTATCCAGCAATCCAGTAGTCGAGTTGCAACAAAGATATTCTGTATGCCATTAACTTACCACTTATTCAGCCTTGTAGACAAGTGGGAGGAAAAGTTCCTGTTTGGCTAAAAATTTAAGTGTAAATCTGAAATTATATAGGAACTTGCTAGAAGAAAGCTGCAGGAGGATGTTGCCCATTGACCATTTTCAGTTCCATTTTGAGTTACCATGGAACTTGATGCCAAAGAGGATTGATTCATACTAAGAAAGAAGATGAACTAAAGAGGCTGAAGACTTTGCTTTACAATTTAATTGTCTTCAAATACTTTTTATTGTTGCTTTCTTGTTTTGTAAATACAGAAGAGCTCTGTATGTGTCATTCTTTTCATACAGCCTGATCATTCTTAGAATCACAGAGTGGTTTGAGCTGGAAGGGACCTTAAAGTCTATTTCCATCCCCTCCTTGTCATGGGCAGGGACACTTCCACTATCCCAGGTTGCTGAGTCCCATCCAACCTGGCCTTGGACACTTCCAGGGATGGGGTGACAGATATTGGGAACGTTCGTGTGTTGCCAGTATCTGCTCTTATTCCTACATTTGCCTTTTCAATACCATTCCCTCTTTAATTTGTGGCCAGTAGTGGGGAATGGGGTACTCGCAGAGACCGAGGTACCCAGGGCATTGCAGCAGCTTCTGCATCCCCAGCAGGAACATCCTGCTGCTTTCACACTCTTTCCCCTGCAAATCAATAAAGTCAGCTTTGGGGTTTGAGAATATCAATTAAAATGTGCAATTTATTTGCCTTCATTTTGTTACTTAAATCTGAGATACTACATGAGCGACCACACATTGGTCTGAAAACTGTCCTGTGTTACTTTTGAGAGCTGTTCTGTTCTACAAACTTTGTGTAGATTCCCTGTTCTGTTTAGCTTGGCAGCTCTTTGTGGTTTGTTTAAAATCAGTGATTAAAATGAATGGCTTTAGGCTTTTGTATTAGCAGGGAAAATACAAAGTCCTTGTTAAAGGCTGCCAAGAAAGAATTGATCATCTAAATATTATGATGATGGAAATGGACTTTATTTTCCCGTTGTACACGTGCATTCATACCAAAAAGCGATTTTACTTTAAAGACTCATTTTAATCTTGCAGTGGTTCTTGCTAGCAGGAAATATTTGAAGTGAATACCAGATTTGTGCAGTTCCCTGTTTGGAGAGGTTTCAAGCATTTGATTCCACCATTATTTAGGGCTATGAAAATATTTTTGCTTTCAGGGATGTCGCAGTGTATTACTTTTTTCTCTCAAAAAATCTGTGAAGTGTCTTTAGTCTCTCCATGGATTATACAAGGGGAAAAATAACTGATGTCATAGCATCTTTATTAACAAGGTGCTGTGGTTTAGACCTCTTAAAATTCCCTCCGTTGACCTAAGAGCTGCTCTTCAGCAAATTGCCTGTGACACGTAGAATGTTGTTTCTTATTTTCGTAGTGTTTTGGTTGCATAATATCCTTTTTTGGTGCATTACACAAGTTATCCTTGAATAGGAAGTGGAATATTTAGGCTTGCAGTTTTCTGTAATTTAAAAATAATAATTAAAAAAAAAAAAGGGTGGCAGCAGATTCCCATCCTTTCCCCTTGTCTCTCTCCAGGGCTTGCTGATACCCTCTTCTTGGTGTGAGCTGAGCACCTTCCCTGGAGTTTTTTGCCTCTATAGCAGTATCAGAGGTTTCAGAGTTTTCCTATACATGAATGGGGGTTTGTTTATTTGGGAGGATGGAAGGTGTCCAAGTCAAACCTGACGTGGTTTGTGGTCTGTGTCGGCAGTCACCGGTTCTGGCAGCCTGGAGGTTTCGTGAGCGCTGAAACCCTTTTGGTTTCGCTCTGTGGAGGATCCCAAAGCCAGGCTGTGCTCTCAGAGCCTCCCTCGGGTGTGTGTCTGTGTCTAAACACAATGTGAAGCACGTGGTGGGGGCGGGAGGAAATGGTCACCTATTTTCAGCAGCGTGGGTAGTTTAACACCTTTAGTTATCGCCCAAACTTCAGCAGGCTGTGGTGGCTCTGCTTGTACTGTGTGTTACTGGGGAAGGACTTCACAGCCACACTCCTGGTCATTATGGAGTTAACAGGAGAAGACAGACCATTTATTTTACCCATTGGATCTATTTTCTGCTGTTGGCAGACCTGGGAACCCACCAGAGGAGGTGGCAATGCTGGGTCTGATGGACAGGGTGGGGTGGCAGAGCCCTCTCTCCTGGTTCAGCATGTGCTGCTCAGGTGCAAGCATGAAGCAAACCCAAAGGATATTGTAATTTGGTGACCCTAGAAAGACAGGGGCATTGCACTTTTCCAATCTGAAGCATCTTCAGCGATGAACCTGGAGATGGTGCTTCCCCTTCCCTGCAATTTTCAACCTCTTTACCAGTTCTAAAATTACAAATACTGCCAGTTGCAGCTGTCTTGAATGATTACTGTTCCATGGGATGTTGGGGTTTTTTTTTAAATATCTGAATGACAATCAAAGTTTCTGGCTATTTTCAAAGAAATCAAAGGTTCAGTTTCAAGGCTGAATGTGGAGTTTTTGATTTAAGACGTGAGGATATTTGGCGTGGTCACACCAAGGGAGGGTGGCAGGGAGAGACTTGCTGGTTTTTGATGGAGCGTTATCTTTTTGTCTCCTCATTGTATCTAAGATAAAAAACCCCACTGAATGGGATAATAGTGTTGGTTCTAACTTCAGGCAGTGGGAAGGAGACATGGGAATTTTGGGGATGCCCCAGTTTGGATGCAGCAGGGAAGCAGAGAATGGGCAGCAAATTGAGCTGGTCCTGGTGAACATCCCCTGGATGGGGATAAGACCCATCTCTGACTGAGATGTGCCTAAAGCTTTGTTTGAAGAGCAGCTCTCACGAGAGAAGGACCTATGTCGAGGGAAGACCTTCCAGACACAGTTCTCCCAGCTGGGGTGGAGAGGTTACTTCAATGAGATTTCAATCTCCAAAGCATCTTTTCAGTTTAGCTCAAAACCTCACCCAAAGCAGCATGTGTGAGTTGTAAGCAATAATGCATCAATGCCACTTTGATTAATAACCTAATCAGAGCCTGGATCTTAATATGCTTTTTGGCTCCTCTTTGTGAAACCAAATTATTTCAGTTGTTTACAGCTGAGTGTGCTTTTTTTTTTTTACCATGTTTTTGCACTCTGTCTTGCCCTCCTAGCAGTTTGTTTACAGGTATTAGTCCTTTTTTATGTCTGTTGGCAGAGATCTGCCTTTCCATTTGAGGGCTGACAGCCAGCACACCTTTGAAGTCCTTGAAGAATTAGTTACCTTGGGAATTTTTCATGTTGCAACTTATTTATCTTTAAGTCAGGTTTTTATGATTAACTGAATTCACAACAGTCATCTTTATAATGTCATTAATAAAGGTTTTTTAGCCATGCTTGTGGGCATTTAGGGCATTGTGCAATCAATAAAAATGTTACAAAACACAATAATCACAGCATATAAATAGAAAGAGGAGCAGTCTGTGAAGATCTGAATGTCAGAGCCTGAAGGTATTTAGGAACTAGAGCTTTATTCAAGCTCACATCTCCATGACTTAAACCAAAAAAAACCTAACTAACCAACTAGAGAAAAACAGACCCAAAGAAACCCCCCACCAAACCACAAAAAACTTCAACCCCAAACACAAACCCAAAGAAATGATGAAAATACTCTACGAAGAACAAAACTCCAGGAGGTTGTGCTTTAAAGAAAAAGGCCAGAAAATTGGGGAAACTTTATTTTCATTAATTCAACGCTGATTATACCAAAGGCTCAACTTGGATCAATTCAAAGTTGGCCACTGACTTGTGGGGTACCCATTAAAATGGACAGTGTGGTTAGACATGAGCATGAAAACACACAGGCTGTGGGAGCTAAATAGTCAAAACCGTATCATCAATCAGAACTTTATTGCCTTTTTGTTGCTTAATAATCATTGACAGTCCACTAAACCTCTGCAGTCTGCAGCTCTTTAAACGTGGAGGATGTTTTGTTATACCCATTCCACTCTTCAAACAGCTTTCTGTAAGACCCTGAACTGTTTTATGCAGCTGAAAAATATGTTAGAGAGAAGAGAAGAGAAAAGTATGTCCATAGAAATTATCAGCTTCACCTCTTGTATACTACAGTGGCTGGTGATGGCTGGAAACTGCCATGTGGTGGTTGAGGAATGAGCATTGCTCCTATTAGGTTTGTAATGTTGGTGTTTTTGTGGCAATTTAGGCTCCCACGCAGTACCTGGTGCCTGGATTCAAATCTAAGGCAAAATTTGACAGAGTTGCTTGCTTGTAGGAAAGATCATTTCACCCCTCAGCTCCCACGTGTGTGGCTCAGTAATCCCAAAGAGCAATTAGCTGTGGTGAGCATTAAGTAGGTAGTTAATAGGTAAAAGGTATGGATGCACACGTGCCCATTTTGGTCTCGTTTTCCCCCCCATTATACTTTTTCTCAGTGATAGAAGAAATTTTCAACATACCAATACTTTTCCCACAGCCTTCACATTTTATGTCGTCACCTGATGGTAAAGACCAGCTGAAAGGATTTCTTTTGTTAACATTCATCAATGAATTCAGCTGAATAGCACTTTTGGCTGTTGTTTAATTGCTTCCAAAAGGTATGTTTTCCATTTAAATGGGTAGAGGCTCAAGAGCTGTTGCAAAACTGTGTTACACAATGCAGGAATTCCTAATGCATAAGCAATAGGCAGGCGTGGCAAGCTGCTGGGAGCTTTTTGGGTCAGTATGCCATGAATCAGTATTTATTATCTAACTTTTTCAGAGTATGAAATGTTGACCTTTTGTTTCACCCTGCAGTTTAGTTTTGGGATTTCTTGAGGAGCTGGATTATGCACAAAATGCTGTTGCCTCTGAAATGCTGACGTTTGTAGCCTCCAATTCCAAGTGAAGGCAGCTCTGAGGTGAAGTATTTCTAGTCTCACCATGCACAGCCTGGGCAACCTTTCTCTTCTTGAATAGCTAAATGCTAAAAAGACTGAAGGCATAAAAAAAAAAGCTGTGTATTTCCTGTGCAGTTCCCTCATCCGTGGAGCTCTCTTTTTTCCCAGGGGCAGGATGTGACCTCTGGATGTCCACAGCATTGGAGCTGAGATGAAACCACTTTATAAGCAGTGATCAAAAAGCATATTGATGGGTACAGTTGTGCCCTGTGGTGTTTTATCCCAAAACCGTGTTAATCCCAGTTGATAATCTGTCAAAGCACCTCTTTAAATGCCAGTGAATAGTTTCAAACTGCAGTTCTCGTTCTAGCAGTTTTCCAAAACACCCCCTTTGTCTCTGTCAGCTTTATAGCCATGGCAGGGCTTGTTTGATACTGATTATTTTTAATAGAGAATATGAATCCTTTGGTAAATTACTGTTTGTCAGTCAGCAAACCCTTATGCCTCTCTGGGGTAAAGTCCAAGGGCAGTTTATGTGTAAATCAGAGAAAGCACTGAATGCTCTTGAGGAAAACAGCAGGTGAGAGCACCAGTTTCCTGATTGATGCTCCTGCTTCATAAAGCAGATCAACATCTCTGTATGGTGAGCCCAAACTGCACAGTGGGTTATGTGGTTACTGCTGTGGCTGCTGCTCATCACTGACTGCCTTTAAAAGTCCCTGAGATGCTTCACAGAGTATAAATAGGGAAAAAAAACTGTTCTTGAGTGACCAGATAGTGTTTGGGTTGAGCATGACCCCTCTCACAGGGGTAGTGTGTGCTAGTTGACACTGGAAAGTCACCTGAAACACGTTGTTCACCTCTGAATCAAACCAGTGTCTGGTTAGTATTAAAAGCAGTGATGTTTTGTTTCTAAATTAATTCCTGCCTCCAGTATATGGTGAAAAATTTCCATAGTTTTCCACTCTGGTTTTTCCAATAGTGAAGGGCACTCAGGGTTTTGATATTGGTACAGTTTTTAGGATAGGCCTGTGTCTCCTGCAATTCCACAAATCAATTGTCCTGTTACACCATCAAAGGCATTTACAGCATCCACAAGCTGCTTATTACTTAATCTCTGGACGGATTTAGAAGCCAAATGGCAAGGATGGATTGGAGCAGCACAACACATTAATACTCAAGTCAGTTACAGGTTTGGCTTGTGCCTGTATAACGTGAGATGGATGCGTCAGATAAAAAAAAATGCAAACAGAGGGTGTTTCTGGCTTCTAAAGAAATACAAAACAGCTCTTTGGGGTGTTCCCAATTGCTTAGTTGCTCCTGATTTTTAAAAGGAATGTTTTGCCCCCAAACTGTTTGATAAGGGGAAGCTGTGTCTGAATCGTGAGTTTTTCCCAGGGATTTTTAGATGTCTGATGGTGCAGACAGGTTTTCTGTTGTCCACAATGGGATTTTGGTATCCAGTTGCTTTTGAAAATCCCCCTGACCCCACTCGGTGACCATGAGCTTTTGTTGCAGCACTGCCCAGGAATGCAGGGCTTTGTGGTCCCATTGTTCTCCTCTGTTGTCATACCTATTTTATAGCCCTGGGGGTGGCTCAGTAACTCCGAAATCCCTCTCCTCTATGGAGCTGATTGACCTCAGGTGGCATCAGTGGAAAGGATGCCTCGAGAATGGTTGTGTGGAGCATGTATAACGTGCATCCCTGTGCAGGTGCCAGGCTGAGGTTGGTGGGTCAGGCTGTGTGGGGACGGTGGTGGGAAAGGAAGCCCAAAGTTGTACCCCAGTTAAACTTTCCCAGCAGCTGTTGGGGGCTTGCACTGGGCTCAGGACCTCGGTGTCCTCAGCATTTTACAAATTCAGCGGCATGAAACTTCAAAAAACCTCCAAGAAGGCGCATTTTGGCAGAGGAACAGAGCTCGTTTGTTTAATCTGAGGAGACCATACAAGCTAAATAGACCATCCAGTAAAGAGGCGAGAGCAGCAATGGAGCCATCTGAGTACAAAATCCCTTTGACAAAGGGAAAGAGGGAAGTGCAGACCTGGACTAAACCCTGTGCTCCTCCCAGGGCACCACAGGGGATGAACTGAGCTCTGTGACCGTGGCCACGGGTCTGCTGCCCATGGCCCAGTGATCCAGGCAAGGAGGTTTCGTGGATCCTTTGTCCTCAGGATAAAGAACACACCCTCTGTGCCAAGGGGCAGCAAGGAAATCTGGGTCCCAGGGTCGTGCTGCAGATGGCTTTTAAGGAAGGGAAAGATATCCACTCGGAGCTTTTTTTAATTCAGGTGTTTTGCAATGCCCCTCCTGCAGTCACTTGAAGACCTCATGACATGTTTTCCGTTTCTATTTCAGGCCAAGAACACCCGAACAGCCTGAGGCACAAATACAATTTCATTGCAGACGTGGTGGAGAAGATAGCTCCTGCTGTGGTTCACATTGAATTATTTCGCAAGTAAACAAGATGCCCAGTTTTGATTTTTTTTTTAATTTTTTTTTCTCTGTATGCTTGAAAACAGCTGCCAGAAATGTTGATTGATGCTGTGTAATAGCAGAGAGGGTTTTGAGACAACAAATATTTGTCATGCTTAAGGATTAAAGATAATTTAAGAGTCCTGGCAAAAAAAAATAATTAAACTAATGCATGTGCTGTGCCTTCTTAATAAGGGAAAGTAGGAGTAGATATCCTAAAACATTAAATCAAACTACTTTTGACTGGTATTTGGAGTGATATTTTGGCTTTTTTGCAGCGGTAATTATTTGATTTCCCTTCTCTTTCAGACTTCCTTATTCGAAGAGGGAGATCCCTGTTGCCAGTGGTTCAGGGTTCATTGTCTCAGAGGATGGACTGATCGTGACAAACGCCCACGTTGTCACCAACAAAAACCGAGTGAAGGTGGAGCTGAAGAACGGGGAAACATATGAAGCTAAAATTAAAGACGTTGATGAGAAATCAGACATTGCACTAATTAAAATAGATGCTCAGGTGAGTCGTTAAAACAAGACACGTCTTATTCCTCTAATTTAGTGTCATCCTTTCCAAAAATCACTGCTGATTTTTAGTGTTTGAAGGAAAAACAAGTAGTTTACTGGGCTGGGTTATATAGAGAATATTTGAGCCAGGTGGATACACGTTCTTAAAAGCTGAGTTTGTGGGAGGTAGTGGTTAATTTTGTCACCTCTCAGTGCAGTGCAAGAAGTCTGTAGCACTTCTGTATGAATCCTCAAAATAAAACACAGCAACACAGTTTGCTGGTTTGCACGCACATTATCTGACCAAAGTCTCCCTCAGAGCAGAAATGGGAGTGTTCCCTTTGCTTGGTAGAGAGATGTTTTAGTCTGTCTTGAGTGCCTATAAGGAAGTCACAAATTGCTTTTAGAGGATGCATTTTCCCTCTGAAAGGCTGCACCACGCAGATATAGATGCTAAAATGGGAAATGCCTTAGGAAGCACCTCAATCGTGGAAATTAGAGCCGGCTTGCAAAGATGCTCTTACACTGCAAGTGGCTTTCTGAACAAATGGGAATGCAACTTCCCATCACCCACAGCCCTCCTCCATATCCAATGTGTGTCTGTCAGCGTTATTCTGCCTCCTGCAGCAGCAGGAAAGTTGTCAGGAGGTTCTGCAAGTGGAATATGGTGTCGAAATCCTGCGTAATGCCAATGCAGCGAGATGCATGTGATTGCTTGGGGTGCTGCTCAGATTGGTTTCCCTTGTTTGGCCTTGACCTCCTAACTTGAACAGGCAAGAACGCTTCATTTGAAACACATGACTCAAAAATGTGTAGGTCTTGCAGTGTTTTGAGTTCAGACCTATTCCCCAGTGAGGTTAAAAGTGTTTGTGCCAGAGTTCATGACTAAATCAGACATCCACTGCAGAACTCTTGGATGACCCGAAATATGAAGTGCTCCTGCTGCTCCCTCGCCACCTTTATCTTTTAAAAGCTTTTTCCTTTCCTTCTTTAACATCTTCTTAACAGCAAACACACAGGAAAACTTCACAAAGCCAATGAAACTTTTTGCCATGTTGATTTTTCCTGTTTTCCTAAGATAACCTGTTTGCACGCATTGCTTATTTTCTCATTTTTATCTTAAAATTAGCAAAAGCAGGAACAAAGGAGGAAAAGTTAAAAACCCAGTAGTATTCAGTTGTCTGTGAGCAAAATGGTTGGCTTTATTTAATGAACTTCTGAGAAGCATCTCCAAGCCTGGAGGCTGAGCTCTTGCAGGAGGAGGTGAGCAGGCCCATCTGGCAGCAGGAGATCAAATTTCACATCTCTGCTCTAAATCAGGTAGAATATGGATTAAATTTGGGTCTGACATACCCTTGGCCAGTGTTCTATCAATAGTTCAACCCAGTAACTAGTGTGTTGTTCCCCCCTGGCCTCTCCTGTTGTAGCTCATGAAAATTCTGAGAAGACTTGGGGAAAAAAATTGCATTGCTTGTATTTTTAATGGGTTGGGAGACTCAGACTTCCATCTGGCTCCAGTGATGTGGCACCGGGAAATCCCATTCCAAGGTGAGGCCTGAGGCACCTCTGTTTGCAGGACAGATGTGAATTAGACAGAATTAGAACCATAAAATTTTATGTGTTCACAGAAAAGTCAAAATGGAAAAGCAGTCAGGTGAGGAATTGATTCTCAGACTGAGCTGTTATGGAACATTTTTATATACCCACCCAAGTTCAGTGTTGGAGCTTTCCTTTTTGTCCTGAAATGTCTTGCTCTCATTCATAAAAGGCTTTTAAAATCACAGAGGTAACAATTTGTTGAAGTTGAAATGAATTTGATGGCTAAAGAAGTCAATAGGATGGTATAAATGACCCTTTAAAAATCTGGATATGACATGAAAACCATCACCAGGAATTTTTCTGAAGTGAGAGGCGAAGTTCTTAATTTTGACTAAATTATTTGAAGGTGACATCAAAGCTGCAGAAGTTTTTCTTTCCTTCTGTTTCTGTGTGGCATGTTAAGGCAGGATCTGAAGGATGAGGAATGTCTCTGTGGTTAGGAACAGAGCTGGGCTTGAAGTTTGGGATTAGGCTGTCAGCTGGTATTCCTAAAGCTGTTCAGATTTTGCAGCAGCCTGAATGCTGGTTTTGTTTAAGGTGTGAACATCTGGCCAAAGACATCACTAGAGCTAATTTGGCTTTTGCAATAGGAAATAAAAGAGGATGGTAAAATCTGGGCACCAGTAAGAATGAAGAGTTTCCCTGATTAAATTCTTCTCTGTGGAGAAACATATGGCAGTCAATGAGGAACAGAAACCTTGGAGTAGTTGTTCTGATCCTAAAATGTGCTTGTTTTCAGTCTGTAAAAGAGACCAACTGTGTTTCTCATGTCTGTAGTGACACAGAGCAGTTTGTTGAAGTGCTGAAAGTGGGAAGTAAGGTTGGAGTCACTGTGGTCAACACGAATCCAATCGAACTCTCCTTCCAAAAACACTGAGGAGACCTCAGTTCTAGAAAGAAACAGTGCACTTGCAGGCAATTTGGATATAAACATGCACAATTTATAAAATGTTCCTAGAAAAATTTTGGATTTTGGCAGCACAGGCAGAGCCTGGTGGAATAAATACTGTGTCCTGCGTGGCACGTGTGATACTGCAGTGAGTGTGAAACCCATCAAAACTATTGCTCAACACTCCAAAGCAAACAGATGCTTTGGAGCTGGCAGAGCTGCACTGTGGAATTCATCTCACAGTAAATAACTACCTCGTTAAATCAGAATGTGTGATACACATCTGCTGCTGAAAACTAAACACAGTTAGGAAGGGGAAACAATTTGAGGTGGCTCAATGGACAACATCAGGGTTAATGGGGGCAGAATTATGAAAGAGTCTTGTGCTCCCACCCAAATGGAAACTGGAAGCCAAAAACAGTGGAAGGTGGAGGCCTGGAGGACCTTTTCACCCCTGGAAATTGGGCTCTGCCTGCAAAAATGATTTCTGTGGCTGTGCCAATGCTTTGGCAGTGAGTCCCGAAGGGAGGGAGGAGCATGGTGAATGGCTTCATTTTGTGGTGTTTCTTCTTCTTCCTACGTGCTTAAAACCCAGCCATGAGACACTTGTCACCCACTCAAATCACACCTGTGTCACAGGAGATGTACCAGGCCCTGAAGGTTCTTGTCCCTCAGTGTGGCCAATTCCTGCTTCTTTATCCCAGCCTGGATTTGGCTGTATCCAAGTGATACAGCAGCAGTGGGTTTGTGACCCATGACTAATTTGTGGTAGCATTTCAGCCCTTCAGCTTAAGGTTTTTGCTGCATCTTACTAATAAGCAGTTAGGCTGACACTTTTAAATCAGCCAGCCCTTCTGCCCTCCTCCCTTCAGTGGTTTTGGAGGTAATGAGTGTCTGTGTCTTTGTGGTTGGAGGGGATTTGCTTTTTCCCCGGTGTTTACAAACTGGAGGAAGCAGGGAAGCAAACTTTCCTGTTTATCAATATTTTAATAGCCCACATTTTGGAAAAAACCCAAGACTACTTGGACACCAGATGCAGGTGGCTTCTCTGAAATGCTCCTTCCCTTTGAAATCTGTGGCTGGGTATTACTTTGCTTCCTCTCGAGAGCCTGAGGAAGCCCACATCTTGCTTCCAGAAGCCCCATGGAAATGGAAGAGCTTGTTAAAAGCTTGGATTTTAACTCCTGGTTATCCATCAGTTTAGGCAGCAGTGGTTTCCTGCCATCTTCAGCTTCCAGTAGCCCTTGCTGTGGGGACAATGCCCTGGTCCAGCTCCTCGTGCAGCAAAATGCTCACACAACTCCAGGGTGGCTCTAGGAGCACATATTACTCATTTATTTTTATTCTCTTTTTTCCTTTTTAATTGAATTTTTATTTTCTTTTTTAAAGCAAGAGCAGCAATCTCTTGCCAGGCAATTGAAAATCTGGTGACATATCAAAACAATACTTCATCCTTTTCTCTTTTTTTCCTGCAAGCTTCCCATGCTCCATATTTAGATAAAAAGACTTCAGTTTTGCTTTTCTAACTATAGATGAAATACTTTTGGAGGCTTGTAATGCACTCAGCTCGGGTTTTTCATTTTCTTTGGCGTTTTGTCAAGCAGTTTCTAGATTGTAGATGATACTGTACATTTTTACATGCTCATGGTCTGTGTTTTCATTCTGCCGTAACGTATTCTGAAAGTTAAATAGTTTCATTAATCATAATAGAAATGTAATTCCCAGAAATATTGCATGTTTTTTTCAGAGTTACTTACAGCTGAATTAGCATACCAAGGAAAGGAACAGCATCTGTTCCTTTCCCACCTGAAAATAAAAAGCACGAAGGAAATCTGTCACTATTTAACACAAATTGAACTCAGAGCATTTGTCTCCTCTTCATCTGTTTGTTGAACTGCAAACTGCTTCCTGCAAATTCCTGATCTCCCATCCACAAACGAAGGGGATTACAGAACAGAGGAGGGATTTACTTGCTCTCTGGGCCAGCACAGAGACAGAGTCACTTATTTCATGGATGAAAAAGCTCAACCCCAAATGCCTACTGGTTGTGGTTGTCTGTCTCTTGGTTTACATTTCTCTGGGGCAGTGGCTGTGCCTGATGGTGGTTTTGTGCTGCCTCTTTTAGTTCCAGAGATGTCTTGTCCAGATTCCACTTGCTGTACCTGATTCAAGCCATGTTGCTGATGTACATCAGGTGAACATCTGTACAGACAAGAGGAAACAGCCTCAAGTTGTGCCAGGGCAGATTTAGATTGAATATTAGGGAAAATCCTTCATGGAAAGGGTTGTCCAGCCCTGGGACAGCTCCAATGGTGGAGTCCCCATCCCTAGAGGGACTTAAAGGCCATGTGGATGTGGCACTTGGGGACATGGGTGAGAGGTGGCCTTGGTAGTGCTGGGGGAATGGCTGGACTTGATGACCTTAGAGGTCTTTTCCAACCTAAACGATTCTCTGGATCCTGGCTGATGAATGATGCTGACCTTGACTTGTCCTGTTCCCTCATGCCACAGTAGGTTCATCTTATTATTTCATGGAGCTGTTTCTCGTGGTGGTGCACAGCTCTCCATTCCGTGGGAGTTGTGTTTATCCAGGTCTGGAGTCCAATCCATATCTAAAAACGTCTGAAGCCCTTTGGGATGCGAAAGGCTTAAAATATTAACACTAATTAATGGCTCCTTCTCTGGCTGGCTGTAAACAGTGAGTCATGTGGCACGCAGGGTTTTGCATGTTTAGTCCTATTTCTGTGTGCCTGCAGAAGGGCTTCGTGCAGATTTGTTTTATTGAGTAACCACCGATGCCAGCAGAGCCTGGGGGTTCACCAAGTGCAAAACAGGGGGGTTGGGAAGACCTTGTCTGCCAGTGAGTCACTGGGATGGGAGAGCTGGGCTCAGGTCCTGGCTGTTCCTGGCTCCCTGCTGGTTGTGCTGCAAGGCACACTCGTTTGCCTGGGGTTTTAATTAACTGCCGTGGCAAATCTATGGTTAAACCTGGAGAATCATGAGATGTGGTGAATTATGTCATCCCAACGCCCATCAGACGGTATGTAAAAATGGAAGAATGCCTGTTTATTAAGTATGGTTATTAAGGGTTCTAGATTCAAGCGCTTGTTTGGCAAGGATTCCTGAAATTCCTAGGGCTGAGCTTGCCAAGGGATGGGTGTGAGGGCACGGGCAGAATCTTCTGCTCTGATCATGGTGATAACACTGCCATGAGTGCTTGCCTGGCATTTCCAGTGCTCCTCCTGGGGACTGCAGAAGGGTGTTCTTCCCACTCCCATCACTTGATGCCCAGGGATTTTGATAGGTTTTATACTGATTTCACTTCAAAACCACATCTGCAATTTAAATAAATATTTGGTTTGGGATTTTTAGGGGGTTTTTTGATAACATGAAATTTAATTCTGAATGTGACAACATTATTTTAAGCTACTTTAGAGAGAAACCCCCAAATTTAAGGCCACTACAATGCATATATTCATCATAACCAATTCTTCATGGCACATTCTTGTAGAGGGACTAGTGAGTGTCTTCAAGCCATGCTGTTTGTTAGTGTGCTCTGCACCATACCATGCAATCACAAGGAACAGAGGACACATTTTCCAAAGCTGTGTTTCATAATATGTGCAGAACAAGGCGGTTTTTGCAATTGATTTATGTTTCTAGCAAAGGAAAGGTTAGCCAGATTTTCCAGAAGGCATTTGAATCACACGGATGACCCGCAGCCAATCCATACAGTGTCAGAGTTTGAACTGAAGCCTGGCTGGTATAGGCTTGAAAACTCAGCACAATCAGAAGTTAATTGTATTAGTCAGAGATTGTTCCTGTATTTTCTTTCTGCTGCCAAATGTGATTTTGGCTTTGTGACTGTTGTTATAACTCAGGAACATTGTATAAATCTTTAACTTTGTACACAACCAGTCTTCTTCTTTTTTATTTTTCTTCCTGTTAATGAAAAATAAAAAGTATTCTGTTTTATTTTGCTTGTCTATGTTTCATTTGCTGGTAAATGTCCTCTTTCTCTAAAGGATCCCTTTTCAGTGTGCTGGGATATGAACAAAAGCCACTTTTTGCCTTGTGTTTTTTATTTTTATTTTTTTTAATAAGCAAAAGCAGTGCCAAAAAGGAGATGCTCTTCTTGACCAACGACATCTTGAAAACACGTGCTATGTAAGCTCAAGAGCATCTGGCGAGAGAAGGAAGAGCCAGGGTGCTCCCTGTGTCCAAACAATACCCATATGGGGCTGTTTGTGTTGCATTTGCTGCGTGCTTCCCAGCACAGCTAATCACACTGGAGAGAGCCCTCGGAGTCAGGGCTCTGGGCTGGGATTAGGAATGGCTCAGCAGGGCTGCCTTGGGATGCTGCAAACACCATGGGGACACCAGGCAGAGCCCTCGAATCCTTCCCAGAATTAACCCACAGCCATGCTTGGGTTCACCTGTGACACTGATAGGGGTTGTTATATTAAGATTAATATTTAATAGGGCAGTGCTGGTTGCAAAAACTTTCCTCTGGAAGATAATTAGAAGTGGAAATGTTTTTCTGCTTTCTGTGTCGCCCGTTCTGTTGCTCTTACAACTGATTCTGTTTAACAAGCAGTTGGTTTAATTATTTTCTTGCTGTCTGGAGACTGAAAGATAAGTTTCCATGGAGCATCTCACCCCGTCTGGGGGTTTGGCAGTGAGTTTTATTGAAACAATCTGCTCCTCTGAGTGAAACTTCACTGGGGGAATTGTAACAAAGCTGGATAAACGATACACAGGACCAGTCTTGTTAAACATTAAAACCACGACTTCTGTATTTGCAGCACTATTTAGTGATAACTAGTGCCATTGCTTTTTAGTTTTCTACATTGTTTATCTCCTGGAGTATTTGAACTAAAATTGTAGGTGAAAAATACAAAGTGATGGGCATTCAGGTTGGTTTAAATTAGTGGATTTTTGTCCCTAAGGATGAGTTGTTGATGCAAGTTTTCAAACTGCTGGTAACAAAGACCCTTAAAAAGCTGGCTCTGGATTTCCAGTTTAAACAGCTAATATTTTCCCTTTATTGCCAAAATTTAGAATTTGAAAGTGCTTCAAGCTTGGAGGAAAGCTGGGTTAAAGTTGCCTCTACCAAGCAAAAGATGAAGCCCATCAGACTTCTGGTTTGATTTTTGGGTGCAGTAATCTAATCCTCCAAATCCTTAAGTCAAAACATGAATTTATACATGTCCAGATTGATCGATACCAATAGAAATAGTCTAGTGACACGATTAAATGCATAGTTAGAACACCTGAGGAGGGTGAGGATAATTTGGACAAGAGATAAAAGGATTTAAAAGTGTATCACATCCCTGAAAGGGTAAAGACTGACCTAAAAGTGTGAAGCAAAGGAGGAATGGTGTCCTATGTGTATTGTACAGGCAGGTGATAAATCAAGGCAAACTATTTGTTTGAAATATGATCTGTTTCAGAACACTCTTCATCCACTGGCAAGAGGGTGTGGATCCAAATTTTCCTCTTCCCCCCCGCCCCCGCTTAAATTGCTGTAAAATGAAGTGATTGGTGCTGGATTTGAAGAATGTGTTAATGGGAATATCTTCAACATGATATTTGATATGTTTAGAGATCAGATCTTGAAAGGAAGGTATAATGGTATCCCCTCCTGTCATAAGAGAAAAATCAGAGTCTTTAAATCCTAACATTTTCAGAGGAAGACATCAGTGTTTGTAGGAGGCAATATAATTATTTAAAAGTAATATTCCACTAAAAAAAAGTAAGATGAAACATTAGCTGGTGTTGTAAGACTATAAAATGCTTTCAACTGTGCATATGCATGTTTGATATTCTTTGGCTGTTGCTTTCATGACTCTTTCGTGTTCACTCTCAAACAATATCATATTTTTACTTCAGCAGCTGTTGGCTAATTATTTCAAGAAGTGTTGGGAACAAGTCATTCCTGGTAGCATCAGATGTTTGTTTTGTAGAGCAGAGCATAAATATTCCTTAATGGGTACCTGTTGTGGAAAAAGTACTCTACAGTGTAAAGAGCCCACTCATTGTGCAGCTCATTGGGATGTGCCTGTACCAACCCCCACAAAATACTCAAAGAAAACAGAAAACAGAACAAGCAAAATCCCTGAGGGACAAAAGCCTCCCTCTTTTCCTCTACTCTATGAATGTATTCATGTTTCCGTAGCGTTTGCCAATGTAGTAGTGTCCTAACATTTGAATTTTCCCTTTTTTTGTGCTCTCTTTTTATTTGTAGGGTAAATTGCCAGTTCTTCTGCTCGGCCAGTCTGCAGACCTGAGGCCGGGAGAGTTCGTGGTGGCGATTGGGAGCCCGTTCTCCCTCCAGAACACGGTGACCACGGGCATTGTCAGCACCACCCAGCGCGGGGGGAAGGAGCTGGGGCTCCGCAACTCCGACATGGATTACATCCAGACAGATGCCATCATCAATGTACGTCCCCCTCCCAGCCTTGGTCCTTTCAGCTCTTGGGCTGCTGGAATAGTTGCTTTGAAAAACTCACCCGTGCTCCAGTCCTTAGAGGGAGCTTTGCTTTTATCCTCATAAATACGGACATCTGCGCCGCAGCAGCTCTTGGTTGTTGTTTAAAAATCCCCCAAGGAACCTCACCAAGCACAATATCTGCCTCCGCTTCAAAACTCTTGCAGATTACAGGGGAGGAGGAAATATTTTCTGGCAAATAAATGTCTTTTCGAAATCCATCTTGTCTTTTGAAAAAAAGAAACCAAGTGTAGTTTAAGGATTCAAGTTTGTATCTGGATTAAGGCAAGACAATAGTTTTAGTACTTCAGATCTTGGCCTTGTAAGAAATCTTCACTAACAGCTCCCAGAGATGTCCTAAAATCTTCTAAGTCATTGGTGTGGCACTATTAAAACAAAAGGAAAACTTTGGCTTCGCTAACATTGTCTGGAAAGAGAAGAAACCAAGCACTTGCAAAGCTCAGCTAAAATGGGTGATGTTAAGTGTAGCTAATGGGCTTGGCTGTGAGGACTGTTCTATTGCACATATTTAATGGACAATGGAAACAGCAGCACAGAAGTATTTCAAGAATTTCTTTTATGTTTTGCTTGCCACAAATTCAGAGCTGAATATTAAAACGTGTTCTTGGCTTTTGTTTATTTTCAGTATGGGAACTCCGGAGGACCCCTGGTAAATTTGGTGAGTTTCTCCAAGTTTACTTAGTGTCAAGCTTATTGCTTTTTAGTTTAAAATCAAAACAAGATACCCCACCCAAATCAACCAGCAAACAAACCCCCCCACCAGATTTGTGATTCAAAGCCTTCAATATCTGGCTGACTACACAAAATTCACAGGGTTCTTACTAATAACTTGTCTGTGTTTATGTTGGCAAAAGGATTTCAATATTTAACATACTTACATTTTGCATACTTTCAACCAAGTGTAATGTTTTTTTTCTGCTCATGCCTTGCAAAAAGCACATTTTAAAATGGGGCATTTGCACTCTCTGCCTGCCATGCAGCTGGAAAATCTTATTGTTTTGCACACTGAAACCTGGCCTAATGGTTCTAAAATGTATCTTCCCCTTTATTTTGAATCACACCAGGGTCTGCTCAGGTCTGCTGTGGGTACCTGGGGTTGAGCAGGGGAGAGGTAGTGGTGCTTGGGAGGCACGGCACAAATTAAAAGGCAGAGCTGCTCAGAGTTTCTGCCTTAGAGGAGATTTGGCAATTTTTGTTTTTCACCCAACTCAGAACAGTTTCAGTCCCAGTAAACTCCATTTAAAACAGTCATAGTCGGACAGTTTTCATCTGGGATGGATCAGGGAAGGAAGCTGCTGAGATTTCACAAGGGTTCGAATCAGCAAGTGACTCTTGGAGATACATAACCCAGAAAAGCTTTTGATTCTGGTGAAGTTCGCATTTTTCTGTATATTGTTATGAAATATTGAAGCACTCAGTGCCCTGCTTTATGGGGTGCCTGCTGAAGTGAGCAGACCCAGACCTGCTGCAGAATATCAGGTGACATCAGTGTATCATTGGGTACAAGCAGAAGTGCTGCCCAGTTCTTATTTCTGTTCTGCCAGTGGCAAGATGACATCACTTTTCCAAAATTCTTGACTAATGTTTGATCAGTAGACCCAAAGAATAGACTTAAAGAAAGCATTTAGGAAATTGCAAACCAGCTATAGAGTGTGTTGTGTAAATTTGTCTTTGTGATTGCTTGGAAGAAATGATCCATTTCTCCTTGAGGTGTTTCATGTTTGCTGATGGTGATTTCTTATTTCTCCAGGATGGTGAAGTCATTGGCATTAACACATTGAAAGTTACAGCGGGCATCTCGTTTGCTATCCCATCAGATAAAATCAAGAAGTTCCTAACTGAGTCCCATGACAGGCAAGCTAAAGGTACTGCACTTCGCTGCTTTGAAAGAGGAAAACATGGAAATAACCTGGTCTAGTGGGTGGCACCACTTCCCATGGCAGGGGGTTGGAACTACATGGCCTTTGAGATCCCTTCCAACCCAAACCGTCCTGTGATTCTGTGAAAACAGTAATAAACCAGAAAGTCAACAGCCTTTGAGGCTCTTCTGGTAAGAGCAATTCCTCAAGACCTGTTTTCCTTTTTGCAGGAAAAGCTGTAACCAAAAAGAAATACATTGGCATACGAATGATGTCCCTAACTCCCAGGTAAGTAAAAGTGGTGGTCCCTCACCTTTCCGAAGCGTGGTCTCTGCATGCCTTTGGATCAAGCTCATGGTCTGCAGCCACGACGGGGAGGTTTGAGCCAGCAGCATGTGCCTCTGTACGTGCTGGTGACAACTCACAGCCAGTTCTTGCCACCTTCTTCTCTTCTGCATCTGCTACATGGGCGAACTCTCCTCTAGGCTCTTGTGTGAGCAATTCTTAAACCAATCCTGGCTTTTTCTTCTCCTTAATGCTTCAGAAGAGAATAGCTAGTGACTGTGAATTCGTCCCAGGGTCCTATCCCTGCTGTATGTTTCCAAGAGTTGCAGCAGCTACGCGCATTTTCCCATTCCTATAAAGTTATTTCCATTAAACAATTCACTTAATGTCAAATGAAGCTTTTGTGTGGACTTCCTTATTCATGCTCAAACTGTAAAAGACTCATGAGCAGGTGATGCCACGTGCTGTAAAAATAAACCCAAGTTGTCCCTTGTGCAGGATCCACAGGTAGAACAAAGCATTGAAACACAAAGGGTTGGGGGTTTTTTAGGTGTTCAGGATGGAAGGAGGGGATTCTGCCCCTCTACTCCACTCTGGTGAGATCCTACCCAGAGTTCTGCATCCAGTTCTGGGCTCCCCAGCACAGGAAGGACATGGATCTGTTGGAGAGAGTCCAGAGGAGGCCACAAAGATGGTTAGAGGGCTGGAGCCCCTCTGCTGTGAGGAAAGGCTGAGAGCATTGGGATTATTCAGCCTGGAAAAGGGAAGGCTACAGTGACCTAATTGTGCCTTCCAGGGCCTGAAGGGAGCCTGCAGGAAAGAGAAAAAGAGACTTTTTAAAAGAGCATGTAGTGGCAGAACAAGGGGGAATGGATTCAGACTGAAAGAGAGCAGGGTTAGGTTAGATATTAATAAAAAACTCTTCCCTGTGAGGCTGGGCAGGCCCTGGCACAGGTTGGGCAGAGAAGCTGTTGCTGCCCCTGGATCCCTGGAAGTGTCCAAGGCCAGGTTGGGACAGGGCTTGGAGCAACCTGGGCTGGTGAAAGGTGTCCCTGCCCATGGCAAGAGGGTTGGAATAAGATGAGCTTTAAGGTCCCTTCCCACCCAGGCCATTCTGTGATCCTACAATCTGCTAGTTCTAAAATAATGATGGGGTTTTGAAATGTTTTAACTCTGATCCTCTGTATTGAAGTGACTGCTATCACCAGAAACAGGCATATTAAAAAGCTGCATGCATGCAAAAAGTGCAATAATTCTTGAAATATACATCTAAGGGTTAAAATAAACTTTGAAGTGACTCATCAGCATGTGTAAAGCACCTCAGCTTGTAGATACTGACTTCAGTAAAAATGCCTGGTTTGTTTTTTTCTTTCCCATCTTGACAAAATATTTTTGTTGCTGTTTCTTCATTTTCCAGCAAAGCTAGAGAGCTGAAGGATCGCCATAAAGACTTCCCTGATGTTGTCTCTGGGGCCTATGTTATTGAAGTAATTCCAGAAACACCAGCTGAAGCGTAGGTTGAAGTACTTTTTTCTCAAAACCACTGCCACCGATTTAAGGGGATAACGATGGAGACTGCTCCCTGCTCGACTGGCTTTCTTCATTATGCTAAATTAACAAAGTTATGACCATCTGATAGCTATTAGCTTGTCTGCTGGAAGTGGGTTTGTGGTTTTATCCAGTCCCTGATGGGCAATAATGTGAGTGTATGGGGGTATTGCAGGGAAGCCTGTCAGCATTCCCAGCCCAAAGGGCAAGGATTCAGGGGGTGTGAAAACTCCTTCTCCTTTTTTCTCAGCAATTGCTTCCAAGGCATCTCCTGTACCAGTGCCAGTGCTGAGTAAAGACTTTTGCTCATGGATACTCCCCACAGCCCTGCTGGTTGCTCTGGCAGGAGAGCAAAGGAGAAGTTTTGGGTTCACTTTGGGAAAAAGCACCTCGGTGTTGGCCAAACCCGCCAGCTCCCCTGGCACTCCTTAGGGGTAAAATCCTCTCTTGATAGGAGACACTCTTCCATGGGAGAGCTTTGACAGGAGTCAGGTTCCTGGGAAGAGCTTTTGGGTTTGGACAACTGGCTTTTTCTTTGCATTACTCATTATTTGCTCAGAAGCTGCTGGTTGGTACCACACTTCACGAGGTGTCTGCCTGAAGCACAGCAGCTGGTCTGTGGTCACTGCCACTGCTCTGGCTGGACACACTTCCCTCTCAGGGTTTGCTTGATAGGAAACCACTCAGTAATCCAGGGCAGGAAATGGGAAGCCTTGTTCATTTTCTGAAACTGGTGATCATTTAGGAGAAGAGTAAATCTTTGTGTCAGCAAAGAGGCTTCTGTGGCACCAAAGGCACGTAGGCAGAAAGCTGCATGGAGCAGGCATACTTTACCTCTTAGGAGCACTGAGAGGATGGCTGGATGATGTGTTTTTGTTGCAGTTTGGATGCCACTGTAAGATAAGCAGTGTTAGCTGTCTAGAGAGGTCTCTGAACTGCTGCTTTTTGGCAGCACTGCTGGGGCAGAATGCTGGTTTGTGTCTGTGATGTGAAATTAGACTGTAGCTAGTGTAGGAATGATGTGGCTACTCCAGCATGGGATTGGATTTGCTGCCTCGGTGTGCAGGTCCAGCCTGAAAGTGCAGAGTATTCACTACAGGAGTGTGGGCAATTGCAGAGAGTGGGAGAAGGACTTTAGAGAGGGACAGGAAATGTGAATCAATGTAGCCTCGTAATGTGAGGGTGAACCCAAATCAGGGTGCTTCATGAAAAAAGCCTGGCAATTAAAATGCAGCCCATGCTGGCTCTGTCTTCCCCCACTCCCAGTCCCCTTGCCAGTGTTTTCCCCTGTTCTGCTGAACTCTGCAATGCTTGTTGTGTGGATGTGCTGGTGGGGCATTGGAGCAGTTCTGCAGTGACCTGTCCTGGGCATGAGTCGTGTGGAGAGGCTGCCTGAGTGACCAAGATACTCTGGACTGGTTCCCTCCAAGGGAATGTTTTGAGCCATGCCTTCAGTAGGCAACCAGATTTGTTGCAAACATCGGCCAAGGCATCCTGCTTGCAGGAGACACTCATTGAAGGCGCCTTCTGTGGGTGAAAGAGGCCAATGACTTCTCTGTGGTTTTGTGAAGGATTATGCTGAAGGGCTGAATCATGTCTGATCTGTCTTGGTTAATGTTTCCATAACTGGAGCCAGACCGTTGTGCAAGACTGGGCAAGCTGTTGTGGTCTGTGGCAACCCTCACCACCCGTTCCTTGGTCCCGACAGCAGCCTTGGCCAGCTCAGGGACAGACACACAGCCCTGGCAGGGGAGCCTGGTGCTGCCAGCCCTGCCTCTGCCCTCTCTTGCTTTGAGTCAGGAAGGTTTAGGTTTCGAGGTCAGAAGAAGGGATTCTGGGGCTACAGGCAGGTGAGGGGAAGGACAAGCATGATTTTGGGTGATTGAGCTGTGGGTGTCATTCTGGTCAGGTTTAAAGCACAAAGGTAGGGTGAAGGAGCTGCCAGTGAGCTCTGCATGGAGAGCAGCTGGGGCTGGAATTCCTCATGTGTTAACACACGGTGCCACTCAGGGTGTTTTGCTGCATATCCAGGAGTAAAAGCTTGGGAAATCTCCCCTCTAAAGGGAGTGCCTTGTTGCAATTGTTGTAGAATGAAAACGTGCCTCTATCTTTTCTGCCAAATCAGCTTCTGAGATCCTTATTGCAGAATTGCTGCTATTTGCAATAGTGAATTCCTTTGAAGGTAGTAAAATATGGGATTCATCAAACTTGTACATACATCAGATTCTGAGGTTTCTGAATTGTAATGTAAACTTCCCTGCTTCATAAATTCTGATTGCTTTTCACATGGGTGGGAAATAGGAAAAATCCAGCAATCTCTTTTTATTTTTTTAACTATAATCAAGGCAATCAAATGGCAATTATAATAACACATTGCTGCTTTGTGTTTTCAGTGGTGGCCTGAAGGACAACGATGTGATTATAAGCATCAATGGACAGTCGATAAGCTCAGCCAGTGATGTCAGTGACATTATTAAAAAGGACAGTACGTTGCACATGGTTGTACGCAGGGGCAACGAAGATGTGATGTTAACAATAGTTCCTGAAGAAATCGATCCCTAACCAGAAACATGAGCTGGATTTCATGTTTTCTTTTAACAGCAATGGACTGCTTCTATTCTCTCTGTGCTGGTACAGGAAACGTTAGACTTCTGACCAACATTCTGCTTGTTCAGTGGATTAGTATTGGCCAACAGAGTAACTTCTAATAGGTTTAAGGTGCAAAATCAGTGTAATTTCACATACTCCAGATGATAATTTTTTTCCTTCTGTATTATGTATGCAATGTATTCTTTATTGGCTATTACATTCCCTGCTTAACAAATCGACGTTGGCTTCCCTGTGTTGAGTAGATTTACTGTTATTTCCGCTCAGACTTAAACAAAACCCACGCACACAGTGTGTGCTGTGGCATTCAGGTATTTATAGGTTAGCTGTGTTTTAACTGGAAATGCCATTGTAAAGGAGTAGTCGGCTTAAAAGAAAAACACAATTGGGAAACAAAGTTTGGTTTATAAACACAAAGAAATCCCAACCAAAATAACCTTTCGAGGATCCCGTGCAGGACTTTAATACTATGATATTTTCCTAGTGTTATTAAAAGAATTCAACAGTACTTCTTGTGAGTGACTCATTTTGCTTCCCCTTGTGGAGTGGTTTGCTTTGAATGGCACATCTGCCTGGAAGGATGTCCCGGTGGTCTCCTTTTAGTCATCATAAACCCAATGACTTCTTTTCCAGTGTGTGCTTGTATTTGTGCTTTTGTGCATCTGTTCTTCTCAACAAGGCTGGGTTGAATTTGTCATGTTGCCTGTCTTCCAGATGTTAATGCATTTTCCTTATTGTTTTAATTACAGCTTCACCAATGCCTGGAACAGTGTTTTCCCACTGTAGAAACTGCCATATTGTGGATCACAGATCCCATACTGTTCTAGTTCAGATATGAGGATGTCTGTAACCAGTGTAGATCTGGCTTTAAGCTCTTTGAAACAGGCTGTTTCATTCACAGTCTGGAGTGCTGGTGTGTGTATGGTAGGACCTGGAATATTGGGCATTCCTCTAATGTAGACACTAATCTTTAGACACGTGTTTATGGATGCCCTTGAAGCTTCGGGTGGTGAATGGGATTGTCTTACTGTGAAGGAGAACAATCAACTACATTTAATTACAGTGTAATTATTCATTGGGTAAACAATAGGCTAAACAGCCTTCCCTTTCCCCTGTTGAAATGTGTATCTCAGAATAAATCCAAGGGCCATAGACCAGTTTTGGTGACTGTCATTCCTAAACATGCTCTTCTTTTGGAAACTGCTTCTGAGTAAAACTCTTCAACTGGGTAGCTGGCAGTTAAGGATTTTTAAAGGAAAGGCTGTATTCCACCCAATTACAGCTGTAAATCCTCTAGACCTGGATCCCTGACAGTGTTCTCTCTCCTTCCAGTTGCATTTCAGTTCTGTCTCAGCCAGTTTATCCCAATTTGAGGAGCCTCTATATCCCCAAGTGCCAGTGCCTGCCCTTTGGATCATGATAAATGTACACAGTGTGTAACATTAATTAATTACACAGTGTGCCTTTCAGTACAGTATTGGCACTTGGCACCTCCTTACCGATCTACTCGTGCCATCCCTGGTAAATCACACTTGTCTGAAAACCTGCCAAGATGTTATGGTGCCAACCCCTGCCAGTCTGCAATCCTTTCTAGCCTGAAAGGTGCATGGTAGAAAGATCTTTGCAGAAGTGCTTTGTGCTATATTTGAGCTGCAAGTTCATCTTGCTGAAGCTGATCAATGTTTCAGCTTCCTGCTGAAGTGATATTATGGTTGGCAGCCCATCCATGCCCTGTGTAGCACAATGTAGTGACATACAGCCCTCAGCAAAAATGAGTTTAGAAATGCCCTACCTGCTCTGCTACTCCACCTAAGCCAGCCAGCAAAAAATGAAGCTAAAGGCCCAAAGCCAGGAAATTGTGTTTAAAACAGGAATTATTTTTCATCTGCCTTTTAATTTCAAAACAAGTGGTTGCACAATTTACAGAGCTGATTGATTCTCTTTGCTCCTATTGTTTGTTGTTGTGGCCTCTTAATGTGCAAACCCATCAGTTTTTGTGAATGTGTATTAGGAAAGAAGCAAATGAACTTCTGTAAATGGTTTTCCTTGGCCACTGGGATTAGTGAAATATTTGACCACATTTCTAGCCCGGAGCTCCATCTAGTGGAATGTGAGATGGTCTCGGATTGCAGCCTGTCATTTTCCATCTCTTATTTGAAAGTGGTTTTCTGATTTATCTTTTTAAATTTATAATCAGTTTCTGTGCACTGGATATCCACAACCACAAAAATATCCTGAAATATGTTTAGGGTTTACTTTTCTGGTATCCAACCATGCAGCTACCCAGATGGTTTTTTACAGTCAAAATATTCTCCAAGCAATTTTTAAGAATTTACAGTCAAATTACTGATAAGCAGAGACATGGAAGCAAAGTTTTCCTTTAATACAGTCGATTACCATGTATTTTTGATGTATTATTGGGTTATAAATCTGGAATGGGTTTTATTCTTTGTTGCTTTAGCACACAGTTCTTTCCAAAGAGCAATTGAAAATACTTTGTACAGAATAGCTTTGGCACAGCTTGTATAAATATCAGTTTCCTGGAAATTTTAGCAAGTGTTGGATGCTAAATCAGGGAAATTGGACATTCTGGCTTGATTTTCAGGGCTTTGGAATGTCTGAAATGGAAGCTGGAGTCGCTGTGTGTGTGATGCTGATAGATGGCTACGTGTGGCTACGCTCGGAGGTACTTTTGAAACACTAGTTCACTTATTCCATAAGGGAAGTGTCTTGAGCTGTAAAAGAAATGGTCATGACTAACAATTGTCTGGTTCCTGTGGCTTAGATGCCAGGCAGTAAGATACTCTCATTTTAATACCAGAGGACTTTTTTCCTTTTTTTGTATTTCCCCCCCTCCTTCCCTATAACTATTTTGTATTCATGTTGAAGTTGAGGCTGTTTTAAATCTATATGTTTCCAAATTGCAGTGAAAGAGACATTTAGTAGGGTGTGATTGGTTCTTGTTTTGTATCAGAAAAGTACTGCAGAAGTGATTTAAACCGCAGCTGCAAATATCCAGGAGAAAGGGAGGTGATCAAGAAGTCACCAATCCAGGGCAGTGAATGATTATTCCATCGAGTATTCACTTGCATACTATGTTAGGTCACTGTGGGAGTCCTTTTCATCCTTAGAGTGAGAAAAAAGAGATGCTCATTTGAGCTTCTGGGGCTCTCCTTGATTGAACTATATTTGAGATTATTCCTGCTGTTCCTAAATGCTTGTGTTATTTCCCACTGTTTCTTCTTCCACCCAGAAAACATGGATGTGACTTGGCACCCTTTACTCAGTTTCCCTCTCCCTTTGCTCTAGCTCCCTCCCCATGAGGGCTGCTGGTGAATGTCAGCAAAAGGAAACCAAAATCACACCCCGGGCTGAGGTTAAATCAGACTTTGAAGTTAAATGTCAGTGAGTTGTTGGGCTTTCTTCACACCGAGAGGCAGAAACGTCCCCACGAGACATGAAGGAGCCAGGCAGAGAAGGGATGGATGAAGGGGCTGCCCCATCCAGCTGTGCCCTCAACTTTAGGATGCAAACCTCAGCTCAGCAGCCTCCCATCCCAACCCCAAAATCTGACCAGCACCTGAAGAAGTTATCTGCAGGTCAAAGCATTAGCAGCATCCCTGGTAATGTTATTGAAGCTGTGCAGCAGAAATCTTTGCTGATTTTACATCCTTGGAGCGTGTGTCTGTGCGTCCTGCCCTGTGTGTCCAGCTGTGCTCTGCAGATGTCTGACACAAACTCCATCTATTTTGTTCCTCTCAGCCCCCAAGCCCCATTCTCTTGTGCAAGATGCTGGCTGGGATGTCAAGGCTGGACACGCTTGCCCCAGGATTTCAGCCAGTCGAGCCTCTTTGCACTGTTGCTCTGTAAATACACATTAACTGGATTTGTCAACAGTTTTTTATTGCACAAAATCACCTTCAAGACCAGTGCGTATATAAATTGACTAATTGGACAGAGAAAGTGAGGGAAGAAACTACCAGAGCAGCTCATCAGTTTAATCTCTCTACATCTGCTGGTAAGATTTCCTCCAATTTTCAGGGATTTGTTTAGTAGTCATGGTACTGCAGCATCTGTGCCCGTAAACTTTCTGAGGAAATGGCTAATAATTAGGAACTGATTAGAGTGAAAGTGAGTCAGAGCTAAAGCATGGGAGTCAAATTTAATAGATGTGGTAAAGAATTAAGTTTAGCAGCTTGGAAATACTGCATAACATGCTGGAGGGGAAAGTTAAATATTTTTTTTTCTGTTCATTCCTTTTCTGTTCAGTGTTTATGCAGAGAGCAGAGTGATTTTCAGAAAGTTTGCCTTGTGAATATCTGAGAAATACATTTGTGAGGAGTTACTGATTGAGAAAGCTGTGATTTGCTGTGTCTGCCTGCCCACCCCTCTTTCCCAAAGCCCCCCAAAAGCTGAGAGAGGGGCAGCAGCCCATGGGACTAACCCCACAGCTTCACTCCTCCAGGACAAATAGGTGTTTTCCATAGAATCAGAAGGGTTTCTGTTGGAAGGGACCTTAAGGACCCCTTGTCACTGACAGGAACACCTTCCACTAGATCAGGTTGCTCCAAGCCCCGTCCAGCCTGGCCTTGGGGTGGGACATCCACAACTTCTCTGGGCAACCTGCTTATAAAAACCTGTGGTCAGGTAAGTCCATGAGAGGGCAAATCTCAGCTAAAAACTCAGCATCCTCCATGAAAGCTGTGTCTGCACATGGCACATGTGGCTGTGGAGCACTTTCTGTGTGTGCTGTGTCTGGCAGTGCTGAGAGGGCGACCTCTTGGAGGAGGAGGGTGATGTGGGGAAAAAGCAGATGGCTGTGGAAGACTGAGCTCAGTGTCTGCCCAGAAAGAAGGGCTGAAAGCTGTTCTCGTAAAAGTTGATTCCAATCTCCCAAGGAACTGGGCAGGTCTGGCAAGGAAGGAGGTTTTGTCTGCAGCTTGGGTAAGTTCATGTGTCTGGCAAGTTCATGTGTCTGATTTGGAAAATTAGCAAGTTGCAGGATGCTGTGAGTGGTTTAAAAGCTTTGAACTTTTAGGAAAACAAAAACAACTCCCCAAAACCGCAGGTCAACCAGAAAGAGGCATAGAAATATAACAGAGAAGGAGCTGTCGCTGCCACTCTGGGTGCCAAACAAGCCTGTAATAAAACACACCTGTAATTAACAGGAGAATGAGAGTACATTTCCTCACATCTCAATCAACGTTTGACTTGGAGGTTGGGATCCTGAAAGGAAACCTTCCTTTTGAAGAGAGGTTGGCAGAGGAATGCTGCATTTCACCAGTGTGGTTAGCAGGAGATGAATATTTTATTGATGTAACAGAGAAAGGTTTACAACCATGTAAATGCTGCATTTACACAATTATGTATAATATATAATGATACACTGAAGCTATGACACGCAGCTTATTTCTTTCTTACAACCTATTAGTTTTGCTTTTATTTATCCTCAGCTAATTTGTTTGTTTGTTTCCTTACCGGGAAAAAGCCCCCCAAAAAACAGTAAGAGCAAATCCCAACCCACAGATGTTCACAGTGTCATTTGATATGTTACTCAAATGCTTTGTACTACAGCTCCATCCACCCTTGGCATGGCACCTCTGAAGACAGAAGACAACTGTCCCCAGCAATTCTTTTATTCTCTTTCTCAGGTCACAGTTTCTATACTTGTCCTCATTACTGGACCCTTTTCATTTGGTTCAAAACCTTTTTGAAGTGCCCAACCTGCTCAAAGGGCATCCCTTTCAGCCACATGGATAAAGCCAGGCCACGTGCAGTGGTCCAGCTGCATCTTCTAGAGACTCCAAAGAGGCAGCCAGTTCATTTGTCTGTAGCTGGCAGTGGAGTGGTGTTATATAAGATAATATTTACTCTCTAACTCTGGCTTTAGGCTGTGAGGGTTTGAAATTGCAGCCTGGTGAGGAGTTTTTGGCCCCGTCTCCAGGAGCTCCTGCCCACTGGTTGTCAGCACCCTCCAACTAGACTTACCTTGTTTGTGTTAAATATTTAGTGGATATGTAGCAATAAATTGATGAATGCTTAACACAATTTATAATTCAATGTCAGCAAATTGTTAATCCATTTTCAAGAAGATACACTGCACACTTTATGTGAGATTTCATGAGAACAGGGAGGCCTTTGTGCCTCATTTCTTTCCCATTGTTCACACCATCTCAGCAGTAGAAGGTTATCAAAGAATCTTATGTTTACTGCTAAATTCTATATAACTTCCATATTACATACAGTATAATGAAATATATATATATATACCACCCATGTTACTGCAAATGATATGTTTTCTGGTGGGATAATTTTCTTTCTTGGTTGTCTCTGCTCTTGGGTACCTCTACAGCCTGTCTGTCCTTGTTGAACTGGGTAACTCTTGCAGCTGACTCACATTTTTATTCAGTTGTTTCCCTCCCAAGCTGGGGCTCCACACACAGTCTCTAAATAGTATCTTTATCCATAATGGGCTTTGCCCTGCAGATGCAGCTATATCAGACAGCTCCTGGCCATCAGATAAACTGAAGACTCAATAAAACAACATGTGCTTTCTCATCTTTATCACAGAAGTGCTAGACTTGCTGAAGCAGAAGTCAAGTGGTAGAGCTTCATAGTTAAAAGTTGTTTATTTTATCTACCTCAATCCAGATGTCATGATATCCAGATGTTGGCATAGGGAAATCTTTACATAACTCTAACATGACTTTAATATGACTATAACTTGCTATTAACCACTTGTTTTATGCCATTGTAAATCCTGTTATTTAGAATAAACCATTAATCATTCCATTCAAATATGAATTTGCAAATCCCTTTGTCCAAAATCACATCCACAAATTATATTGCATTTACTATGCTGTTATCAGTAAAACTCGTTACAGGAGAAAAATTACAGCAACCTACCAAACACTTGCACTTAACGAAATTATTAGTGTTTTGAACAAAAGAGCAGTCTTTCAGAAGAGGTTACCTGCTGGATATCGGGATGCCCACATTAAAATCTGATTTATGGCAATTCATTCCCTTAAATCTGTTTTCTTTGCCTGTATTTCTCCCAGGCCACAGGGACTCAGAAGGGTTCATACAGGATTTCTAAGGTGAGCCCTTGTCCAAGTCAAGCAGATTTATATTCTTCTATGGAATTGGGCACTGCTCAGAAAGGCAACAAGATGGACAGTCTGGGATGGGCTTGCAGGAGTCAGACAGCATTCTATTCCCAAAAACATATTATGACAGTTTTTGTCCTTTTTACGTTGGAGCCATCCTGTGAGGGATCTCAAATGGAAACTTGGAGAAGGTGCCGTGTCACTTCAGGTGTCATTGGAAGTGAGGTATTTCAGCACAATGCTGGGCAGGTGGCTGGTGCAATGAGTGGGGTGGCACCACCCTGCAGCTCCCCTGCCACTCAAAGTTCTATTTGAGGGGTCAGACAGGGCTGAGTTGGTAAGAAACATGGTTTTCTGAGAGGGTTTTGACTCTTCAGTTTTGCTGGCACTCATTATTGGGATTAGCTGCCTGTATGTTTTTTATAAAATTGGAGTTTTCACAATCATGCAGCCTGGTTGGGATGTGCTTTAGGGGATTCTCTGTTTCTGAATCAGCCCCTTGTCAACCCTCAGCCACAGCAGGGAAATTGTGCTTCCAGGAGAGTCTGCTTCAGCAAAGAAATGTAATTGTTTTATTTAAAACAATGGCCACAGAAAATTATTTCCAGACACTGGGCAGTGACTCTGAAGAGCAAGGAATGGGCAGTGACTGAAGAGCAAGGAATGGAAAGTGGCAGAGAAACCTAAGGCAGAGAAAAGTGCCTTGATCTGATCCCAAACCACCCATGGGAGGCCAGTGCAGGAGTGAGGAGGGCTGGGGCTGTCTCTGCCAAGAGCTGGAGCTGTGGCTGGTCCCTCAGAGCAGGGACCACCCTCAGGTGTGGCTGGGCAGTCATGGCTTTGGTGAGCACTCGGGTGTCTCTGCCTGGGAGGCTCCCAGGGCACAGCATCAAAGGTCTGAATTTCTGCCATTTGGTGCTGGAAATCAGTTTTGCCTCTGAGAAAAACTGCAGAGCTCAGTCATGTGTTTGTGCTGGTCAAACTGCTGTTCCCCCCCAGGAAGGACGTTTTTGTGCTGTCCTTTTTGTCTTTTAAATGACTTTATGAATACACTCTCTCCTTTTTAATACAACTGCTCTAGGCTTCAACTGGTTTTTTTTTGTCTGCCTGTGGTTTTATTTATTTTGTCAGGGTGACAGAAGTGTTTGATGCTATTACAGGTCATATTGGGAAAAAAGCGGCAGACCTGCCAAATTTATAACTACCAGCAATCAGCCCAGGTGATTTAATGAAACTATTGTCCTAAATTCAGGACAAGGGGGGGTGGGTTGTTTAGGAAGTTGGCCAAACTGGATAGGCAAAAGTATGTGTTAATAATACATAGAACTCTTTCTTTATATGAAGGGACAGAAACTACGTGGGAAGATTGTCAATATTTGTTTGATAGCATTGTTAAACTTTATTTAATGACAAAACAATATGTTTTGTCATTTTGGGGGGTGAAGCAATTCATGACAGGTTGTGAACATTAGCAACAGCTTTGGGTCTAGAGACTTTGGTTACAAGAAAATGTAAAATTTCAAACTGTGATATTGGTTAAATGCTTCTGACTGTCCTTAAGTTTACAGTAACATTTTTACTTTTTAGTGAAATTTTATGGATTGTGGTTTAATGTCTACTAATTGTTTTCCTTTCTGGCTTCAGCAAATAATAAAATGTTTGACCCACCCTCCTGCAAACCACTGCTTGCCTTTTCCAGCTTCTGCTGTCACTGAGTCACAGAACGTGCTGTTGGAAAGGACCCACAAGGATCATCGAGTCCAGCTCCTCACCCCCCACAGGACCATCCCCAAGAGTCACCCCCTGTGCCCCAGAGCATCATCCAAACCCTCCTGCAGCTCTGGCAGCCTTGGGGCTGAGCCCACTGCCCTGGGGAGCCTGGGCAGTGCCCACCACCCTCTGGGGGCAGAGCCTTTCCCTGAGATCCCACCTGACCCTGCCCTGACACAGCTCCAGCCCTTCCCTGGGTGCTGTCCCTGGTCCCCACAGAGCAGAGATCAGTGCCTGCCCCTCCCCAGGGAGTTGTCCCTGCAATGAGGTCTCCCCTCAGTCTGCTCTTCTCCAGCTGAACACACCAAGTACCCTCAGTGTCCTCAAACGCTTCCCCATCTTCATCACCCTCCTTTGGAGCTCTCTTTAGATCTTCCTTCCATTATGTCCCCCCAAACTGCCCCAATGTTGCAGGTGAGGCCGCCCCAGTGCAGAGCAGAGCGGGACAGTCCTCTCCCTGATGTGATGCTGCGCCTGATGCCCCCAGGACAGGGATATCTCTCCTTACCCCAGGGCACTGCTGATCACCCACCAGCACCCCCAGGGCCCTTTCCCAGCACCACTTTCCAGCACCTCATTCCCAGTCTGTCTGTCCATCTGGGGTTGCTCCATCCCAGGGCCAGAACTGGCATTTTCCCTTGTTGGACTTCCCACGGTTGGTGATTGCCCAGTGCTCTGATATGTCAGGTTTCCTCCCTGCCTTTAAGGGTAATAGATCAGGTTTGTACAACAAACATAAAGCAAGATTGAAGGGAGATCTGGGATGGGTGGAAGCTGAACTGCTCTTCCCTATCTCTTGTTGACATCAATTCCCATGAAGGATCAGTACCTTGGAGCTACTTAAATTTTTTGATTGTGACTCAGACATTTAGCAGCTGCCTAAAAGGTCTGAAATGGTGAGTGATATCAGCAGAGCCTGGATGAGGGCCCTTACAGATAGGAAAGCGGGGTGGTTCCCATCTTAGGACAGTTTAAGACATAGTCTGTTCAGCAAAGGAATTTTCCCAAGGGGAGAATCGATCAAAATAATCTGTGTCATCCCAGAAAACCAACCTAAAAACTTCATTATCAGTTGGCCAGGGTAGGAGAGGTCTCCTTGCTGCTGCTCGTGTGGTGCCAGGCACAAAGAATTGCAGGGTACGAAGCAGCTTTTTAGAAGTGGCTAAAGGTTGTTTAAAAGTGTGGAAGCCTTAGTAACTGTTTCTGTAAATCTTAGGTATTGAGTCTTCATAATGACAAGGATATTCTCAGAGCTTAAAATTTTCATTTATTTTTCCTTTGCCACTGAGACTTTGCCATTGTCTCTTTATCTGTCTTTACCAACTGCAGGTCTGAGTGTGTTGATTTAAGCAGTGACGAGTGTATGTTCATATAAAGGCATATCTTGTGTTCTGATGCTGTGTAAAATATTGGGGTGTTTGCTACCAGAAAGTAAACAGAGATCAAACAGTTCATGCTCTTTACAGTGTCCCCTCAGTGTAAGGTAAAAGTGCTTCGTTTCTGTTACCTCATACTGATATTTGGTAAGCTGCAATCTTACTCTGCCCCAAAGGAACTGTGTTGTTAGGCTCTCAGGTTCTTCAAGCTTTAAGGAATCGATTGAGTCAATGTCCAACAACTTCATTTGAAACATTTTGGTATGGCAGGTACAGAACAGAAATTTTTTACACTTTAGCATTTTCCTCAAATGAAATTGGTTGCTGAATTCAACCTGAATTTGTGTTGAGCCTTTTTTCTCCCTGTTTGTCTGTCTGGAACACGGTTACTGTTCAGGAATGTCATAGATCCTA
Source organism: Campylorhamphus procurvoides (assembly GCA_013396655.1). NCBI lineage: Eukaryota > Metazoa > Chordata > Aves > Passeriformes > Dendrocolaptidae > Campylorhamphus > Campylorhamphus procurvoides. The sequence goes on from WBMV01004635.1 coordinate 273,022, forward strand.
AGTATCATAAGATCAATACAAATATTTCCTTATAGAGCTCTTGGCTCTCACGATGAGCTGTCCCCACCTGCTCACCTGGATGCTCTCACCCATGACACACAGGAACAGGCTTTGGACAAACACTCTCTGCTCTCCTGCCCAGAACCCTCCTGGGAGCTGCCAGTGTGGATGGGAATGCCATTCCTCTTGGACAAGAGTGGAGCAGAGAGGAGAGGGCTGGGAGAGGAACAGCAAGCCGAGAGAAAGGGGGTGTATAAGAGGAATGAAGAGAGGAGACCCCCCTGCAGTCATGTGGTGGGGAGTGCAGTGTCTATGTGGTTGTCCACAGATGTGACTTCTCTGTTGTTGGTACATTGCAATCAAGTAAGATCTTAATTGGTAAGATCTTTAGTGGCCACTGAGAAATGGCCATTGCTGGAAGCAAGTGCAGTAGAGGGATGGCAGGAGACCTCTGTGAGGAGGGAAGCTGGTATTCCCATGGCCAGGCACAGTGGCTGTTTCCAGTGTCTGATTAAATCAATCAACCCTCACTGATCCAAGCAAACATAGTTTAATCATAAATCTTGATTTCCTTATGCAATGAAACTATTCATGCCTTACACTTTGCTTTGGTAACACTTGTGCAAACAAAGCTTTGGGCAGAGGTGCAAGGAAAGTGAAGAATGGGGAGAGCAGTCGGGGACCAGGGAAGGGGTGTGCCATGGACGTTGTCTCATCTTGGGATGGGTGATGGGTACCTGCTTTCTGGCCCTTGCTGTGTCCTATGACAGGGAAGCATCATTGATGCTGCACTAAAAATTATGGTATCAATTAAGTAATAATTAATAAAAGAGTGTGAACGCTCTGCATCCTTTCTCCCACCCAAAGAATGAGCATTTCACTGCATAGCTGACTTTTAAAGCAAGTATGGGTCCAAACTGAAGGTAATGTTTGCACATATTCTCATCATGTTCCAGCTCTGGTGAAATGAGCCAACAGTGAACAAAATCCCCCCACCCCACCTCCCATCCTACCTGGTGGGAAGAAACAATTTTTGTGCAAAAGACAGAGTCCTATTGTGCTACTGGGTCTTCACTTTTGTTCTGCAGCATCAGGGACTGTGTAGTGACCTCTACAAACAAAGCAAATGCAATCCAGTACTTTAAGTGGGAAGAGTGATTTCATCATGTGCCAACTGGTGTCTTGATCACTGAGCCAGCATCTCTGGTGCTTTGGTGTGTTCCAGCCAGCCCTGCAACAGTCCCAAGTGGTGCCTCTGGGAAAATACATTGAAGAAAGTGCAAAAGGTCACACAGGGAATGAGGATTCAGAGGGGAAAACATGTGAGGAACAGCCCTGAGAACACCAAGGATAGAGAGGAGGGAGGAGGAGGAGCTGCTCCATGTGCCAGACCTGAGGTGGCCCCACAGTTCACAGAGGGACCTGTCCCAGAGCAAGAGGCCATTTCCTGAGCCATGGAGAGGTCATGATGGATTATCCTGAAGAATATTCTGTGGGTGAATCCTGAAGGACTGCAGCCTGTGGGAAGGACCCACGATGGGGCATGGGAAAAGAGTGAGGAGGACAGAGCAGGAGGGACAAACTGCTGTGGACTGACCACAGTGCCCCATTCACCTTAGTCCCCCCATGCCAGTTCTGGGGGGAGAGACATACAGGAGTGGAATGAAGAAGTGAAGTTGAGCCTGGGAAAACAGGGGTTGGAGGAGGTGTTGTTTAAGTTGTTGGTGTTTCTTGCTGTTGAAGTCTATTTTAATTGGCAGTGAAACTATTTTTCTATAAGTTGATTCTGTTTTCTGTGTGAATATAAGTGATTTCCCTGTCCTTATCTCAACCCATGGACTTTTTCACCTTATTTTCTCCTTCTGTGCCTTCTTGAGAAGGAGAAATGAGAGATGGGCTGTGTTAATGTCTTGCAGCCAGGCAAGATCAATCCACCACACTTTCTTTTTATCCAGGGACAGAGGAACTGGGATGCTGATCTCCCTGCAGAGAATGCCAGTCCTGGAGTGGGATGGCCAAGCAGTGATCCTGGCCACTGGGGTCTGTGTGGACCTTGAGCTTGCCTCAGCCATTCTCTTTGGAGTTGTCTCACTCATTCTCTTTTTGCATTCTAATATCAACAGTTTTCCTCGCATTTTCAGTGTTTTTAATCTGGTTTTGTTTCTCTTTTATCTCTCTGGGTATGCAAGAGCTACCCCAATTTGTTTGCCAAGCCACATCCCTTACTTCCTTCAGTCCCTCCAGATGACCACTTCCTCCATCTGCCTCACAAAACCATGAGAAGTCTACCCGTGTTTACAAAGTCAGTGAACTGTTTGCATGTCTAACAAACTAATCCTTTCATTTTTCTCGCTTCTCACGATGGAATTTGTGCTCCCTTTCTCCTTTTGATCTTCTTTTGGCTCTGCTCTGCTGTGTGAGGTTGAGTTTGGGTGCTGGCTGTCCAGGACAGTTGTGGTGCGTGTTTCATGAGAAACCTGGCTCTGGGTTTCTGAAGCAGTATGTTTACCAACCAGTAATAAATCCTAACCCATCCAAAAAATAACAGCAGGAACAACAACCATGTCAAATTTTTATCTACTAGATGGTTTTACACATTTTTTTTTCTAGAAAAGAAAATACAGAATTCTGTGTTGCAGAAACAACTAAGACCTTGAGAATTCTGAAGACTGATTGAGGATAACCCTACTTTGAATAAGTGTTTGGCCCAGACAGCCTCCAGAGGTGCCTTCCAGGCTAAATATTTCTGTGATCTGTGGTGTTACATGCTGTTCAAACAATGCCAAATTTAGCAATGCTGTGCAAAGGTGGATTCTTTGATGAGCACTTGGATTCACTGAAACCTGACCATGACCTGAGTTAGTTTCTCTTTGTAAAAATCCATTGTAGAGTCCCATTAAATGCCATCATTCACCTGTTCCCTTAAATATGTGGTATATCCCAGTGGGAGGAGTGTGTCAAGGGATCTGTAAAGCTCTTAAGGGCTTCAGAAACAGGATTTGGGATGAATTTTCCTTTATTTTCTATGCTTGCCCCTATTCTCAGACTTACACTCCTTGTTTCCTGGGAAGGTTTGTACAGTTTAACGATGATCAGTGTAATAACAATGAATTTTGGCTTGAGATTGTGACAAAAGTCACTTTGGGGTTTTCAGATTTAAAGTAGACAGCTTGTAGAGCTTAAATATACTCAGTCTTGCTGCCCTGGTGATGATAGAGCACATTGAATGATGAACAGGGGGAGAACAGAAAAAAATAAAGATACTTCTACTTCATGTATTTGTGGCATCTTTTAGGACAGAAATACACATAAATACAGCCTGGGGGAATTCAAGGAAACTCAGCATTCCAGTTCCAAACTCTTCTACCTCCAGAAATTTAATAAATAACTAATATTTGAGAAATACCTGATGGTAAGTTACACGCGATAATAGGATGAGAGGGAATGGGCTTGGATTGTGCCAGGGGATGTTTAGATTGCACACTAAGAAAAAGTCCTTCACAAAAGTGTCAAGCATTGGAACAGGATGCCCTGGGAACTGGTGGAATCACCATCTCTGGAAGGTTCAGAAGTTGTGTGGGTGTGGCACTTGGAGGGTACGGTGTAGGTGTTGATAGTTTGGGCTTGATGATTTTGGAGTCTTCTTCCAACCTTAATGATTTGACTCAGGCCCTGAAAATCTACCTTCCCAACAGCATTAAGGGACTGGAGATACGATGGTTGCCAGCACAAAGGGTTTCCATAAGCCCCTCAGTTGTTTCCCACCATGCTCTTACCCTTCCACATGTGCAGTCATGAAAAGGAAAACTCTTCTACACCAACTTAAAAGGCAGCTTTGGCTCAGATACAGTTCATACTCAAGAAAGGGACATGTTACATAAGTGACAACAAAAGAGCTTCACAGCCAAAGAGGGACGGGATGGAAAACCAGCAGCTGTTGCAGCCACTCTCTGCTTTCTCTGAATCAGATGTCAGGTGGTGTCTTCTTGTAGAACCAGGAAGTTATAAATCTTGGTTAACAAATCAAACATATGGCTCTGGGAGCTAGAAAGGTGAGAGCAGTGGGGAATGTTGTATTGACCTATGGAAACAAGAGATTGGGCCGCTGAGCTACACCCTTTGGTGTCCCTGCCTATAAATACTGGTGTCTTCTTGTACCAGGTCCTTCAAGGAGATGGCTGCCACCATGATCTTGTCTTGGATGGTGATGATAAGTCTTCAAATTCATGTGGATGCAGGTAAAGAGTCTCACTTTTGGTCACCTCCCTGCCTATATTTCACCTCAGCATAATGGTGAGATTGAAGGGTAAAAGAGGATTTACCAGCACAGCTTAGTTCTTTTGAACACCCTGAGCAGGTCAAACCTACGAGCTGGGCAAATCAATTTGATTGAATCTACCTCATGAATTTAATTTTTTTCTCACCATGTTTTGTAAAGAACCCAGTAAAATAAAATCAAATGAATATACTGTAAAGCAAATGATATAATTTTCTAATTTTTTATATTGGTGTAATGGATCTAAAGACTAATAAGTATTTTCTGGAATAAAGATATGTTTGTTTTAAAGAGGTGCACTGCGAACCATGGGGGTTTGATTTGATTAGGTACATGGTTACATTGGTGTTTAATAACAACTATGGCACATATTCCTTCTCCTATTATTATTGTAATTGTGAGAATACAATAGGAATTACTGTAAACTTTTCATTATTCTAATTTCCCACGGGCTAATTCCTGTTACAAGTGTAATTTGATTTGGTTGCAATGATCTGCTCAGCCACTTTCACCCCTTTGGGGACTAATACTAATACTGGGGGGGTCTGATGAGAGGGAGGATGCTTCCAACAGGGTAAAACAGTCCTTTTGTGTTCAAAAAAAACTTTCTCATTTTTCAGGTGAGGTTTCCCTGGCTGAGCAGAGTGCCAGCATGGTGCTGGAGAGACAAGGCATTTCTTTTTAAGCAGCTGCTCTTGCACTCTTTATGCAGGAGGGTAGGATGGAAAGAGATCAGAAGTGTTGCCACAGCTGCTGTCTTTCCATCCCTCCTCTTACAGGTGTAAAGTTCTGGAATGAATTTGACCTGGGCTAATGAACCAAAACTCTCCTTTCCCTTTCCATGCTCCCATGTGCACAGTGGAAAGAAATAAGCATTCAGAGTTATTTTCAGGCTCGGGTTTTTAGTGCCCTTATTATCTCCAAAAACATTTGAGGTGCAATTAGTAATACTGAAAACTAAGCTGGAATGTTGTGTGCAGCTGGAAAATACTGAGTTACTGTTTAATCCTTTCATTACCATCTAATTAATTTAAGTTTAAAGCCTTGCATGCATGAGGAGCAGTGTTGTGAGTTGTGTCAGACAGTACCCTAATAACAGAATAAATGGCAGATATCTCTGTTAGGATCTTCTGCATCCAGAAGTCACTTTAAATACATTAACTGTGAGTTTGAGAGCAAATGTCATAAGTTTTATGATACATGGTATTATATTCCCACCTCTCAGGTTGCCCACAGAGCAAGATTTTATCACCAGCAGAACTAACTCACCAGCTGGAACTAACCCACTCCCTTGAAAATCAGCTGACATCCCTTTCCCAGTGCCACCAGGGGTTCCTGTGCATGCAAACTTCCCATCCTCATTACTTAATTCATGTAATTTTCCTTCTATCTTTTGTTTTTGTTGTTCTTGTTATTGTTGTCTGATTGTTCACACTGTCTGCAGCTTGGACAAGAGGAGATGCTGTAACAGAAAGGCTTCCAACAACAGGTAACTTTAAAGTTATATAAAAATGTATTTTGCTTGTAGATCTGGCATTGCTAAATGTTCTCTCCAGGCTGATTGCTTGAATTTGGAAACTGTTCTAGTCTGGTTGTAGCCAATGTAGCCAAACTACCAGTATAGACAGGGGCTCTGTGTCCTTCAGACTGGGCTCCCAGAACTGGGCAGCCATTACATATATATGAGCTTAAAATGCAGCATATAATTAAATATATGTCCCTCTTCTCACCGAAACAATGAGTCATCGCTGCAATGGAGAGCCTAATTAAGTCAGTCCTTGGGCTAAACCTTAGGATGACAATGCCATGTTAAAAGCAGACTGTATAAATGCAGCAGTTTCTGAGTATCTGAAAGCCCAGAGCAAAGTTACTCACAGTCTGCACAGCCGAATTTTTGCTGAATACTGGTTTGTAGCCTGTTTTCCATTGACACAAACATAGACAGAGCAGGACTCATGTGAAATGCCCTTATTAATTTTGATTATAGGTTTGGTGCTGTCCCCGGATCACAGAAACACCAGGAAGGAGATCACCTTTCTCCCGGTGCCAGAGCACTGTCCCTCGATCTCTTAGTGCCACCTGGAGGCTTCCCATCATCTGTACAGGAGCCTTAGCAGGCAAAACCCTCCCCTGACCCAGTCATTGCCTCTAGCTGTGGTCAGCAGGGTGGTATTGATGAAATCAGTGGTGTTGGAAGCGAAGGGAATGAAAATTGCATAGATGTGATGGAAACATGAGCAGAACCTGAGAAGACAGGGAGGTTTTTGATGTGCAGCCTCCTTGCTGACCATCTCCCCAGATATTTTAGGTCATCTTCAGTTCTGTTTGGATTTTTGTTGCTCTTGGTTTGGAGAAAGGAAGGGAGAGGCAGATTTTTCACAGCCTATTCTCATGCACGAGCAGAGCTATCGACTTCTGATCAGATCAGGTGAAACCAGCAGATAGAATCAAAGAATTGTGTAAGTTTCAAAAGACCTCTTAGATAATTGAGTCCAGCACTGCCAAGCCCACCCAGAAATCAGTGGCCCACATAGTTACACATATGCATGTGGCACATTGACTTGTCTTTTAAATCCCTTCAGGCTGCCCTGGGCAGCCTGTTCCAAGGCTTGACTACATTTTACATGATGAAATTTTCCCTGATCTCCAATCTTAACCTCCTCTGGCCCAATCTGAGGCTATTTCATCTTGTCATATCATCTATGTTTTTTTCTTTTCTAGAAGAAACAGCAGGTCCCTCAACAACAGTTGTCCCCACGACTGGTAAGTAGAATTTACCAGATTATTAATTTACATGATAGTGATAGCTTTATATTTTTATCATAGTACTTATAATTATTTTGTTGAAAAAATTGTTATAATGAAAAAGTTCACGTTTCCTTTAGGGTGGGGCCAGGAATAGATGGGAAGTCAGGAACTCAGGGATGGCTCTGCCCTCCAGCAACCAGCCTTCTTGCTGGAAAGAAAAAGATCTTCTGTCACTTATGCCTTTCACTCACTGGGGAAAGGGTAGAGAGCACTGACAGCGCCCAAAGAATTTGTCCTAATTTGCTTGCTCTGTGTGTTTTTTTCCTTCCTGCTTGTTCTCCACAGTTCCAGTCATAGCTGATGGTGAGTCTGTCCCAGCCTGTCCATCCCACACTTTGGGAGCCCGAGAAGTGGCTGCCAGCCGTGAGCTGTGCTGTAGGTGGGCACAGATGGGTGCCAGGGGTGCCTGTGGCTGGAGAGGACATGGAAGCCTGTGCTCTCCTATCGAATATCATTGCCTGAGCCTGGAGAACTGCTGGCCTGACCCAGGGGTTTGTGTCTCCCCAAGAGCTGGCGCTGAGGTTGAGTGGTGGCCCGAACCGCTGCGCAGGCAACGTGGAAATCCTGTACTTCGGAGACTGGGAGAAGGTGTGTGGATACCTGTGGAACATGGAGGATGCTGAGGTTGTGTGCAGGCAGCTTGGCTGTGGGGCACCTCTCGGAGTGATGCACAGCTTCCCTTCGAGCAGCTCTTACCCGTATGTGATCACGGAGGTGAATTGTGCAGGGCACGAAGACCTGTTGTGGCACTGCCCCTACAGCTACCAGTACTATGTCTGTCATCATGGAGATGCTTCTGTCATATGCTCAGGTGGGTGTTTGTGGTTTGGAGGCATTTTCCTGAAGAAAACACATCTGGAATGTGTGTGAGGCTGGGTGAAGGTTGTCCAGCCCTTGCTCTGTGTTCTGCAGGGCAGAAGCAGGTCCTGGGTCCCTGTCCCTGGTGCAGGGAGGGGACACCCTTCCTGCACTTGTAGACTGTGCTCGGGAGATCTGGGATTCGGGAGACTGCTCTTGTGCAGAGTGAGGAGGGGGACAGGTTTTAGCCAGGCCATCCTCCCCATGGGTTCCTTCATAGCTCTCCATGAGATTATAACCTATGCTCTGAGGGGAGACAAGGAGTCTGAGGTCCTCACACCCTCTGGTTTTCTCTCTGCAGACTCAGGACTGACAGTGCCTCCACCAGCAGGTAACCAGAGACTTCTACTTATATACTACCTTTCCATGGGGTGGTCTGGCTGTGGGGTGCTCTGTGTTCACCAGAGCAGAAGACCCCAATGTAGGCTACACGTACAGACCTTGGGTAAAGTCCCTGACACTCAGGTGGATGTGGGATTGCTCGAGATCCTTTGGGACTGAGCTCTCCCACTTCTGTAGGAAAGGTTTGCCACTGATGTTCATGGTGCTGCAGTGCAGATGCCCCTTGAGCAAGTGCTGGGGCAGTTGGCAGTGCAGCTGCTCAGTCCTGTCCCATTACTGTGCCAGCTGTGGGGTTTGGGTTTCATTGTCCTGGGGTTTCCTTTGGAGGGGAGGATCTTCCAGCAGGATGATCCTCTCAGGCAAAGGGCTGCACTCTCACTTGCTGCTCTCTCCATGCAGTGACAGCTCCCTCCACCATGATGCCCAACATGTCATGGACCACAGGTATGTCCAGAGGGGGTATGGGGGCTGACTGCCTTCTGCCCTCAGTTATGGACCACAGAATTATAGGATGGCTGAGGTTGGAAGCGACCTCTGGATTAATCTGGTCCAACCCCCTGGCTAAAGCAGGGTCACCTAGAGCCGGCTGCTCAAGGTCATGACCAGATGGATCTTGGCTGTCTCCTAGGATGGAGAGTCTACCACCCCTGTGGGCAACTTATGTGGGCTCAGTCACCCTCGCAGTGAAAAAATGTTTCCTGATGTTCAGAAGAAACCCTTCTGTTTCACTTTGGGCCCATGGCCTCTTGTCCCCTCACTGGGCAGCACTGCAAAGAGCCTGGCTTTTGGAGAGGGGTTGTCTCTCAGCAGGGCATATTTCATAAGCAAAATGCTGCTCTCTCACCTGCTAATATCCCTGTGCAGCACCACGTAGCTCCAGTTCAATGTTCCCCAGTGACAATGACCACATCTAGGTCTGGAGGGTTTAAGGGGTCTGCTTATCTCCTGCTCCAGGTGTCCTGCTGGATGGCCAACCCCATGGATTGGGGTTACTGCACAGGCTGAGCACAACCTGTGCCCTTGTCTGGGAGGGTGCAAGGGTGATGCTCTGGGGTGGTGACATGTGTCCAGGAGAGAGGGTCACAGTGGGTCTCTGGCAGACCCCTCTGACGGCTCCTGGTGATGGGATGTCAAGAGGTCTCTGCCCATGCCTGGGCTCTGCTCCTTTCCACAGGGACAGTCTCCTGTGGTGGCTTACTGCAGAGTTGGTGGGGCTCCCTCCAGAGCCCCAACTACCCCTCGTCCTACCCCAACAATGCCCGCTGCGTGTGGCGCATCCGGCTCTGGGACGTGGATCGCAGGGTCGAGCTCCGGTTTTCGGATGTGGAGTGAGTCCTGTGGGGTCTGGCTGTGGGCTCAGGGTGGCTTTGTGCTCACTGTGGGGGCTCTTGGCTGTCCGTGCCCAAGGCCTGGGGCGAGGCGGGCGTGGGGTGGGGTTGCTGAGCCCCCCAGTCCAACTGGGGCTCGTGCTGGGAGGTGGCACAGACGGCGGTGCCCACGGAGCCCCTGTCCCTGCCAGGCTGGAGGGCAGCAGCTGCTCCTACGATGCCATCGAGGTGTACGATGGCGGGTCCCCTGGGGGGAGGCTCCTTGGCACCATCTGCAGGAATGACCATCGTGTCTTCACATCCTCTGGGCACCAGCTGACCGTCCTATTCCGCAGCGACATCAGCATCACCAAGAGAGGCTTCCAGGCCCACTACTCCTCCTTTCCTGCCTCCAGCAGCACCGCACGTAAGCCCTGAGCTGTTCTTTATGCCTTGCCAGGGTAGAAGATCATATCTCAAAGGGCTTCTGATGGTTCCCAACACCCATGGGAATCCAGACCCTCTGGCCCCACTGACAGGTATCTTTGCTCTGGGGCATCTTTTTGGACAGCATGGCCACGAGGCTGTTTCTTTACCTGCTGGGCAGGGATGGGGCTTTCTCTGCCTCCCTCTGTGCTGCCACTGAGGAATCATCTATTTTTCTGGCCCATGCTGCAGGCAGAGGAGTTGCTTGGGCACCACTGCAGAGACCAATGCTCCCTCTAATGGTTACTTCTCGTTTTCCCCAAATCAAGAGGGCTGATGTGCTCAGATGCAGCACAGTGAGCTCCTTCTGGCAGCAAAGGAAGTGTGGAGGAGCCTGTGTGGCTGCTGCTTGAGGGGTCTGGTCACCTCCTGCCCCTGCTCGAGGTGACAGTCACAGGATGGCTGAGGTTGTTCTTGCTGGGTCCCACCAGATTACAGCACCGACTATGGGGTTGGGGTTTATGTATCCCTGGATTTGCTTTGGGGAGGGATGACCCCCACAGGGCTCCTGGTCCTGGGTAAAACACTGTGCTCTCACTTGCTGCTCTCTCCCTGCAGCTCCAGGTAGCCCCAGCTGGACACCCACCATGCCATCGAACAACGGTAGGTCTGGAGGGATGGAGGGATCTGGTTATCTCTTGCCTTTGCTCAGAGTCATAGAATCACAGTGTGGCTGAGGTTGGAAGGAACCTCAGGAGGTCATCTAGTCCAAAATCCCCTGCTAAATCATTGCTGGCTCAGTCTGAACCTGGTGCTCACCAGGGCCTCTTCTGGAGAGCTGCTTCACAGCTGCTTCCACAGCGCCTGCTGGGGTGTGGGGTTGTTCTTCTCCAGGAACAGGACTTGGCACCTGTCCTTGTTGTCCTGCATGATGGTCCCATTGATCCATTTCTCCAGCCTGTTGAGGTCCCTCTGCACAGCAGCAGGACCCTCTGTTTGGCCAGCCACTCCTCCCAGTTTGGTGTCATGAACAAACTTGCTGAGGATCCACCCTGTCCCATCACCCCAACAATTAACCAAGACAAACGAGGCTCTGCTGATGGGAGCCATTGCACATGCAGAACATGAGCTGCACTCTGGGCTGGTGGGATGGAGGAGAAGGCTTTGAGGTGCAGCCACATGGGCACCTGCCTTGTATCCAGGTGGTGATTGTTGATCCTGTGTTTCAGTGTCCCAGGAGCCCTCTGGGGGAGAGGTGACTCCCAGAGGGTTGTTTCTCTCAGGCAAAATGCAGAGTGTTCACCTGCTGCTCTCTCCCTACAGCACCAGGGGCTTCCAGCGGGGTGACCAACATGTCATCGACTGCAGGTAGGTTGGGAGGACTCGGGGCAGGAGACAGTCAGAGCCCTCTGGTTATGGATCACATGAATCACAGGATCATTAATGCTGGAAGGAACTTCTAGAGGTCACCTGGTCTAACCCACCTACTAAAGCCAAGTCACCCAAAGCTTGCTGCCTGTGAGCATGGAAAGTCAAAGGCATGGAGACTCCACCACCTCCATGGGCAACCTGGGCTTAAACTCAGTCACCCTCAGAGTAAAACACCTTCCTGATCTTCAGGCAGAGCTTACAAGGAACGCCTGATATGGGGTCCTCAGGTGGAAAGGCTCATGTTCACATCATAAATGTTGGGTCAGTCAGAGAAGGGTCTTTAATAGCTGCTAGGAACTGAAAATTAAAGTTGAAAATCTCTTAGACCTCTATAGGTCTCTTGTTCATTCTTAAAGTTAAAAGAACTAAGTGTGGGTTTTTTCCTAATTTGGAATATAATTTAAAAGTGTCCATTTACACATTTCTGTTTTCTTGGAGTCATTTGAGCTTGTACTTCCAAGTATCCTAGAAATCCATGACTTTATTTTACTACCAGATTTTTTTTAAATCCCAATTCCCCTGATATTTGATTAAGCTGCAACTAATCTACATATAAATCTGATACAATTTTTTGACTGTGGCATAAGTTCTTCATGTTTATGAATTGGATATTTATCCTCATTCTTATTTTGAAACAAAACAGTTTGATCTTTTTTCCCCTTCCCTTTGACCATTAGCAATTGTAATGGAGGAGAATCAGTCTCAGTTGGGAATTTTTCAAGGAATGGCTGACCTCTAGAAGTTCAAGTTCAATAATTGTGCAGTTCTAAGTCAAATACTCATATCCTGCTTGTACAGACACTGAAGATCAGCATTCTAAAAGCTATTCAGTGTGTTTAGTATCTCCTAACTTGCTTTCAGATGTATATGAGCGTAACAGAAAGATCACTGAAGCTGATAGAAGTCACTGCCTTTGAATTTTAGGCATGAACTTTACATAGACATATTCCAAAAGCAACCTTAAATAGTGTATAACTATCTTTTTCTGCTGATATTTTTCTCTGCAGAAGATTATTCTTGTGGTGGCTTGCTTTCCTCTTCATCTGGTACATTACAGAGCCCATTTTACCCCAGAAATTATCCAAACAATGCCAACTGTGTGTGGGAAATAGAAGTCAAGAGCAACTTCCTTGTCACACTTACATTTGGAGATATTCAGTAAGTCAGAATTTATTACTTGGAAAGATGAATGTATGGGAAAACTTGGATTTACTAAGCAAAGGCCTATTTGATTTCAAGGACATTTTTCAAAGGTTTTGGCACATCTGAGATGAGAAATTAGCTCATTTTTGTTTATTGGCATCGAATGAGACAGAAATTGGATTAATTTCTGTCTCAATTATTTCGTAGTGACATCTGTGAAGTTCACAATAAACATTTAATCTGAGTTAAAAAAAAAAAAGAAATTAGATAGAAAGCATTTCACTAAATATTCACGTTTTTCTCCCAGGATGGAGGGTGGCAGGTGCCTCTCTGACTATGTGGAAGTCTATGATGGACCCCTCCACACCTCCCCTCTGCTCGGGAGATTTTGTTCTGGTTATTATCGCACTTACACCTCCTCCTCAAACCTGATGACCATCCGATTTCACAGCAACTCCAGATACACATACAGAGGCTTTCAGGCCAACTATTATTCCACTCCAGCTGATGAGAGCACTAGTAAGTTCATCCTTAAATCAGAAATAAAAATCGCTACTCAGTTACTTCCTAATTCACTGATTGTTAATCTTGTTGTACCAATTTAAGGAACCACCTGTTTCATGTTACTTTAAATTAGATCTGTAGCATTTTTGGAGAGGTCAAGTTTGGATTCTTAATTCCTGATATATCAGCTGATGCTGCAAAAGATAATGTTAATTTAATTCACCACTTACAACATTTTTTGGACGCTTCAGTGAGCTTGTATCATGTTTTCTTTGCCATCCACTAGCACTGCTGTGTTTGCCAGACTACATGCACGTAGTTGTGAGCAGATACTTCCTTCAGTCCCACGGCTACTCTGTTTGGAACCTCACCTTGAACGACCCCTTTTGCACCCCCAACGTTACGTCAGAATCTGTTGCATTTGACATTCCATACACTCGCTGCGGCACGGTCCAAGAGGTAGGAATAAATGTTTCAACTAAATGGGCAAATACTGGGAGCACATGAGAATTCAAACTGAAGAAAACCAGCAGAAATTGAAAACTGCAGGGACTGGAAGTGTGCTCTCCCTCTCCTGGGGGGTGAGGTTTGTTAGCACTTGTGTTTGCTGCATCTGCTGCCAGAGCATCCCCTAATAGCCTGTTTTCCATCTCCTAAGGAATAAGTCGTGGAAGGAAGCAAATACCTGGCATTTGCAAGGTGCCAGGATGGGTATGATGGTTAAAAAGGTCTCAAAGATTTCACTAATTATGACCAATCATATGCCAGATTTTAGCTTAAATACTGTGTTGGACCTGAACTTTCACAACTTTAATGTTGCATTGATTATCACATGGAGACTACAGATTCTAATCCTGAGGACAGGAATTACTGGGTTCAGACTTTTCCATGGCAGACTTTCCAGGAAATAATATTCTTACTATGCACGTTGCTGTAAGGATACAGCAAAGTTAAGAATTTGTACAATAGGGTACCTGACTGCATGAATGAGTTTTGAATTTTACTTTACATGTCAAACAGGGAGACAATGATACAATCAGCTATTCCAACGTTATTAGAGGATCCTCTTCTGGTTCTGTAATCACAAGAAATAGAAATCTTCACTTGCATGTCAACTGCAAGATGCTCCAGAACACATGGGCACAAACAGTGTATGTCGCAGACGACAACTTTGAAGTCAATGAGACTCAGTACAGCAGATATGATGTAAACCTGACCTTTTATGATTCTTCATACTTCTCACGGCCAGTGTACGACTCAACATACCATGTTCATGCCAACCAGAATTTGTTCCTTCAAGCTTACCTGCACAGCTCTGATCCAAACCTGGTGCTGTTTCTGGACACGTGTGTGGCATCTCCCACTCCCCACAANTTCCCTTTCCCTTTCCCTTTCCCTTTCCCTTTCCCTTCCCACTTTATGTGTTTTATTGCATGTAAATGGCTGACTGCAGTGCATATTCATGAGATGTACTTTTGTTTCTTTTCAGGTGTGTTCGAGATTCTTCCTTTGCTACATATTCTTCACCCCACAGGAACATACTCCGGTTCAAATTCAAGGCCTTCCAGTTTATTCAGAGCAATCCCTTGGTTTACCTGCGCTGTGAACTGGTGGTGTGCAGGGTCTATGACTATTCTTCCAGGTGCTACCAAGGCTGCATTAATAGGCCCAAGAGAGAGGCAACCTCTGGCCAGGAAAGTGTGATTGTCATTGCTGGCCCAATACAGCTTTGGGAACCTGGTTCTGAGAATTGGAATCAGTTGTATCGACCTAAAACTGCCTCTTTTGACAAGGGGGCATCTTTAAATGCCAGTTGAATTCTGAAAAAAACTACGCTGCTAGATTACCAGAAGCTCTAGAATAAATATTAGGAATATGCTCCCTGACTCATGCCTGTTAATCCCATTTCACATCAGTCATCCCCATCTCTGTATAACAAAAATTCTACTTCAGCAGTTCTGTGCAGAGTTAATTTTGTGACCTCTAAGCTTTTTGCTTGTTGTTTGCTTTCTTAATGGCGAAACTGAAATATTTAAGTTGCAGGTTCATTTCTATAAACAAGTTCTATTAATATACACCTCAGCCTGGATGTATCGGAGTGCAAGAAATTGGTTAATCTTTAAATCTGTTCTAGAATGCCATTTCCCCAATTTTTTATGTCCCGGAGATAACAAGATGAGGGACCAAGTGTAACTGGGTCCTCTCATCTTTCCAAGAGCTGGACTCATTTGTCATCCAGAAGAACATGAATTCAGCTCCTGCTCTATCTCATGTTTCTCATGCATATTTGTTATTGCTGTTGGTCCTCTGGCAGTTCATAGAATCATAAAATACCCTGAGATGGAAAGGACCCACCAGGATCCTCAAGTCCAGCTCCTGGCCCTGTGCAGACACCCCAAAAATCCCACCCATTCCCTGTCCAAACCCTCCTGGAGTTCTGGCAGCCTCTGGTGCCTGAGCACCCTCTGGGGGAAGAACCTTTTCCTGAGATCCCACCTAACCTCCCCTGGCACAACTTCAGGCCATTCCCTTGAGTCCTGTCACTGGTCCACCTGAGCCACCAGTGCCTGTCCCTCATGAGGAAGGTGCAGCCCATGATGAGGTCTGTCCCCAGCTGCTGTTTTCTCTGGAAACATAAAAGAAAGAAACTAGTTCCATGCCAGATCCTGTAAGCCTTGGCAAACACCAAAACCAGAACACATTGGCTGAGTAATTTGAGAAATTGAACAATTTCCTTGTATTGAGTAATTTTATTGTCAGTTCCAGGTTAAAACCCAAGCATGACAGGCTTTCTGTGGTGGTGGCTCACCTCGTGAAAAGAAGTGGGCTTGTCAAAACAATTCAGCATTCAAAGAAGCCAGAAGACCAGGGAAAATTTGCAGCCCATTAACAACCCTCAAATTGGTGGCCACCCTACAGTATTAGGCTCTCAAATCTTATTAAAGTCCCTGAAGGATCAGCTTCCTTCTCTCAAGATGGGTATCTTGACTCAGCCAGTGAAAAGTACAGCCCGAGTTGCAGGGAACACAGATGGCTGGTTCTTGCTCTGTACCAAACATGAATTTGTCTCCCACTTTTTCAGATGTAAATTAGGATCAAGAGCCCTCCTTTTCTATAGGGCAGTTGTGATTACATCAGAAATGGCAATGGAGCCCATCTGTAGCTGTGAAAGGTGTTTCAGTAAATCTCAGTGTGGTGCAATGTATGTCTTTAACCTTCAGGCAAGGCTGGCACTGCTGCACCTGCCCTGGGATGTTTTCTGTTTCCAATCCGTCAGTGAGAGCAGGCAAAATATTGTACTCTCCCAAGCCTTCTTTTAAATCCTGTTTCCTATCACTTCCAATTTTCTAAAATGCAGATAAAATTTTGCATAAAAATTACATGGAATAATGAAATATTTCAAATGGAGAAGGTTTTATGTAGCTAAAATACCTGGATAATCATGCATGACTGAAAGACAAAAATTATTCTTCCAATTGCACATGGATCCTCACACATAATGTCTGAATATTTGTGCCTAGTTCTTGTTAAGGAAATGAGCTACCTGAGATATTTTCTATTATGGCTGATTTCCAACATAAACTATGTAATTACAAAATCAGGAAGACAGTGTTTCAAGGGTGATATTTCTTGTCTGTTTTACTAGGGGTGGCTGTGCATTTTGCACTCAAAATTTTGCTGTCTTGAAGGGCATCTTCTCTAATATGGAGATTTTCCAAGCAGTATGTTGTTTGTCTATGCAAGAACAGAGGAACATCACATACCTGAGCTCTGGAAAAATTCAGGAAGGTCTCATTTATGGTCTAGATCTACTGTGAGATCAGCACTGTATAAAACAGTTCGTGTGTGTGACTTACTGACTAAGTCAGGTACCTCTGTAAAACTCATACAAATCCCAATTGTGCTATAATCATGATAGTGCAATTATTGGTACAGGCTAACCTAGCACTTCACTGTCAGTCAAAAGCAATTTTGGAAAACAAAAGTCCCATGCCTAGGCTTTTTGATTGCTTGTTTGTTTGTTTGTTTGTTTTACGTGGATTTATTTCTTTGCTAAAAAGTAATTTCAAATGAAGCCAGAATAGCTTTTTGTGATTTTTGACAATATCATAGCTCTGCCTCAGGTCAGGCAACGGTGTCAGTTTATCTACTTTCATTTTTGCAGGGGAAAATGATGACTATTAGCAATAAATGAACATTATCAGGGTTGATATTACCTTCCTGGAAAGCAGCGTGGCACAGATATCTTGGCAATTGCAGGGTGACAAAAGGGCTCCAAGAATGCCTGGCTGGAACCTGCCTGTTCCAGGCTACAACTCTGCTCTGCTGAGTCAGTGCCAGAAGCCAAAAGCTCCATCCCAGCCAGCAGCCAGCTGAAACACTGCTCCTCCTGTTCCCCCAAACAGCAATGAAGGTTTTTGGATACTGGACTGAGATCCTCATCTGCTGAGCCATCAGAGCCTTGCTTTTATGTCTCTGGAAAGGGAATTTTCATCCTTAGGCTGGACTGGGTGTGATAAGGATGGCCCTGGACTGAGGCCAAGGCAGGTGGAAATGAACTCCAACTTCTGCTCTCAGGTCTGCTCCTCTTGAGTCAACAGACTGTTGGTGCCTTTATTGCAATACCTGTGACCTTTGGCAGAAGGATGCCATGAGGTCATGCAGGGAGGAAATGAGAAAGGCCAGAGCCAAACTAAAACTTACCCTGGGTAATGATATAAAACAGAATGAAAAATGTTTCTATAAATTCATTAGCAACAAAAGGAGGGCTAAGGGGTCTATATATGTCATATAGTGTCATATAGAAATCATAATCTCCCACTCTTAAATATCGGTGAGTGAACAGAAAATACACCAATGCCCTCATAGTTGTGTTTACACTGCCATATTTTCATCTAGGTCTGATGTTTTCCTCACCATTCCTTCGCTATGTGTGGTGAGTCTTCTCCAGCTATATATTAAATCTTAAATTTTAGATCGAATGATGTAGTCATTGCAGTGCTCTTAGTAAATGCAAATAATCATTGTTAAAAACTGGCATCTGCTCTCATTACTTCCTTTTTTAACCACTATTTTCTGATGGACTCCACCAAATCTTATTTGAAAAAGCTTGTGGTAGCATTTATTTCTCTTTCATGGTGCCTGGTCAGCTCAGTAAAAGCCCATATTATGACTATTCTTAGCTCCAGTTCTTGGTTCAAAGTGACACCAATCTTCCTACACTGTAGAGTGGCAGCTACGAAAAGAACAATGGAATAAAACAATAGCTATTGTATTTTCTTTTTTAAGGGGTGACTCATGCATCCTTATGACAAGACAGAGTCGATTCATTCTGTTATTGTATTCACGTGAACACCAAAGGCACAGTGAAATCCTCAAGGAAAGAATACAGGTCATGCAGGGGATGAGATGTATGAGATTGTTACAACAGATAACTTGCAAACACAATGCAGAATCTTTTGAGAGTGCTTGGAATATTTCTGTTGGTCTGACATCTTCTTAGATCATATTTGTTGAACTTGCCATCAATCTAATAAAGCTGAAAGTCAATGAAAGTAAAAAAAAAGTACTTTACATACCCTCACTTTAAGGTGTCTCCACCACCTTTTCCCCTTTTTCTCTTTGTTATTTTTAGACAAATAAGCCAATACAAAAGTCATGTTACCTAACAGAGATATGTTTGCTGAAGTGCCTGGGTTAGGCAGGTAAGCCTTGCCAACCCCGTCCAGCAGGCTGTGGGCACCTGGGCACTCAGTTACTATGAACTATGGTATAGCAAACTTCTAGGCTCTCTTCTTTATACTAATTCTTGGTTATTTATGCAACAACACAGCCTGGAGCCCACTGGACAGAACTAATCACTGCCTCAGACTACAAAAAAAGCAGCTCTGTCTTTTCATGCTAAAGAGCAAAACCTACTGCTTGGCATTGGCATGGTCATGCCCCAGTTGTGCCAGGCTCTGTGGAAAGGCACAGCCCAGTCTGGCTTGGCCTTTGTGGGGGCTGAGGTGTGTCTGCCCTCCATCTGCACCCTCATTGTGACATCTCTAAGTGGAGTTGCATCACTCAAGCAGTGAGCATTTCAGCAAATATCTTCAGAATGGGTTTGAGATGTGTGCAGGAGGCCTGATCTCACAGAGGTGAAGGCAAACACTTGACTGTCTCAGTCATTTTCAAAGAATTTGGGATACTGGTCATAGCAGAAAAGTTATGCACATAACTTATTTAAACACTTGCTAATGCAAATATTTAATTTTAATTATTTCTCTTGGCTCTCAGTTAAATGTCAATGCATAGTTGCCATTGTGCAGTATCTAATACAGCAATATATATTTGTAAAACTGGTATAATTTACTGTAGAAGAATTCACTAACTTCTCTTCCCTGTCCATAAATTGTTATATAATGCCTAGTAATAGGGGTATTTATGGTTGTCATTGCCCACCCATTTAATTACTAAAACTACACATTCTTAAGTCAAGCTGCTTGATGCTTTCAGGTCTTGGATTAGTGCAAGGAAGAAATGCAATAAGAAGTACTAAGAATTGTTAGGAAATATGATATTGGGAATCAATACCTTTAGTTCAGTTAGCTTCTCTAAGAGTGTAAACATTAAATAACATTGAGGTGGCTTTTCCTCTCCCTTAGAACCGCAGGTGTTTCTCTGCACATAAAAAGGCTTGAAATACAAATACAGTGAGACACAGTGCCACAGTTACATCACAAGAAGGATTTCTTATTCTATTAACTTTTGAATTTCCTTGAATACCATACATAAAAAAGTAGTAATTTTAAATTAATCTACTAACATTGCAAGTAAATAGAGTTTATTAATTTTGAAGTAGCTTAATTAAGCTTTTTCTTTGCATTTCTATGTTTAGCCAGAAGAAAACTTACTTTAAGATAATTATTTTTTTTAAAATTATGATAAGTTCTGGGTGGTATATAGGGTGAACAAAAATCCTTGACAAAGATACAGTATTGTGGCCACAGACTTAGCTTCAAATACATTTTCAAAACCCACAAGGTCTTTAAAAGGCTTCATAAATATGTTATTGTTGTCAAGCTGTGAGAACAAATGAAGAAATACAGAGTCTGGCTAAAACCAGACACAGAAACACATTCTTGAAAGGAGCTAGAATAGGTGAAAGCATTTAGACAAAATGGTATATATGGGTAACTTTCAGTTTTCCTTAGAAGGACTTTGCTGTTTATCTGCTTGTACCAGCTTTAAAGTACCATAAAAGTTGAGCAACACATTACTAACGGTTTTGTGCTGAGAAACAACACTGTAAAACTGGGAAATGGCTGATTTCTTTTATGTGCCTTAGCTTGAAATAATTTTTGACACAGAGAGAAGTGGATGTTACTTCCCTCCCCACTTTCCCTGGGTTTATATGTACATCATAAAGCACACACCAGCAGTACAACACCTCTGATGGACTCTCACTTTTGAGCACCCATGGCTTTTCATGCACCCTGGTATTTTAGCATGGGAAGAAATGACTTCCTTGAGCAATTCCCTTTGAAAATTAGCAGAATAATTCCCTTTCTGTATGTCCTTGTGGTTGGAAGGCAAGGTCAGGGCATGAAGGTGCATTGTGACCAAAATGTTCATTGTGTGTCACGCCATGAGGGAAGTGATGGGCTTTGAGGATATGAGAGGATTTTGAGGATATGAGACCCTGCCCAGCCAGGACACCACCCAAAAGTTAGATGTAGGTATGGGTGCTGTACAGATTGATTCCATCTGTATATAGCTCTTCTTGGGATTTATGGTATTTATTTTTGCCACTTTCTTAGACTTAAAACCAAACATTTTCCCTGTTGTAGGGGTAAAGGAAAGCAGAGTAAGAGTGAAAGTCTGAGCAGTCCCACGTGCTCCCCTGGTGGGGTATTACCCTTCTGTGGCAAATGAATGGGAAATATCTAAGAATTGAAGCCCTGCAGAGCATTCCTGGGAGATACAAAGGATCAGTGTGAGGACTGATATGTTCAAGCTCCCTTCTGCAGGTAGTACATGACAGAAAACAGGATCTATAACACAAAGTATCATAGTAAGTAAAATTTTTATCTATTTCTTTCTTAAACTGAGAGCAAAGGATTGATCAGTGGAGACAGCAGAGATTTCTGTAGTCTCTAAAAGCTCTAAGTACCACAAATGTGATTTAAAAATGCAATCTTTGGTAGTATGAAACTGCATTTTTTAATTGAAATTGCATAGAAAAAGATAACATTCATTTCTTTAATCCGAGTATAACAGAATAACTCACTGAACACTTATTCCAGCAAGCAGCTGACCTCTGATAGAAGTTACCACGAGTCAGTTGAAGCTGATTTTCTTAGACAAACTTCTTGTGCCTGATATCTTTTGATTACAGTAAGACAAATTTGATCCCATGCATTCTATCTCAGTGATGGGTGGCCAAGAGCCAAGCAATAGTTTCCATTTTTTACTGGTGTGAGAACAGCAATGGATGGCTGAAACACTGCCAGGAATGCACCGTAATAACTTACATTATTTGTAGATTTTATGGCACATAATTTTGCAAAAAACTTCCTGCTGCTCTGATCTCAGTGTGTGCAATAGGAAAGAGAGATAACCTAAGGCACATTTTGTACAGAGGATGCCGGCTGATGTTTGAGCAGCGGCAAATCAAAGGTACCTATTTATCAAGGCATAGGTTCTCATATAAAAGTTAAAGAATTTTTACTGGAAGTGCCAGAAACAGAGCAGTGAGCTGGAACTGGTGAGGTCTGGAAAGAAGCCTGTCAGCCGAGTTCGTGTTCAAGAACCACATCTAGAAGATTTGGACAAATTTAACCACAGTGCATTTAGTCCTTCTCAATTCTTGAACCTCGACTGATATCTATAAATCTTCTGTTCGCAGTGTCACCAACCACCTCTGAATGGACGATCTGGAGATGCTCAAATCCATTCCCTTGTTCAAAGCAGGGTCAGAGAAAAGAAGTTGCTCAGGACTGTGTCTGGTTGGTCTGAATATCTTGAGGAACTGAGGAACCTATAAAATTGTCAGGCCACCTATTCCACTGCTTGCCCACCCTCACAGTGAAATCCTTTTTTCTTATGTTTAAATGGGGTTTATCATCCTGCTGCCATGCACCACTGAGAGGAGTTTGGCTCTGTCTTTACTCCATCCCATCAGACATCTGTACACACTGGTGAGATCTCCCTTAGCTTTCTCTTCTCCGGGCCTCTCCTCATATGAGGGGTGCTCCAGACCTTTAATCATCTTGGTGGCCCTCTGCTAGCCTTGCTCCAGTGTGTCCATCCACGTCTTTTGTACTGGTGAGCCCAGGAACTGGAACCTGCACCCCAGGTGTGTCCCCCCAGAGCTGAGCAGGGGGGGAGGATCCCCTCCCCTGACCTTCAGACAACACTCCTCCGAAGGCAGCACCAGGATGTCACTGGCTGTCATTGCTGCCTCACAGCTAATTCATTCTCCAGGACCCCCAGGACCTTCTCTGCAGAGCTGATTTCTGGGTGGTTGGGCTCCCTGGACAGTACAAAGGTCTCATTTTTCAGGAATTCAGAGGCAGGATTAAGATCCCGCAGCCCCTTCCCAATGACAGTGTGTGATCACTCCACTGAGCACATGGTATTGTTTTTGCTTCTGTCAGGAAGTCAGGAAGAGCAGGGCTGTGAATAGCAATGTTCACACTCACATTTCTTTATTAACATCTGAGTACAATCGGCTGTATTTACCATTGTCCTCCAGTTTGTTTGCTCTTCTCAGCAACAGCTTTGACAGCTTCTGATTCTGTTTCTGGACTCTTGCCTTTTGTGTTTCTTTTCTCTATTCTAGCACCGTGAACATTTGCAGAAAGAAGACTCTTTATTCCCTTTGTCTCTAGACCCAAGCTGGGCTTCTCTGCAGAAGGAAGGTTGGATATACCAGCAGGAGTATTGAGTTGTGTCAATTATTGTGTTTTTGTTGCAGTTTGTACCATACCCAAAAAGAACAGAGAGGTACAGCCTGGATGGAGTGTAATAAAAAGAATATTAGGCCAGTAATTGGCTTGTTTCTAGCTGACCTCTGTTTCTTCTCGTCAGATGAGGAGCAGCAGGAGAAGTGCAATAAGTGACTCCAGTAGGTTTATGGGCTGTTGTGCCCCAAGTGATCTATAAATCTGTTAAGACTTTGTATAGACCAAGCAAGGATCCCAGCTCAACATGACTTTTGACCTTAATTCAGCCCATATAGGTTTTCTTTTTTATAAACTGTGTGATTCAAAGGATGGAAGGGAGTTTTGTTGGCAGATGCAGCTGAGGACCAGGGTGGTAGATTGAGAGAAGACATTGGCAAAGCAGAGCAAGCTCAACAGAGGTCCCCAGATGAGGGTTTGCTACAAAGAGCTGGCATTAATTTACTTTTGATACCTGACATAATCCCACTTATTATGCTGTTTATGTACAAACAGCAGGGAAACAAGCCTACAGTTTCAAATGGAAATATAACATTTATATTTCAGAACAGAAATATAAACATTTATGAGACCAGGACCCTTCTGCTGAAGAAACCCTGCTGCCTCACCTTGCAATGTGTTACAGTCTGCTTAAGCCAGCAATTGTCTATAAGCAGTATGAAAATAAACTTGTGATGGTTGAGGCAAGGAAACATGTATATTCACCATTCTGGTTCCAAAGGTAACACTGGCCCTGCACATACAATTAAGATAATTTATAATAAGGCCATGTGCTGGTTTTGGCTGGATTGGAGTTACTTTTTGCCCATAATGCTACTTTCCGAGCAGCACAAATTTATCAAGGAAACACAATCTTTACTACTCCTATGTAATAATTCCGTAAAGACCTGGTAGTCATAAAAAATATTGCCCAAGCAGACACAGCATGGGCCAGCCTGACCTTTGGAGCCTTGCTCTTTTACAAGTGCAGGGTATAAATTCAAATGCTCAGTGTTACCAGGACCTCTTGACAAGATGGGTACCAGCATGGCATTTCTGGCTTTATTCCTCTTAAATGCAGCACTCCTGGATGTCACCCTGGCTAGACCACATTCTCCCCAAGAAGGTAGGAAAAAGGGTATGTCACTTCCCTACACTGGTTCTACAGATGGAACTCACATGCCAGTTTAAGCAACTTTTTGCAAAGATTAGAAGTAAAAGGGATTGAAATTAAGTAACATCATGTTGTCATATTAAAGCTATGAACCGATTGATGCAATGATTAAATATTATTTATGTTGAAATGGATTTAGTGTGATGAAAATATTATTGCTCTGTTTTGCAGTAGTGTCTTGTAGCATAGTTTAACTCAAATTTGTAAAAGAATACTTACTGAAAGACTTTTTTCCTATATATCTGGGTTTTTCAGTATGGAGTTAACAAGGAATAAAGTCACTCTTTGAACGTGTGGGAGTTACCAAATACTTTGTGTGTGCTACTCAAAATAAAAAAGGTTTGAGAACTACACAGCCCTTCTAAAATGCTGTGTCAGATCACAGACCATGACTAAGCATGTCACTGATTTATTTTTACATTAAAATCTTGAATACATTTTTACTATCAGATATGAAATGCAAGTTTTCTTTGTACTTGTTTTACTTTTTTTTTACTACATATTTAAGTTTACAGAGCAAAAACACAATTGCAGATAAATGTGTTCACCAACTAAAAGTACTGTGGGTATTTCAAATTAGAAGCACAGATTTGAGGAAGTTCCACAAATATTCTATGTTTCTCACACCCAGCCACATCTTTCTGTAAACTTTGAGTGTTTCTTTTTATTAGGTTGACAATAAGAGTATAATGTTTGGTTTATGGAACTCCCAGCACTTTCTGTCCAATCCTAGCAAATACTCTAAAATACTAATACTAAATACTAATACACTAATCAAAATACTAAAATAATAGTGTATATAATGCGAAGAATTGCCATGGAAAATTCCAATATTAGTCAAAAATCCAAACTGTTCTCTTTAGTCTGACCAAACATTAATCCAAATATGCGTGTATAAAACGTAGATTTGCCCTCAGTTATCTCTGTTTACAGCATTTTATTAAGTGAAAAGACAATTTTGTGGGGCTATCAACCCTTTGTGGAATATGTTACTACTAGTTACCTCTTATTTCCCAGACATCTTACAACACAGCTTTACCTTGCATCCCAAAAGATGCAGCTTTCTAGGGAAAACATACCTGAATTTATCATATGTGTTGCAAATGAAGTCATTGAAAGCAGCCATGCACAAAAAGAACCCCAAAATGAGAGATTCTCAGAATCATAGAATTATGAAAAGGTTTGGGTTGGAAGGGAACTTTAAAAATCATCCAGTCCAAGCATAAAATACAAGCAGTGACAGCTTCAACCTCAAGATGCTCAGAGACATGTCCAGCCTGGCTTTGAATGTTTCTTTACAACATTTCAGGGCACACAAAAAATTAGGACTCATCTGACTGAAAAGAAAATGTTTTGGAGATGTATCCAAAAATTCTGGGTTTCCTAACTCTCACCACAGACGAACACATGAATATGTGGTCAGCAATATGCTTTTGCTTGCTCCCACCAGGCAAGACCACCACTTTGTTCAGACCTCTAAGCTCTCAATAGCCCATGTGACAAGGTGGGAACAATATCCCCAGCACTGGGAGAAAACCTGGCCATGCTCCTTCATCCACCAGGGCCTCACTTGCTTCTTTCTCTTCTCCTCCTGCAGATATCACAAACCTGAACAAAGACTTCATTCCTCCAGGTGGGCCTGAACTTCTCATTTTTCTGGCCACAGCTTTTGGAGAACCAGCCAGTGGTGCAGAGGTTTGGGTTTGGTCTTCTGTGTGGGAGAGCAGAGCCTGGGAAAAGCACAGCCTGATGAAGTAGGAATCGTGGAACTTGTAGAGGATTGGGAAGGCAAGAGAAGGTGCCTGTGTGCTAGAGGGTCTTCCTAAGATTTGCCTTCCTCCCCTTTCCAAGGTGCCTCCGTGAGGTTGGTGAATGGCAGCAACCGGTGCGAGGGCCGTGTAGAGATTTCCCACTCCGAGGGCTGGGGCACCATCTGTGACAGGAGCTGGGACCTGGACGATGCCCACGTGGTGTGCAGGCAGCTGGGATGTGGCTCTGCTGTCTCTGCACCATCAGGAGCCTTCTTTGGACGAGGCAGTGGCATGATCTACCTGGATGGTGTGAACTGCACAGGGTTGGAGTCCTCCCTCTTCCAGTGCAGACACAATGGCTGGGGCATCCACAACTGTGGCCACAAAGAAGATGCCAGTGTTGTGTGCTCAGGTACCTTGGCTTTTCCTTCCCAACTAGCTGGACTCTCTAAGAAATTGACCCCACAATTAAGGTGTGTGCTGGAGACATGTTAATGTGCTTTTAAAAGTTCCCACCAAACAAGACCACCCTGTTGAGACCCCAAGGTCTCCATCACCCATTCGACAGTGGGGCACCAACATGTCCAGAACTGGGAGAAAACCTGCCCATTCTCCTTCATCCATAAAGACATCAGTTCTTTCTTTCTCTTCCTCCCTCACAGATGCCAAAATCGTGACTACCACTACTCCTCCAACAACCACTCCTCCTCCAACAACCACAACAGGTTTGTGTGTTTTCTTCTATTTCTCTGAGGCATTGCTTTGGAGGTGCATTAGTTACTCTTCTGGAGGTGGGAGCTGTAGCATTTGCATATTGCAATACTTTTTTTAAAAAATTCCTTTTCGGTTCTGTTTAAATCCTATTCAGTGGACTTTTCTGTTTGAGTGATTCTGTTGCTGGGATGGATTTCAGAATATGTTG
>WBMV01004636.1:6774-51303 GCA_013396655.1 Campylorhamphus procurvoides
CCACTCATCGATCATGGAAAGATTCGCCCGTTAGCGGGGAGAGAAACCCCCCCTTCCCCCACAGACCCCCTCCCCCCCAAGCACCAAAACTTCAAGGCCCTGCTTTCTTTCTTAAAAGTACTTTAAAGGAGAATTTGTTTGTATTTTTTATTTACATTTTATATTTTTGTACATATTGTTAGGAGGTCCGCCATTTTTAAGTGATCTCGGATTGACCAAAAGGGGGGCTTTGAAGTGTATATCTCTCTTGTTACCTATCTCTGACTTTACTTGTGGTGTGACCAGGCCCAAACCATTATCTCAAAGGAGAATAAAACAAAACCTTGTAAAAAAAAATTAAAAAAAAAAAGACAAAAATGCAAAAAAAAAAAATTTACAATCTTATTCTGAGCATTCCAGTAACTTTTTTTGTGTATGTACTTTAGCTGTACCATAGATCGTGGTTTGTATGAGGTGGCAAGGCCAAAGATAAAAAGGTTTTCTTTTTTTTTTCTGTCTATGAAGTTGCTGTTTATTTTTATTTTTTTTCTTTTTTTTTTGGCCTGTTTGATGTATGTGTGAAACAATGTTGTCCAACAATAAACCGGAATTTTATTTTGCTGAGTTGTCCTAACAAGGCTGCCTCCCAACTGCTGCTTTTTGTTTTGGTTTTCATTTGTTTTAGTTTTTTATTTCTTTCTCTTTTCTCTCCTTTCTTTCTTTGCTTTGGACCTGGGCTGGGAAGAGAGAGAGTAGAGGGGTGCAGGGTGTTGATGGGGGGGCCTGGGGGTTTTGCTGTGTGTTGGGGAAGGGGAGGCAGCGTGCTTTCCTGGCTGTATTCCCCTGAAGAGCTGCAGTGGAGTCTCCAGCATGGCCTCTGCATGATCCTGCATGGTCTGGCCGCCCTTGGCAAGCGGGAGGGAAGAGTCAGACTGGGGGACCATTGGGGCACAGGCAGTGAGCGGGGGTGTGTGGGAATGAGCTGCTCAGCAGTTCCCTTTGCAATCAGACTTCTTGGGGATTGTTGAGCTTGTGTAGTGGGGATGAGAAACCCATCCAAAATACCCTTCTTTGCAGTGTCTGCTGCAAGTGAGTGACCCCTGGTTGTGGGGTGGTGGGTCCTCAGGCAGTGCAAGTGCCTTCCCTCCCTGGGGGCTTGTTTATAGCATTGCTGGCAGTGGGGTAGGATGTGAGTGCTGGAGGAGGCAGGGGCAGCAGGGGTTGGATTTGGCCAGAACGGGTCCTGGGGTGCCACTCCAGCCTGCACTGGTCTCCCAGCAGCTTCTGGGGTGCCAGGTGAGAGGTTTGGTGGGACCATGGGGAGGCAGGCTGGGGTTTGTCTATCTGCTTTAACCAAACCAAAATGCTGTAACTTAGACTAAGCCTCTGCTGCTTTGCTCCTAACCTTCCTCCAAGTTGTTTTTCCTCCTTCCTCTAGTGTGTTGGAGCTTGGGAAAAGCTCAGCCTGCTCTACCAGGTGTGTGGAGACCAGGAAACCCACTCTGTATCTGTGCTCCCAAACCCTTAGCCCAGCTCCAGGGAGTTCCCTTTCCCTGCTGATCTGGGCTGTGCCAAAGCCTCTCCAGATGGTCTTGCTTCCTCCTCTCACACTGCAATCTCAACAGTGAAGTGTTCAGATGCTGGGACATAATTCCCATTTCACAGGTTTTTTTTACAAAAAAGGAGGAACTGACTGCATTTAATGCACTGGCTGTGAGGGTCACGGCCCCTCCTGATCCTTGGAAGCAACCAGGTCACTTACTCTGCTTACACCAGTGGCAAAAAAGCTCAAAATCTGGCTTCTTGTCCTTAATGATCCAACTAACTGTGGTGCTGGCCAGTAGCTTATCAGATTTGCTGCCGTATCCAGCCCTGCCTGGGTGATGGGGAGCTCCCGCAGGGCTGGCGGCACGTTTGGTTTATCCGGTGCTTCGATGTTCCCGATGGGATGTGACAGCATAGGAGTGGCTGAGTGTCACTGTGGTGCTGGGTGGTGCTTTGTTGTGCAGTGCTGGGAGTTCCGTCCATGTCCCCACATCCTCGCCGTGGCTGCCCCATGCACGGCTCCTGCATCCTGATGGGATGGGCTCTGTTGGGATGGGCTCCTACGGTGCAAGATTCAAGTTGGTACTTACAGATCTGCAAGGCAAATTATTCAAATAAGTTTCTGCAGCCAAGTGGAGTGGAGCTGGCTCTGAGTGTCACTGAAATCTGAGGACCCTGCACACACTGGTGGAGTGAGGCTCCAGGGAGGACATTTTGAGGGATCAATGACCCTACTGCAGAGGGTCCTACCTGTCCTATGGCCTGCAGCCCCCCAAAACCTGGGAGTCTTGGGTGGTGGGGTCCACTTTGGACTGGGATGGGGAGTAAAACTGGAGGTTTCCCGTGGCCTCGCAGCTGAACAGGCTGATGATGGGTAGGACATGGAGCTGCTGAGGGTGATGGGGGCAGGTTTGAGGGACCCCCAAGCCCCACAGCTCATGGGCCCCACTGGGCTGCTGTGGGCCCCCCACGGCCACTGGTGATGGGGAGGGCAAAGCCTGCTCCCTCACCTCCAGCTGCCCTGGTGTTTCTGTGCCCCGTTTCTACCCTGCCACCATTGGGTCCCAGGCGGTCCTGCAGCCCCTGCCATGCTGTACCCCCAGATGTGCTTCCCTGGGATGGGCTGGGCTGGTCCCAGTGCTGGTCCAGTCCCAGTGCAGGGCCGGTCCGGGCACAGCTCGGGGCTCTGCAGGGATCCTGCCCCAGCCAATCCCTGCACAGGGCACGGGACCTTTAAAGGTCACCTAGTCCAAGCTGTCCCTCCCTCTCTCCACCAATCACAATCAAGCAGCACTCAAGCCCAGCCAATCACGTCCCGCTACCTGGCACTTCCCCATGGCCAACCACGTGCTGCCACCTTTCTCAGCAGAGCCCACCAATCACAGAGTGAGGGGCGCCACTCTGAGCCAATCAGGGGCTGCCCATGAGCTGTGCCAGCCAATCAGGGGCAGCCACACCCTGCCAAGGGGTATAAAGGCCCTTCAGTGCTGGGCCATCCATTTGGGGTTGGTGTTCCTGGGGCAGAGAGGGATGCTCTGTGGGAAGAGCACAGGGGATGCAGGCTGGAGGGGATGCTCTGTGGGAAGGGCACAGGGGGTGCAGGCTGGAGGGTGGCACATTGCCTTGTCTGGTGCCTGATGCCGTAGAGGACATCTGGGTGAATCCACAATATTACAGAGAGTCCTCACCTGGATGATGTCTTGGGACAGGGACCAGGAGCAGCAGGTCCCCATCAGCAGGAGACGGCTTACAGGTGTTGTGCCAGCTGAAGACATGTCCAAAGATTTTGGAGAAGGTCTCCCTGGTGAGCTGGCCTCGTGCTGGGGGCTGGCCACGGGGACCTGGGGAGTCCCACCTGCCTCTGGTGTGCAGGAGATGATTCAACCACTGCCCGGTGGCCAGAGCTGGGTTCTGTGGGGGCTGACACTGCAGGACTGGAGGTGAAGAGTGTGAGCATCGTGTGCCTTCAGGGTGTCACCCAGAGCTGTGTCACACGTCTATGGGAGCAGAAGAGCTGCCCATGCTGCCCCTTGCCCTACAGAGACCGTGTGTCATGAGGGATCCAATCCTGCTTGGACTGCTGATCCCGCTGGTCCTGGAGACCATGGAGACAGATGGCTGAAGCTGTTCTGGGGTGTGCCAGCTGGCTGCTGTCCACTGAAGATAGACAGGGTAGCCCCCAAAAGTGACCATCAGAAGAGCTGCAGGGAGCCTTGTACAACCCTGGAGGAACTTGGGCTGTGCCGATGTGTTCTGGTGGCCACTTTGACCAGGGGCAGCCCTTCCTAAGGATCCTGCTGTGGCTGGATCTCAACTGGAGTCACCTGCTTGTGGCTGAACATCCAGGTGAACTGAAAGCAACTTCCACGTGGTTGGTCTGAGACGCAACACATCAGTGGAGCTGCTGCCAGAGGTCACAGCTGGTGAAACCAGTGCGGCTGAGCCCATACCCTGTGGGCAACTGGACTGAGCCTGGGCCAGCAGACCTGTCCCCAGTCCTGACCTGCCCAGAGTGGGTTAGGGCCCGTTGCATCAGCTCAAGCTTGTCCTACACCAGCTGTAGCTTTCAGTTAGCCTCATCCAAAACTTCTTGTTGCATCTTGACAGCCTTCCTGAAATTTGGAGCACCTCGAGGGGCTCGGTGAAGAACCTGCCTGTGGGGAATACAGGGCTTGGACTGCACCTACATACAGGCTGGAGTTACTGGTGCAGTTTGTGTCTGGGCAAACAGCTGGCATCTCCTTAAAGAGGCTGATGAGTGAAACAACCTTCCAGGCATGACTCCTTAAGATCACAAACACATTTGGGTGGTTGCTGTCGAAAATAGACACTTGGCAGTCAGAGGGACCTGGCAGTCCCAGCCCAGTGGAGGTCCCTGAGCTCTGAAACCCAGCTGGATGTTAATCCCTGCTGCCAGCTCTGCTTGGGGCCACCACCCCAATCCTTCCCCACTGTGGGGTGGGAGCCTTGAAGAGGGAGCAGATCTGGAATGCCTGGGGCTCCTGCACAGATGCCTGTGCTGATGGCTGCTCCATCTTGTCTGGCTGAGCTGATCCTCTCCAAAGGGCAGGAGAGCAGGAGGAAGGGCTATAGGGAGCCCTCAGTTTTGCTTACCCCAGTGAGGGCTGTGGCTTTTGTTCACAGCTGGCTGGGGAGCCCCAGAGAGAGGGGTGGTGGACTTAGAGGCCACTCTGCACTTGGCTGCACTATGTGTGGCCCAGGAAGAGACCTGGGAGGAAGCACTGAGTGCTGCCCTTCCTTTTGTAAGAAAGCCCAGTGCAAGGGCAGCAGCTGGGGCATGAGAAAGCTCAGCCCAATTAGCTCTTGGAGTGCCCACAGGAACAGGGATAGAGGGCTGTAAATCCACAGGGGTGGGATCTTTGTATGTGTCCTCTCCTTCCCAGGAGGGAGGCCTGAAGATGAGGGGCTCTGCCTCTCCCCTGTGCCAGCTGGGTGTCAGGTGGGGGTATGTGTTCTCCAGCTTGCTTTGGGCACAGAGGTGCCCTGGGCTCTGTGGGCACCTCCCTGGTTTCCTCTCTTGCTGGAGGGAAGGATGTGCTGTCTCCCTGGGGACACCCCCAGTGCAAAGCTCCATCCTTGGGATGGACTGTGGGACAAGGCAGCAGCTCTGGGTGATGTCCCAGGAGGTGAGCAGTGGGCAGGAGCAGAACCATGGACTCTGCCGTGGGAAGGGCCGAGCATGAGGCACCTGCACCCCGCACTGCCCCGTGAGGTGGCCCTAGGGCACTCCACAGGGCACGCTGGTCCCTAGTAAAGGCTGGGGGCTGCGTTTGGCCTTGGGGAGTCCTGTCGAGCTGTCCTCCATGGCCTTGGGCTTGAGGGACCTGTTCCTCCTCAGTTTGGCAGGGATAGGGTGGCAGGAAGGATGCAGGCAGGCGTGAGGCACGGAGGTGTCCGTGGGGATGCGGGGACACCCCACCCGCGGAGGGAGCGGCCCCGGTGCCCCCCGTGTGCCCGCTGGTACCCGGGGCGCTGGGCTGGCACAGGGCAGAGCTGGTGGCATGTCCCATCCAGGGCGACCCTGCAGCCTGCCCGGCGAGGGGCCGGCCCTGGGTGGCCCTCGGTGACCACAAGCAGCGCCCTGGCCCCGGCCACCCGCGCTGCCTTGTCTTGCAGCACCATCTAGTGCTGCGGGGAGAGGATGCCCAGCGCTCCCCCGACAGCCACGCCGGCACCGCGGGGCACGACACGCGTGTCCCCTGTCCCTGGTCCTGCCATCCCGGCTGCTGCTGGTGGTGGCGATGAGCAGGTGGCACAGCGTGGCTGCTGGCCTGGGGCTGCCGGGACTGCCTCCCCCCTGCTCCTACTCTGTGCCAGGGAGTTTCCTGCGAGGATTCTGGGAAACATCAAGGGATGCAGACGCTCCCAGTTTCTGAGCCAAATGTTTTTGGCCTCAGCTGCTCGTTTTGCCACCTCCTCCCACGGAAATTGGGCCTCTGCCCTCTCCTTGGAATACTTTTGCTTTTCCATCAGCCAGGTGACCCCAGCTCTGCCAGTCCCTGGCCCTCAGGGTCTTCACATCATTCTTGTGGTTTCTCCCTGCATTCCCAGCCATCTCTTGGTGCTCATCTTCTGCAACTGGTGTGTGATCCCTTCTCATAACCTGTCACTGTCCCCCTTTTGCACACTCGGGGCAATGTCAGACCTTTCCAACCTGGCTTTGGGGACACCAGAACACCAGCACTGTTACACTGTCTTCTCCTGCCCTTGCTCTGTGTCCCCAGCTTGTCCCTTCTCAGTTTGTCATCCCTCCTGGGTGTGTGCCACACTCCCTACCCTGCCTGGCACGGAGGCACTGGGAGAGCGGGCAGGATTTTGGCATGGGAAAGATGGTGCAGGCAGGACTTTGACACAGAGCTGGATGCCCTAAGAACTGAATGCTCTTCCAGGGTGGCCCTGGCAATGTCTGGCCCTCCTCCAGAGCCCTCCTGTCAATGTGGATGTCAGACGTGCAGAGGGGTGAGGCGGCTGCTGAGCCCCAACAGGGATCACACCCAGGTCCCTTGGCGCTGAGGAGCTGGTGGCCAGACTCCCTAGGGCAGCAGGAATCAGGCACCTTGGACTGATAAAGGGCCCTTTGAGTGCTGTCTCTGCCTCAGCTGCCCTCCTGTTCTTGGGGACAGAAGGGACTGTGCCCAAGTCACCTGGCAGCCCCAAAATCCCTGTGTCTGTGCAGTTCAGTGCCTGGCTGGTTCTCTGCCTGTACGGTGA
Source organism: Campylorhamphus procurvoides (assembly GCA_013396655.1). Taxonomy (NCBI): domain Eukaryota; kingdom Metazoa; phylum Chordata; class Aves; order Passeriformes; family Dendrocolaptidae; genus Campylorhamphus; species Campylorhamphus procurvoides. Next base: position 13,531 of record WBMV01004636.1, read on the forward strand.
TGGTAACCAAAGGGTGGGATCTGTGTCCCACCAAAGGGGCAGAGGGATTCAAACCTTCCCAGCCCTCCTGTCCTCCTCTCCGTGCTGCTGGGGGAGGATGGAGCTGGGTGAGGTGGGATGAGATGCTGCTGGCCGTACAGGCTGCCTGCAGCTGCCACTCTCTGCCCATGCTGCCCGCGGCACCCACAGGAAGGTAAGAGTAGCAAAGCAGACACCGAACATAACGTGGCCCTGGGCTGTTTGTGTGCCTTTTGTTCAGTAGCACCTTTCATGAATCAGCTAATTAACCACGTTAGGACCGCTCTGCTTCCCCGCCTGAGCTTTATTGGGCAGGGCAGATCTGGGGCAGGTGCCAGCGGGAGCCCCAGTTGGCTTCGCCAGCCTGTCAGGCAGCTGAGGGCTCCCACAGAAGCTGGGGAAGGTGACACCCACCCTGCAGGGGTGCTGGCAGTGGGCAGAGAGGGACCCCTGTTCCCCCTCACCCTCATCGCAGGCAAGTGCCCTATGCGCTCAGGGTCCTGCTTTGCAGCCATGCCTGTGCTTCAGAGAGCCTTATGGTGGGATGGATCCAAAACCATGCAGAGAGCTTCCCTGAAGCCAGAAGGGTTTTGTGCATCACCCTCCTCCCTTGCTTTTACTCAGCAGCTCTTCAACACCCCAGCTTGGAGGGCTCCCAGGTGAAGACATGGCTGGAGGGCAGTGAAGATGGAGCTTTGCCCCAGATCTCTCTGTGCCAGTGCCTGGGCTGTGCACAGCTCTCTCCACTTCCCCATGTGTCTCTGTGTCCTCTGGCTGTGTGTCCAGGCCCTGCAGGGCCTCTCTGCCCTCTCCACCAGGTTTCCACAGGCTGCCAGGGGGGGTCACAGCCCTCCCAAAGTAGTGGCTCTCTGGCTGGCAGGGAGAACCCTCTGAGCACATTCCATGTCCCGAGGCTCTTGCAGGAACAAATGCCCTGTGCGTGCTGGCTGCTGGAAGGCACTGGTGCCTGCCATGGGAGCTGCCGAGGCCAGAACACTCCGGCTGTGAACAATGAGCCAGGGAAACCACAGCTGTCTGCTGGAATTCAATGGCTGCTGCTGAATCCGGCTGGTTCCTCTGCTGAACGCTGCTTGTTGGGTCAGATGCTGAGGGCTCCAGATGCCGAGGGCTCCAGCAAGAGCCAGGAGGCAGCAGCTCCAGGTGAGCCAGGATTTCTGAGTGGCTGGGCTTTGGGCAAGACCCTGTGTAGTGTGAGGCTCCTCATGGCCCAGCCAGGCGTTTTAAAGTTCCACAGGGTCTTCTCGTCTTATGAGTTTTATCCCTGCTTTCGCACAGGGAGATCAATTTCACCGATTCCATCCCCACAAAATTGCCCCTCTCCTACCATATAGCCCTCCCCTCGTACAGAGCCCTGCATGTGGACCAGGCTGGAGGAAGTTTCCCTGCCAAGGCTGTGAACTTCCAGGTGGGAATATTTTTCATAAATAAAAGGGGGAATTGCTGTGTTGGTCCCCACACCCATTTCTCACGCTTACCCTTTGCACAGATGGTAAGAAGGAGCTGCCCTTGGGTCACAGCCAGAACCACCTCAGGGACACGGATGGGTGGTGGCAGTGGTGACACAGGGACCCCTGACCTTCTGGTCTGCTCTTCCCCTTTCCAGCCCTGCTTTTCCCTTCGCTGGCACCTTTGCTGTCTCAGAGCAAACAGTGCTGTGCAAGGGAGCCAAGAGCTGCTGTGCTGTGCTTGGGCCCTGGACATGGAACATGTGAGGGCAGCACACTGCCCCTGTGTCCTGCCCCTTCTCCCAGGCTCCCAAATCCTGTCAGCCCCACAGGAAGGGGACCCACAGCCGTCTGGGCCAAGCACGGACTCCTCAGGGCCCTTTTTGGGTTTGGGGCGGTGTCTGGTCAGACCCCACTGTCCCCCCTGCCCTACCGGGACCTCTCTGCCGGCTGGCTCCGACTCCTGCTCTCCTCCCGTTTGCCAGGGAGGCCGATTGGGCTCTGGGGGACACGGGGAGAGGCTGGTCCAGCACCGGGAGCGGGTGAGCTGCTCCCAGCTATTCCCTGGGAAGCCACTGGGGGGCGGCAGTGACCCGCCGCAGAGGGACCTGCCAGCTCCAGCTGGGTGAACTGGGAGAACTGGGGCAGTCGGGGCAGGGCGGGCAGGGAAGGAGCTCCGGAGCTCCCGAGGGCCGTCTCAGTGCCCGTGTCCCTCCAGGGCCCTTTCCCAGGGCCGCTCACCCCGTGTTGGTGGCTGCTTAAATCCCCCCGGGGCCTCCAGCGGCCCCACAGGGAGGGGGTCCCTCAGGGGCTGGGGAGGTCAGGTGGGTGTGGGAGTTCAAAGTTGGTTTGATGGAATAGTTTGGGTTGGAAGGGACCTTTAAAGGTCACCTAGTCCAAGTCCCCTGCCAAGACCAGGGACATCTCCAACCAGATGAGGTGCTGATGGAGCACCCACCACCTCTCTGGGCAACCAGTTCTAATTTCACCACCTTTGTAAAAAATTTCTTCCTTATATCTAGTGCAAATTGACCTTCCTTTAAACTCATCACCCCTTGTCCCATTGCCACGGGCTTTGCTAAAAAGTCTGTTCCCTTCTTTCCTGTGGGCCCCCTTTGAGTACTGGAAGGTTACAAAAAGGTCTCTCTGGAGCCTTCTCTCTGTCTCTTCACAGGAGAGCTGTTCCTCTCCTCTGATCATTTCCATGGCCTTCTCTGGCCCCCTCCAACAGGTCTGTGTGTTTCCTGTCCTGAGGACCCCAGAGCTGGATGCAGCACTCCAGGTGAGGTCTCACAAGACTGGAGCAGAGGGGCAGAATCACCTCCTTCAACCTGCTGGTCACACTGCTTTGGATGCAGCCCAGGACACCACTGGCCATTAGAGGAAAAAGCACCCAGGGTAGACTTAGTCCCACTGGGAACATCAGTCCCTCTGCTCTGGGTCCTGGTTGTAGCTGAGCTGGTCGGGAGATTCCTGCTCTGTCTCTGCTGGACCTCCCATGTGGGAGAGCATCTGCCCTCGAACACAGAGGCATCTGCTCTCAAGACCCTCAACCTTTTTATTTTTCCTATTTGGATACCTTTTCTCTCTCCTTCAATGGAGGTACCACTCTCACTGGCAGCTGTTCATCCTGGGTGCAGTTTCAGTGTCTTTGTTTGAAGGCTGGCCTAGGATGGGTCACGCTGCTGCCAAGACTGCCCTGTGAGTGCCACAGGCTGGGATCCATTGGTGAGGTTTTGTGAGAAAGGTGCTACAGTGGTTAATGGGGATTAATGGTCTAACTTCAATCCCCCTAAAAAATATTTACACTGGATCCCTCCCACATACGCCCAGTGGATGAATCCAGGATCTGAAATGATGCCTTTTATTTCCCTGTGACTCTCCTGAGAATCTCAAGCCCAGCCACAGGACAAGCTGACCAAGATGTCGAGCAATCGTACAGCTGTCTGGATGTTTAGGAGCAGAAGCTGGAGATGCCCCTTCCAGGATGTCCATGTGCTAGAGCTGGTTACAAATGAGAGGCAGCAGGGCTGGAGAAATCTGTCACAGCAAAACTGCTGCCCTGTGCCACTGAAGCCCGGCACACAAGGGGATTGTTGGTGTTGGCAACCACAGCCCCAGCGGAGCTCCAGGGAACTCAGCCCAGCATGGGACAGATGATGGTGAGCTCAGGGGAACACAGATTTTCCCAAGGGGTTTGAGTGTCCCCAGGCACTTCAAAAAGCAGAATAGTGTGTGGTGCTGCTTGAAAACTGGTGACAAAGGGACAAACTGCCCCAAGGGATAAACGGACAGAGGGGAGGCCAAGGAGAAGCCTTGGTCAGAACAACCAGGACACCCTTCTGAGGTGGCTGGCTGGAGGAAGAGAAATTAACCAGGACATGGGGGCTATGGAGGAAGAAGGGCTGTAGAAAGCCTTGCTCTGCTGCTGGCTTGAGAAATGGGAGTTTGTGCCTGCTGAAAGGCATTTTTGTAACAGAAAGGAAAACACACAGAACTAACATTTCTTCCCTTCTTTGGACGGTAGGAATGTTTTAATTGAGAAATTTGTTTTAATTACATTAGGTGATATCACAGTCTATTTTACAAGTTTGGGGTAAGAGGATGTGTGGACCAGTTACACAGAAATCCAGCAAAAGGATAAAAACCTACAAGATGAGAAAAATGAAAAGGTTAACTTAATTCCAAAAGAAAAGCATTGAGAGTTTGGTGTGAGTGGAAATGGGAGATTATACCAGGGTCCAGAAAAGTAGAAAGGATGAGACTAATATAATTTACAGTATTGGTTCTGCATGATCATCATTTGCCCGTGTTCAGAGACAGCCTCTCTTCCCCAGGGCATCTCTGAGCAGATGGCCCCATCTCTGAGGGTTTGGTCTGGTCTTGTCAGAGGAGAAAGCAAAATAACTGATGGGCAAAGGTCACAACCCACGTTGAGCTGGTCCCCAGGGTCACCACCTACAGGAGTGTCTTCCACTGGATAGTCAGGGGGTTCTGCACCAAGAACTGTATGGAGGAAAACTAAAACAGCTCCAAAAAGCCCCATTTCAAACGTAGAAAAGTCTCACTCTGGAAGTGCTTACAAGAAGATCGTCATCATAGAATTTGGTTTCTATAATAACATTTCCACTGTGGGAGGAAAGGAGGAGAAAGAAGAGGCATTAGAAGGACACAAAGACAGTGGACAACAACTGCTCCTCTCCACACTCCCACAGGCTCACACCTTACCCACCCCACAACAGTGCAGTGAGCACTGTGTCCTGGGACAGTCAGGACTGAAGGATCTCCCAAGCATTCCTGTGTGGAACGTCCCCTCCATCCCTCCCTCGTCACCCCCTTTCTGGGCACAGTATTGCCCAGGCTGCAGAGTGCTCAGACAGCAAACTTCTGCTCACTCCTACTGCTAAAAATAAACTAGCAGTCCCAGCACGTTCAGGCCCTTCTCTCCTGCAGGAATTGTAAAAACCAATGGGAATTCTTTTTTAATTCCCCATCTCTGTCCTCTAGTGCTGAGCAAGCTACATCAACCCATCTAACAAGTCATTTTCCTGAAGAAGTGCTTAAATGCAAACGTGCAAGCATATTTTATACAAACTGCAATGGAAATGTGGATGTGGGTGTGACAGAAGCTCTGAGGATTTAACTTGCTGACTTTGGAGATTTTGGTAGACAAAAGTAATAACTTTGGGTCCATTACAACACCTGGACACCTGAGCAGTGTGATCTGACCATGTCTAAACAACACAGCTCTTGGAAACCAAAGCAGCAGGTCCACCTTCACTGTGGCTCTTGATGTCTGTAACACTGGCAAAGCTAAACCTGGTGAGCATAAGGGTTTTGCTGTGGTGTGGACAGTGCTGGAACTCAAATGTCAGGGAATGTTCTCAATCTGATATTCAGTCATCCTGGGAATAAGATAAACATGAGGTCTTTGGGAATATCAGAAAGTGAGGGGCTGTCCAAGCCTTGGCAGCTGAAAAAGGCTGATTTCTTGGGCCACAAATACCCCTTTGGATTTCTTTGGGCTGAAGATTCTAGTGAAATGCCTCAAAAATTACTTTAGGACACCTCCATGAATAGGAGAGAGATCTTGGCTGCCTGCTACAAGTGGACATCAGGGAAAAAATGGGACATTGGAAAATTTTCAAGGTCACCTGAAGACTGGAATATCTTGATTTGCAGTCTTGAGGATATCTTGATTCCCTGAGATGGTCAAACCCAACTAGTCAGAATGTCCTCATTTCTCTACTCTGATTCCCACATCTGGCTGCCCCCCTGTACTGACTGACAGCCACCAGGTCTGGGAGCTGAGGATGTATGCAGCACCTCTGAGGTTCTGTGCAGGCTGTGCCAGGAGAACTACTGGAACGCTGATGCTCTCTTGAGTCCACTCTCTCTTTGAAACGTGCTGTGAGTGCAAAACAGTGATGGTAGTTCCCATCCCGGTACCTTCTCGATGCGACTGGCTTTCCTCCAGACAGAGCCAGCAGGAAAATGCTGGAGAGGGAGGTCTTCCAGGGGACACAGTGACCTTGCGGTGAGACTGCTGCTCCCTGTCTGCCTCTTGTTGGCAGCAGGATTCCCAAACCCTTCTGTCTCTGCTGGCAGCGTGCTCCCTGTGTGCTTGCCAGCACCCATCTAGCAGTTCAGGCAGGGTGGTTACTGTTTCCAGGGCCCTTCCTCCAGGAGCCTTTTCCACCAGCCCACCCAAGCTAGAGCTTTGCTGCCCTTACTCAGGACAATGCCAATGTGTTACTGTGACACGTCTGAGGGATCACTGACCTGCTCAGGAGCCCAGGTGCAAACAGCAGCCAGGACTAGACTTTCTGAGGAAGGTGTGTGAATCTTACTACAGGTGACTGTAAAATGAGTGTTTCCTACCTGTGAAGGATATTTTAGCCCCAGATACAATTCCATTTGACTAAATGCATGGTGTATAAACCAGCGTTGAAGACACAAAGCTCAGCAAAACAGTGCAGTGATGAAACAAATACTAGAGCAGCTACTACAGGTGATACACTGCATGAACAAAACCATCTTGGACAAGAGTCAGTGATCAATAGCTGATTTGCAAATGGCCCAGACATCTGTTGGGCGCTATTTTCCCCCTGGATGTACAGCATATTAAGCTGTAAACCATTTAAAAACCCTTTCACAGTTCACCTTTCAAAAAAATTAAGCAACTCTAATAAAGGATCAGTTCCACTTTCTCCAAACCTTTACTGCTATATTAATGCAAATTGGACCTATGGGAAGGAAGGTAATGAGGTTGGCTTAGCCCCTTTTATCTCTCAACAACTAACAGTAGTGAGGTGATTCAGAGTTGGTAGCAGTTCCCTCTCCTTGTTCCCACTGTGGCCCCCAAGGAAATGCCACACACTGCTTTTGCTTTGCCTGCTCTCAGATTCTGCAAGCCCAAGGCACTCACGTTAAAACGTTAGCTGGCATCATCTGTGATTCAGGTGCTGCCTCTATCAAGGACTGCCAAGTGTTTGTGGAGTTAGGAATCACAAAACCGAATTCAAAGAACCATTCTGCAAAGTAAAAAGAAGATCCAGAGGCATTTGAAAGAAGATAAAATCCACAAGTGGTCCTTCTGCTTTTCACCTGACAGGCTGGGGAACTCCCTAAACTGCCCTGCTGTGCTGCCAACATTTTACATTCAAATTACTTTGTACAGCTTAAGCTACACTGAACTCTGCCCTCCTCTTAGAGCAGATACTCCCTTTCTAAAATAGCTGATGGTACTGATAAGGTTATACCACTTCCTTAGCATTCAGTGGAAATTTCATCACACATAATTGGGAACAGGGAAACCACACTCCTCTTGCAGACATCCCTGGGATCCAGTTGAGATTAAGTGAGCAACTGGTTGCCCAAAAGACACAGAGCTCAGTGTTTTATCTGCCCCTCCTCCAGCCCAGGTTAAGAGTGTGGGAGGGTCAGATGTGCAGCCATGGAGTCACAAGCAAAAGGTGGTGGCACTGCTGTAACCCAGGTAAACCAGAGGCTCCAGCCTGGCAGGGCATTCTGACGAAGATGCTGGAATTCCACCAATAGACGACTCTGAAATAACCTGTTTCCTTGCCTCAGGCACCCTGCGGTGGATTTATGTCCTCAGGCATGATTACCCAGCTTTTTTGCTTACATAACGAAGTGTTAATACACTTATGAAATGCTATCCCTAATACCGCAGCCCATTAGTCTTGACAAGATGAGTGCTTCAGTCTACTCTGAAAAATTAAAATCACTATGTCCAACCCATTTTAGTTTCTCTAATCCCCACCATGCCGGGTCTGTCCCTGTGCTGCAGCACACAGAGCACATCTGTACCTTCTAGACACTGCCCTTTGAAATAAACTTTCTGTTCCAGTCGGAATTTCTCCATTTGTTCTGCTGAGGAAAAGTTTAACTCCCGAGACACTGCTTTGCATTTCAGGATTTTTTTAGGAACTCGAGCTGTGAAAGAGATAAAGAAACATTATTTGGACACAATACAACAACCTCAGCTGCTGCAGGAACTATTATTCTATACTTTGAAATAATGATTAGTGCTAGTGCAAGATCATAGCAGCAGGAGAAATGAAAACACAAAGCACTTTGTTTTAACATTTGCAAGAGTGAAATCCAAGATGCAAATAGGTTAAGTACCTTGCCCAGAGCCAGGAATGAAACTTGTGACAGAACCAGGGATACAACACTGATCTCTCAGCCTCCTGGTTCTTAGTTGTTTGTTACTTAACCCCACAATTTTCCAAGTTAGAATATGAGATGCAACTTTGAGAAGTGTGCTGAAGATCACAGGCAGCCAAAGGGCTGCTTAGCACGCCAAGCCTGTGAGCCCTTCTCACTTCTCCTTCCCTTTCACACTGTGCATCCCCAGTGAACCACAAAGGGCTGTTTCTCAGCCCAGCAGCACTTCCTCAGCCATCTCAGAGCTCTGGGAAGTTGCCCTGTTGAAGTATTCAAAATGCCTGTTCCCAAAACACTGAGACCTACACAGGCCGTAAAGCTGGTAGCACATTAGAGAGTTTAAGAGCAATTTGGCAATCCAGGTTTCTGGGCCCTTGCAGTGGGTGAGACACCAACACCAAGTGGCAAACTGTACCTGTTAGATATTTCACAAAATTATTTTCTTTTAGAGGTGGGGGAGTAAGAGAAGGGAGAGTTTGGGAGCACTGATTAATATACTGAAAAATCCTAATCAGGAGAATATGGGGGAGAGTCAATATAGTAAAAATCTCCCAAGCCCATCATATTTCAGTGGTGTGATTGTGCATAATCCTTCCTGCATATTAGAGAATGTTCCATGTAAATTGATTAGAAATAAAGAGGGGAGGGAATACAGCTGGCATGTGCTTTATGAGCCAAACTGTTCCTAAATGGAAAGCATATCAAAACATCCATGAGCAGAGAAAAGGCTGGTGTTTAATAAAAGGAAGAGCCTACCACACCCCAGGCAAATCCATCTAAATCTAACGTAGAGCAGTTTAATGGAGTAGGACCTTGATATGAAACCAATCTCAAGAGCTGGAGGGTTAGGGAATGTAAAACAGCATCCTATCCCATGGAGAAGTACACAGCCCACAGTTTGTAAGAAAAAAAAAAGATAAAAAAGAAAATTAAAAGTGTAAGGGAAGAGAGTTATATGTAAAAGCTCTCAAATTATTTTTAGGGTTTTTTTTCCAGCATTGAAATCTGCATGGCACCAACCTTTACTCACAAGTACAGACTACAGTCTATTATGATAAACATCCTCTTGCATTTAAGTGTAAAAGGACTCATTAAAACTATTCTGCCATTTAGTAATTACATTTCTTTCATCCCCAAGACAGATTGCCGAGCATGTTTGCTGTAATATTGTAAAACTACAAAAAAAAAAAAGATTACTTTTAATAAAAGTAGGACTGTGTAGTCTTTAAATATCTGATTTAAGAGATTTTAATTTATAGTTACACTGCCAAGCAGAAAAATTTAATTTAAATTATTTATTTTAAACTAATTTTGCTTTTATTTCTTTTTTTTCCTGTTAAATAGATAGAAAAGAAAGAAGTTTGGTTCTCATCAGTTAGGTCCATTTTAAGACATGCTGGAATGCAGGTAAGCATAGATTTAATCCCAAATTTACTGCTTTTGGTTAACCTGAGGATATACAATACGTGCACATTCATTTAACCAGTTACATAGCTAACATACATTTAGTCAGATACTTTATGCTGATTATATTAGAAAGTGATGAATGACACATTTCTTATTTACCAAGCAAGTAGTTTTGGATCCAATTATGTTTCGTTAGAAACTGAAATTCAATTAAAATATCCACAGCACTACATTTTCTTATAGTTTAATAAAGCTACACTAAAGATGGAGATGTAAGAAAGCAAGCTACCTGAGCCAAGCTGATTTTACATTTCAAACTACAACTTTTCTTAAACAATGAAAGGAGTATTTGTATTTCATGAATGAAGGCTGGCTGTGGTGATTGGGAACAACACAGGATTCTGTAAGTGCCACACCTCAGCAGCTTACTCCAAGATTTGCGTGTATATTGGAAGAAACTAAACTTTACAGATTTGCATCTCCCAAATTGCCTCCTAGTTTTGAATGCCCTGTCACTGAATTGAGCTGACGGGAAAAGCTCCTACTGTCAAAAGCTGGTTTAGATGATTAATTCCAGTTTCAGGTGCTCAGGCAGTGATTTTCACTACTTAAGGCAGTTTAATGTTAAGACTTCGGCAGCAATCCAATACCACATTAATACTGTTTTTATTTCATCTAAGTGGTAAGTTAAAGCAGTAATACAGTATCATGATTTGAAACTTAACAGTTCATTTTATAAAGAAACCTCTACTTAAGTAGAAGTCGTGTTTAAAAGGCAAATAGAAGTTCTGTTTAAAGGAAATATATTTTATTCACTCTGCTATATATCTGGTTCTTTGTTTGCAATGTCTAGACTGTGATTTGCCCTGAATAGCCACAGAACATATACACACACACATAAGTACTATATAACGACTTCAAGACACATATGGCCTTCATTTTAAAACAATTATTCTGACAGCCCTCACTACTTCTGTTGCAGGACTGTACCAGAACTGCATTTCCCTATACTTTTTAACTCACAGTCAGATTACCCTCCTTTGTTGGACACCTCTCCCCTTTCTCAGCCTATTTATTGAACATAACCTATTCACCTCAGCTTTCTCTTCTCGCCAAGCCGTACAAGAATGGCTTTTTCCCTCTCTTTTCCTAACAAAGACCATCCTCCCATCCATATTCTTTTCAGTGGCTTCTCCTAATAGCTCTCCTCTTCATCTGTTATAGTTTGCAGTCATCCATCTTTTAGATGGATGAATGAACTGTGCACCAGATAAGGTCTTAACAATTCCTTGTACAATGGGCATTAATCTTGGGCCAGAGTATGTTTTAATTAATTCTCCAGGCTCCTCTGCTGGAGATGAGGTTCCTTTTTAATATGTGAGGAAAATCTGAGATGCAGTGAGGTGATATGACTTGCCCAAAGATGACATCTTCAGAATAGGGGTATGTTTGCAACTCAGGTGACCCAGAAATGTAGCACCACACAGCCCCCAAATGCACAATAAAGTCACAAAGTACCTTCATGTTCCACTCCAGGTACAGACAGATCTTCTGTTCCTTGCCAGAGGATTTTCCCTGTTTCTGCATCCCGAAGGTTCATCCAATTTCTGATTGGGAAGCAAATAAGGAAAACAAGCCATCTACACCCCTAAATGATGCATGTAGTATTCTTTGCTAAACTCTGAAATAGGCCACTCCAGCCGAGTTTCAATCATGTTTTCCAGTTCTCAGGAGGCCAAGGAAAAGAGATACTTTTTCCTAGAAAATGAATGAACAAACCAACCCCTGATCAGAATGAATTCAACAAGAGTTGTATAGTCACAGATTTAGTTTTCACTTCAGACTGAAGCTTATAATTTATCATTTTGCATTGCTTGTAGAGGATAAAGGCAGTGTCACTGTGCTGCGAGAAGCAAGAGCTTTGCTAACAATAACAGGTAATTCTACACAAACAATTGTTGTTCTCCAGCATTTAAAAAATGCTAGAAAAAGGAGTGCTTCCTATAAAACATTAGAAAAAGAATAACATCTCATTGAGCTTATTTTCTTAGCTTACAAAATATTAATATCACGGGTTGTTCTATTGCTGCTGACCTCGTAACTGCCACTCATGGGAATTCTTCAGCTGCTGAGTGCTAGGCAGAAAGAGATCTTCTCTTTTCACTCTCAGCAACTGAGGCTGTGCCAGCTTTCAAAAATCCCAAATCAGTAAATTAGTTGTTAAAGTTACAGGTAAGTAGGAAATACTCGTATTTTCAAAGTGACCATGAACAATGATCTTAAGCACACCTTTGAAAAGTCTTTCCCCATAGGATGACTCAGACACTGACACCTGAGAACAAGGAACCTGCACACCTGCCCGATGCCATCCTGAACAGGGACACAGCCATCTCTAAGCCTCAGGCTCTCCTGCTCCAAAGCTCTTCAGAGACTGAACAGAGCAGGACCTGTGAGATGAGTCCATACAAACCAATGCCTTACCAGGAGTTTCCTTTAGCTGCTTTATGGCAGCCCACCCTTCATACTCAGTACTTTCCAGACCAACTGCTCAAGAAACTGATGGGGAGGCAGAGAAACAGCAGAGGGACAATATGGACCTTGATGTGGGTATAAATAGGAGCTGTCAGAAACCTGCATATTGAACTCATCCTCTTAACACACAGAGTTTCCAGGCAGACTCACACAAACTCGTCACATTGATCACATTTTTCCAGAGCTCCCGGGAAGAAACAGATGCTTTAGCAAATTTTGCATTACAGGGCAACATTTGTTTTAAAATTACATGTGTGGAGGAAGGAAGGGAAAATGGCTGCTTCAGCACAGATGTGAGGAGTCTTTCCCTTCCTGAAGGCTGGCCAGACTTTCCATGTCCCACTGAAAGGACAAGAGGGAATGTGTGCACTGGGTCTGTTTACACAAAACTTAGCAACAACTGGAAGCATGGGAAGAGGGAGCATAAAGCAGCCTGCTCATGTCTTTCTAGGCCTGTTCTAAAACACATAACACTTTTTCTGGGATTAAGGCAAAAGGGGGAGAAGACAAAAAGCATCATTGTCTGAATGTCCTTTATGCCACCTCCATATCCTGGCAGAAAGCTGTAAAGTGGAGCTCTTTCTCCAGCTAGCAACCCCGGGGAGATAGGGCCTGGCACGCAAGTCAGAGAGAAAAAATGAGCAGCAGAATGGCAAGAAGAACCTGCAGCAGGGCTGGGCACTTCACATGATGCTGGCTGGAAAACCCAAAGTCCTCAGCCAACACAACCTGCAGGATGGAACTGTCACAACAGTAATTTAAAATGTCCAAAAAAATCTACTGTTTTTCTATACATCTTCCCATGGACAAACACACACCCACACCAGGGGGAAGCTATTTGCATAGAAAGCAGTGTGCTATCTATCAAATGCCATGTACAGGGGGGAAATAACAAATGAGCCAATCTGAGTATCTCACCGACCAACTCGTTTGTCTTCACGACACTCTGTGATGCAAACACTCTTGACTATTAGCTGTACAGTAATTCAGCAAATTGGGCACTTGATTATCAAAAACCTGTACTACCTTTAAAAAATTACCCCCTCACAAGTATTTACTTGCTATTTTTTCACCATCAATATCAGTGGGAGTTATGAGCTCATGGATTTGGCCACTGGCCTTGTAGTGCCAAACTGAGCAGGAGAAAAGTTCCTCTGAGCTGGAGATGAACCACTAACCAGGAGAGGGAATCCAGTTCTGCACAGGAACTGATCCAGCCTCCCAGTTGCTATATCAGTCCCCTAACTAATGGACTGTTCCTTTCTCCTTGCCATGACTTGCCTTGTCTTCCTGTCCTTCTTCCCTTACCAATTTTTTGGAGCACTCTGAAGTCCCATTTACCATTTTCAAAAGTATTATAGTAGAAGTGCCCTCCAGAGAGAAGTAGCCTGACAGCTTAATTATTATTCTTGCTTGAAATACACAGTTACAGAGTATTAGTGACCTACTATTTCTGGTGAGAGAAAGCACTACTGTAGACTGCTGACCTTTGCCACCTCTCTCTAGCAGGATTTATCTCAATCCAGTCCAAGAAAGGTGATACGAGTTATGTTGCCATGCTGAACAATCCTAGGTATGTTAACATTTGAGGTACTGGACTTCTATGAACTGCTATCTGGCTTTATTTTATTTTATTTTGATATTCCACTGTAAAACTAAATCCACGCAGGACAGCCTGCCCCATGCTTTGTAGTCTGACTGCCAAGTTAAAGATGAAGAATAAATAAAAAGCTCAAGGCTATACCCTGCTGACGGGAGCCTGCCTCAAATATGCAGCAATGCATGCCACAGTTCCTAGAAAACTGAACATTGCTAACGTGTGTAAATTCCATATCAAATGAATACAGGTTTAGTGTCAGTGTAGCCAAAGGCTCTCTGGCCTTGACAGGTGAATGTGCTGGTTCAGGATATGCTTTTCCAACTTTTGCAAATGAAAAAAATTAAATCAACCTGCTAATCTGAGTGTATACACAAAATTAAAATATGTGGACCCAGACATACTTTAAGGGATCAGAATACTCTAGCCATTTTACAAGTTGTTTTTTTTCCCAGTAACTAAACATTACTAAAATGGAAGACAAAATAATTAGATCTTAAAAGCACACACACACAATCTTCTATTAGAAAAAAACCCACTTCATGTACAAGAGGTTAATTATCTTTAAAAAAATATGCTTAAGGACACAGGCATGTGAAAAGAAATCCTCAGTCAAAATTGAGATAATTTATAAAACTGTAACGGGATTAAAAAGAGGCAGAACCCACCACAAGTGATTTCCTGACACGGGCATACCTGACAAAGCAGCAGCTGTACTGCTTACCTAGTTAGCAGCTTATCACACTATTTCTGTCATCTTGGATAGAAAGGCTGGGACTAGGACATACCCCCAAGTGAAGAAAATGGAGATCTTGAACCAAACCCACACACTCTGTTATCTTCTAATGTGTTTAATTGGTTTAAGATTCTTCCACCCCAGCATGAGAGATATTGTTACTAAAAATAAAGAGTGCTCTGTCTCCTGAGCAGCAGTGGAGACCTGCAGGCAGGATGAAGAGGGCATTTTAAGTATTATTGAAAAGGAGAAAGTAAATTAATATTGGTTTAAATACAATTACTCTTTTTGAAGAGGCTCATGTCAAGCCACCTGGCAGGGGTAGCTAAGAAGAGCAAGTAGAAAGCTAGGCAGTTACAGCTTTGTGAAGTTAGTACATACGGGGGCAAAAAGGAAGGACAATAGTGTATTTCTAATTCAGTTTATCACTCTCAGTCACAAGAACACTTTTACACTATTAAATTCTCATTCACCTGGATTTTGGTGGGTTTGGCGGTACTTCTGGAAACAATGTCTGATTTAAGACTCAATAGATCAAATACCCTTCAATCCTGAAGGCAAGAAAGGATTAGGTAGAAGAGCAGAAGGAAGGGTGTTCTGTTGATCTATTTATATTCCACCACCTATTGGGTCAGCAAAGTCTTACATAAAAGCTTTGTAGTAGCTGGAATTCAACTTGCTTTATATACATGACATGAATTAGCTTCCTCACAGACCTACTTTGCTTAGCCTGATGAAGGGAAATGGTTTGTGCATTTCTAAATCCAAATTTTGCTGTCTTGAATACCTCTGAAGTCAGAAGACAAATTCTTTCTTTTTTGTATCTGTCATAGAGATCACTTTGTTCAAACAAAACAAAATGTACATTCTTATCTTTCAGTGCTTTAGCATTGCAAAAGATTCCCTTGTATTACCACACTCGTAATTAAGAATAACCTTGAAGGAAGAGAGAGTACAAACAAAATTAATCATTAAAGTAGTATAGAGTTACAAGAAGTTCTGCCTCGATCTCCCTGACTGTTATTTGTATGCTGTAATGTTTAGCACTTCTTGAATATCTCAGGCTGCAGCAAACAGTAGGTGTCATTTCTTTCGTTAAAATGATCCATTTTTCATTTTATTCCTTGCTGTCTACTCCATTTTAAAACCTTAGGAACTGCTACTCTCTTATCTTCCATAATAAAAGCAAGCCTAATGTTCATAACCCCTCCAGAAAGAAGGTCTTTCATCATCTTTGCCAGCTTTTATTTTTTTTCCACATGAAATGCAACATTAAGAGACTTGTCCTATGAGACAAATGACAGAGAGAAGGTGGAGCTGAAAGCTCTGAACAATTCAGACTTACATCTCTCTTGTAGACCCAAAAAAGCCTCTGATCTGCACTGACCAACTCTCACTCCTGATTTTACATTGTCTGCCATGAAAAGCAGACACAACCAGGCAGACATGACATGGGTGAGCAGGTAAGTAAAGACCAACCTTCAGAGATTATATTTAAACCAGACATAATTTCCCAACAGAATACTTACATTTCAGTTGTTTAAATCTAGTCTGGGAAGTAAGGACCAATATAGGTTACCCAAAATAACTACTAAACTACCAGATTATGAAGGAAAACACCCAAATGGCTTTATGCTTCTCCTCTGCTCATGCCATTCATCCTCTAATCTTTCTAATCTCTAATCTCACTTTTTATTACAACTCCCAAATCCTTCTTCCACAGAACTCCTAATTGTGTGCTTAAATTTAAGCATGTGCACAGATATTTTGCTCAATCAGGCTCTTGAATTCACTCTGTTCACACTCAAGAGAAATGCAGCTGTTTGGTGTTTAATAAACCACAGGTGCTCATACTGGCAGCGTGTTAAGATAAAAGGACACTGTCCTCCCAGCCTAAGGATGAAATTTGGTGCAAAATTCTATCTGCTCAATGAGTGTCCATCCGTTCTGTGTAGTAACAGAAATACCAAAACTCCAACTGGAAGCTATTCCTCAAACATTATTGCAGCCTTTGGGTATAGCACTGTCAACTTTTCCTCTTTCAGACAGCAGCACATTCTCTTGAGTTCCAGATTCGACAGAAAACGTGCCATGACAGCTCTTACAAGAGCAGGGTTTTTTAAAAACTCCTCTATTATAAACCAGCTTCCTGGAGTGACGCACAAAATATGGGTTACTGTGCTTCTCCAAATGATGGGAGGTGCTGGGGACTGGAAAGGTGCTCTATTAAATTCTCAAACGGAAGGAAGCCAATTATCCCTTCAAAGCACTCCTGACACTCCTGTACTCACTGTAAAAGAGCCTTCTTTTAAAGTCTCCTGGATAGAACAAATTGCTGTGCAACAGAAGCCAGGGAGATCCACAGATTAATGTGAACCATGTGACAAAATGCAGGAAAAATCCTCAGCAACCAACAAAGTCATTTCACTGCAAATTATGTAATCAGAGGGATATATTTTATAGCTACAGCATCATAGCAAAAAGATCAACACAATATGATACACTTGTATACTTTATACTTCCCTTTATGCTTTCTGCCTTACCCCTTTGTGTGCAGATGTATCTATACAGATCTGGTATCACCACAACACATTTTCATCTAACATTCACCAGACAGTCCTGGATTAAACCGCTCTTGGCCCATATTTGGAAAGACAGTCACACAAGCTATTGTATACCATATCAAGACTACCTTAACTATAATAGAAAATGATGCTAAAATGGCAGAAGTTAATATTGCTCCACTCTCTTGCACTAAGTAGACAGCTCTGCCCATTCCCTCTAGGCAGTAAGGCTGGTCCTGGTGTCAAGTGCCACTACTCACTGCTGTGTGTCACATTCTCCCTGCACCTTGGGTGACTGTTCTGAAGCAGAGCTATGTTCCCACCGAGTATTTCCTGCCTGAACCACTGAACACATTTTAACTTATCAGGGCTCAGTTGACACATATTGCAAAAGTCTACAATAAAAATGTAGCCTAGGTCAATTCAGTTAGATCAGCTGCAAGGGGATGTCAACAAACTAGAGAAGTACAGAAGACATTTAACTCTGCATACATTGGAAATGCAGGAAACACATGTCCAGCATTTGCTAATAAAAAATTTATGCAGAGTATCCCATTAAACAAATGTCCTTTCAAAGAGGTTGGGTTGAATGGTACAAGTATTATTTACTATTTTCATCAAAATGAACAATCAACATACATCTCTACTCCGCAGCATCCTTGAGGCATCATGTAGCAAAATAAGGCACAGAGTTTGCTTTAAGTTAGCTTATGTTTAATTTTCACTGTTGCCAATTAACTGTCTGAAAACATTCAGTGAAATCACTCCAAATCTTAAATATTTAAATAAGAATTGGTGACAGCTGTAGTAGTCTTAACAAAAACAGGTACTTTGTATAAAAACGATGGAGAGCTCCTAGATTCTGGAAGTACAAGTGTCCAGCATGGGCAGGCAGGGTGGGAGAATGTGTTTTGCAATATTGCAAATGAAGCCAGGCTTCCATTTCACTGACTTTTTCTCTCTTCCCCAAACTAAAGGAGCAAGAAATGAATGTACATTTTGAAGGAAAGAGCTGAGATGAAGCTAAGGGTCATCAGAAGGAAAAAGGTAAAAAAAGAATAAATTACAGTGGTTTGCAAACAGCTGAATGAGGGATGTAGACACTTGTTTCAAGGCTTATTCCTCTGTCCGGATGAGTCTAGTGTTGTAGAAGCTTAACTCTTAGAAATCCCAGCAATTTTTGTCATTGCTGAGTATTAGGAACCAATTTAAGCATTTGCAAGTAACCTTTGATTTCTTCAGACAAAAGCAACAGGTGACACTCCTGAGCAGCTCCTGCCTGCAGCACATGAAGAGACTGCCCTGTTACCCTGCTGTGCCAGCAAAGGCCACAAAGACAAGGCTTCTGGAGCACACGCCAGGCACTTCTCTGGGAACTAAGCTCAACCCAAAAAGACTAACCACTTCTAAGCTTTGAAAAAACCTCAAGCCCTAAGATTTGAGATGTCTTAACAACAAAATTTAAAATAAATCCCAAAATGCACTTGTGGTACAACAAATACAATGTTGTTTAAAGCAGGCATAAGCTCCAAATCAAATCTACACACAAATCACCAGCTTATGGGATGGGTTCCTGTCAGAGGGAGCAAAGTGCCTTCTGTGCCAGATCTCTGGAAGTGCTTTGTCTGCTACTATTAGAAATGTGCTTTGTTTCCTCTAGAAATAGATGTTCAAATGGTTCCTGGAACCAGATAACAGTGCCAAATAAAAGCAAGCTGAAGCAGTGTAGTGGTTTTATGCTGCTTTCTACTGCCTGTGTTTTTCAGGCTTTTCCTTGGCTTTTCTGAATAGCCTTGACAGAATTCCTTTATACCAATGCCTTAGCAGGAAAAACAACACGAGATCACATCTGGAGATTGCTTTACAACCTAGGTAGTAAAACAATCAGTAACTCAGAAAAACTCATCATTGCTTGCAGAACCATCTCAGAACCATGAATTGCACAAAGAAAATTATATTCTCTTTTCCAGTGTGATAACACCCAACTCCTGTCTTTCCTGCATTTTAAATGGATCTCAAAAATTAGCATGTTAGAAAAGGCTGAGCTTGTGCTAAGAACCCTTTGAATATTAATATAATTAATGTCATCAGTAATACTCTGAGTTTGCAGTAACAGCAGATGAATCAATGAGAATGATGTATTCATCCTAGAAAATAATATGACCTTTAAAATCCATAGGGCTTTATCAGGATGTAATTTTGAAGTGGGTTGCTTATACCTCAATGGAAAGAACAAAACTAAATGTAAATAGGGAGAAAGCTAATAGACACACCACATATACAAAGGAAACTGAAAACAGAATTCAAACATAATCCACTGGAACCTCCTTATAGAAGATGCTTGATCAGTATCAAAAAGTGAGACAGGTTGCAGGACAGCTTGAGGAGCCACATCCAGAATGCTTAAAATGAAGCCAAACTCTTTAAACCCAAAACCAATTTGGAATAAGTTTGTCCACTTTTTAATTTTAGTGCATCATACAATTTTCCTCTCTGTATGTGAACACTGAAAGTGATTCAGCAATTGAAACAATTTTGTCTTAACTACTTCAGAACATTCAATCATTTCATCACAGATGAACTATTACAGTAAAATTTCAAGGTTCTCAGCAAAAAGTGAACTAGATGGAGTTTCATGGAATTAATCTATCTAGGGCTTCTGCTGAATAATTTCATTTTCATAGAAAAGTTGCAACCAGAAGCCCTCAGCAGAATTTACCTCTCTATAAATCATTATAGTCTATTGTTCTTTACAGAGTTGAAATGCAGGATATCACAACAGTCATGAAACAAAATTAGCTTTAATGGAAAGAAGATTTTAAACCTCGATATACCTCTTTATTTTATAAAATTATTCAATTGTTTTAAAATATGCATTATATTGTCTTGCTTATAAAAGAAAGCTTGGTTCAATTTCATGTCATTTTTGCAACACTGGAGGACTGGATTCTTTTCTTTAATGTCTAAAAGGATCCTCACACTTCCCCACACTGACAGGGCACAGACCTGAGCAGGGGAACAAAGACTTCTTTGACCAAATTTTTAAATGGGATAAACATGGCTGCTTAGCTGGCATTTTCATATAGTTTCACTTGAATGACCTGTAGCCTTGTGTGAAAGTGGAGAAAAAGCAAACCTAAAAGGCTCTAAAAAGGCAGTTTTATCAGCACTGCTTGGGGCCAGTCTACGCCTTTGTTCCTCGAAGGCCTCTGCAATAATTTCTCTATTGAGCAAAGTGATGTTTATAGAGAATGGCAAAGCTGAGCATCAGCAGGTCCCCCCGCTGTTCTGTTTATCCATCCCCTGCACTCCAAGCAATATTTAGGGCTGAAAGTGTCCTGGTAAAATAAGCAACTGACAACACAAAAAGCCTCGATGACTTCCAACTGCCACTGCTCATCTTGTGACCACATGCTTTTTTTCCCATTAATGTTTAATTTCTTTTTTCTCTCTTCTTACAGAGCTCTCTAGCACACCAGCCCATTGAGCTATGAAGACTACTTCTAATAATCCACCGATTTATCAGGTTCATGTATTTTAAAAGAATATGCAATTTACTGGAAGTATTATTATATTATGTACTTCTAAAAACAGAGCTGTAGATTGGAAATTGATGAGAGATTTAGCTTTTGCATGAACTATGCTCCCAGTTTGCACAGCTTCACACTGTCACTGTCATCTACCTTGGGCTACACCAGACAGGAGGCAAACCCCTGCAATTAACTAGAGACAGGATGTCCCACTGAATAGGTAATACACTACAGCTCAGTGATTAATAACTTAAACCATCCCTAGCACTACACTGTGCTTCAAAAACTTCAAATCATGTTCTCCAAGTAGCTTTTTAATAGCTGCCTGTTGTGGAGACTTCGAAATAAGCATGAAGACTTGCCCACAGCCACACAATGAATCTGTAAGAGAAAAGGGAGGACATCACAGGAGGTGTTTGGCTTCAAGACTTGTGTTTCAACAGACAATACTGCCTCTCTCTTTAAGCAGCCAGGAACTGTGCTCCCTGGCTGATGGAAACTCTTACTGTATCTTGGAGTGACTGCAGAAGCACAGATTGCTGTAATCATGCTGTGGGGTGGGTGCCAGTGCTCCCCTTCACTCCGTGTTTCTCTTGCTTTTGGTGGTTTCTCAGTCACCCTGTCTCAAAAGCAGGGTGATTCTGAATCACTGCCAAGCATTACTAATGGAAGTGGGGAGCAGGAAGGAAATAAAGAGGACTGCTTGCAGAATTAAAAGGACTTTTTAGTATGTAAAATGGTGTTTTAAAGCACGACAGCAAAATGGCTCTATTAGCTCTGATATTAAAAGCAAAATGGTTCTAAGCTAGAAAAATGTTTTAACCTCTGAAACTTATCAGTAATACAGTTGTTCTTTAAGAGAACTTAAAAACACTGGAAACATAGGAAAGTCGTGTGGGAAAATGCCCCATTTGTTCCCATCTTGGTTCATATTAATTCAACCAGAGTTCCTGTGAAAATGCTTAATTTCCTTTTCAAGGCTGGACACCCACGTATATTTTGAGCTGGAAGTACTTCAGTGAAGCCCGTGTATGTATCACGCTTAATATCACAGGTTGTTTCTTTGTCCATTTACAGCAAGTAGCCACCTAAGTTAAAAAATCCCCTCCACTTTAAAAATTAGCAATGCCCCTGACACAAAGTTTCTAACATCCTTTAATACACAAGGTTTCCTTCTACAGCATTTCTTTGGGTGTAAAGAGGAGCCCCGTGAATGAGTGGAAACACAGAACTATTTCATGTATTCAAATCGTCCTCAAAATTGCCAGCTCTGGGAACTGCAGCAATAATTTTGCAAGAGGCAGTCAGCAGTAAATCTGAAAGGACAAAGTCTTGGGACAAATGCTATGGCTGTTCACTGCTGGCATGGACAGGCAGGCTCCATTTGTACAAAGGAACCATCCATTTTGCACAGAATGACATTCAGAAATGACTGCCTAAAGGACTCTTAAGAGATGAACCAATATAAGCATATTTTGCTTAAATAAGTCCAAAGAGGCTGGTACCACTTCACTCCATCAGCCCCCTCAGAGTTAGATTCCTTGAACACAGGGTGTGAGTGGTCAAGCCATTAAATTTTAGAGAAATTGCCAAGTCTTGACAATGCTTAGTTAAACACTAAAAATAAACTCTCTGTGCTAGACAGAGTTGTGCTTCCAAAATGAATGCCACCAGACCAGCTCTATTACAATAAAGGGTCTACAAATAGACTCATAACACTGAGATATTCCTTTACACTGTATTGTAATGGAACTATACTTCGGGATTAGTTGTTTCCATATCCATTGACGCTTCCCAGAGCTGGACTACAAGCAGGAAGTCACGGCGTGGAAACGTCCATCCTGTTCCATCTTGCCTTGTTTCCTTTTTTCATTACATTATTTCAGAATCTTTAGGGACCAGAGCAGGACA
Organism: Campylorhamphus procurvoides; assembly: GCA_013396655.1. Lineage (NCBI taxonomy): Eukaryota > Metazoa > Chordata > Aves > Passeriformes > Dendrocolaptidae > Campylorhamphus > Campylorhamphus procurvoides. The sequence goes on from WBMV01004636.1 coordinate 35,985, forward strand.
AAGCATAAACAGAGTCCTGGAATAAAAAAAATCTGGAAAAAAGCAGTAAGTTCCAACAGCAAGCTTTTCCTAACTTAGCTTTGCTTGAAAAAGTTTCCAATGGTTTCAGCCTCATACGATCCAGCTGAAAATGGGCAAGGACTCGTTTTTAACTCAAATCTTTTTATGCAATCGCTTATCACAGACAATTTAACACTTCAGTGGGAAATCTTCCAAATCTTAGATACCTACCTAAACATGATCTCCTAAACATCAGGCTGCCATTCTTCCTTTCACAAACCGTCACGCACAAACGTGTATTTGTTCTGTTGGATCTCCTCTATGTGTGAAGGGTGTCTGAACATCTGACAGCCCCATTGCTCTGCACATGACATTTCTAAGGGTAAAGAGCAGACCTGTCTGCAGTGACACTGTGACTGCACCCCTGGCACCTGGAAAGACAGAACCTGCACACAGCCAGCCCAGAAATGGCAGAACTTTGAGTGCTCAAGCTCTCTACTGAACTTCATCAGTGAAATTTTCAGTCTCTTTGCTCTCTGGGAGCCACTGTCTGCTTTCTCCACCAGAGGAGTAACTTGTGAAAAATCCTGGCTACTGAGTTGCACCAAGGAGTGAAACCACATTACAGAAAAGGATGCAAATATACTTAGAAGAGCCTCAACTGAGTTGTCAGGATACTCTGCAAAATGGGAACCGAATCTTACTTAGGAGAAACAAATCTATGGGGAAAGCAGTTTGTGTGGAGTGCATTTTAGTTCAACCAAGATGAGCTGCTTGGCTTTCTAACACTTGTTCTATTTATTCCTCTACTCCAATCTTCTCAGCGTGACGTTTTTAACGAGGAGATCACAACATCCTCTATACTGGCCAGGGAGATTAAGCAACACAGACAGACATAGAGCTAGAAAGCAAGAGTCTTTGAGATTTAACTCAAAATCTATGCTGGTTTGCCATAAAGATTTGACATTTAAATGACTGAATAATGTTAATCTTCCACAAATATTAGACTGCTGTTATGAGCAGGTATTACAGGATAAACCCAAGCCACTTTCTTTTGAAAATATATTCCCTTATCGCTATATAAAAGATGTCTGCTGATTTTCCCCAGGGGATTTTCTGTTCCTGGGAGATAGGAATTAAATGGTGGACTTGCCCATGCCTAGGTGGCACTGAGACCACAAGTTAGGAAGCAAGGGGTTTGTTTTTCATTTTCATAAAGCTTGATAAATACACTATTCACTACCAGAGTATCAACTGATACACCCTGAGAGAAAAGTCCATCTATTTTTGAAATTAGCAGTACCAGATTCTTCAGTATTTCTTTACAAGGCTCATTGGAATAACAAGGATCCCAAGAACACAACAGAGATAATTAACCTCTCATTTCTACATGCACATTCGTAAGAGACTGCATTAAGATGAGAAGCAGAAAGAGAGAAAAGATCACAGTTGAAACAAAAAGAGAAAATTTATCTCTTGTCAGTAGTCTGGCCACACTACAAATCAAGTACAGACAGTAGCAATTTTTATTTTTTTAATAGAAAAACTAACTAACAATCTTAGCTAGAAGTGCTTAGCTGAACAATCAGATTTGTGGCATTTCAATGACTCTGCTTTAATTGCTTATTTTCTATCTCTTTCCATTGTAAGACAAACAAAGATGCCATTGAGGATGCATCTCCCCTGATCAGGCATTCAGAACATGAGCCTCAAATTACAGTAATATTTTGCATAAAGGCCTCCCTTATTAATCCAAAAGAGCTCTATTTCAAAACCCACTATTTTACTATGCTTCCACTCTCAATAGTTCAAAAATTCTTCTGGATTCTTTGTGCCTGAATTCCAACTCAACTGGGCGTCCCCTCTGTAAAGACCCTTTATTTGTTCCATTTCCAAGGATAAAAAAAGGCACAGTATAGTGGCATCACTGAATGTCCAGCAGTTCAACAGCATCTGGTTCCTCATAGTACCATTTCTTTGGACTGCTGCCCATGTCAAAGATCAGCACCATGTAGTACACACATACAGGATGCATGTACTACCCAGACTTCCCTGTTTGTAAAGCCTCCTGTCAATCATTCCTGTACTGCCAAGAATCAACATTAAGTAGGTGGTTGGTAGGTGTTAGCAGGGAACAGTCCTGCTAGCTTTGTTACCTCTCTCAAGTGGATACTGTTTACTCAAGAATTTTATTGTAATCTCTTTGGCAAAAAATATTCCACAAAGAACAAATACATATTCCATCTTTTAGTGGAATCCTTTTTCTTAGTCCTCATTAAACAACAAAACCCAAACAAACAAAACCCCAAACTTAGTGTTTCACATGACAAGATGAAATGTAGAACCATCCCAGCAAGGACTGTAACATAGGTCCTTGAACATCAAATCCAGCAACTGGGAAGGACTGGCATTTTTAAAATTCTACAGCAGAAAGACTGGCCAGGGCAGAGTTGAAGAGTACAGATTTTGTACATTTGAAAGACTTCTTATTTCTGGTTAACTGCTCAAAGACTGGAAGAGGCTACAAGGACACTGTACTATTACTGGGGAGAGATCCTGTTCTGAGCTAGCCCTTAAAACACCCCTTCATGCACAGGAGAGCAAATATCCTTAACTTCTGGATATACAAGCAACTGCAGCTACCACAAAAATGTTCAAGAGCCATAATTTTAAGGAGCTCTCAAGTGGCAGTTTGTTATCCAGCAATCTTACATAATTGGTGAATGTTTGGTACATGAAAGTATCTTTCAAGAGCTGTTCACCTGCCTCTTTTGCAGAAAGGACAGGTAAGTTGTCACTGGAGAGACAGTCCTGCCCTTGACTTTTTATGTTTCTGATAAAGTTCCTCTTGTTTGGTCTCTTGCTCTTCCAGGGAATTGGGAAAGAGCAGAAATAAAACTGTGTTCAAGAGCATACTTTAACTTGCGCTGCTGAGAACAGAAACTAGGTCAGGAGAGATTTCAGTGTTACTGTCAAGTGAGGCTTCCACCTATACAGAACAAAGTAAAAAATCATTATTGAAAAAGACTGTAAAAACTTTTGGGGAAAATCTGTAGCTCAGTCTTCAAATAGACGTGTCTCAGTTTCAGAGAGGTCTGTAAAAGGGGAGGAATTCATTTGTGCAAAGGACTTCAGGGACTCAGGGATTTTTATTTGGCCATGACAACTTGAGGCTGTCTGCTAGCCCTCCAAATCCCTATCAGATCAATAAAGCCTGCAGTCATTACATCTGATAGCTCCCGTCTTCCAGGAAATGAGCTTTGAGTTTAATTCTAATTGTTAATAGGCAGGTGTTCACACCACCAAAATCAACCATAATGGGAGCACTTAGATATTCTTGTTGGCAGTCTCACGAGAAGGTACAAATAAAAGGTCATACACTGGATTTCTCCTGAATTCACACACTGATTCTGTCTAAACTGCCCTTATCAACACAATGTTAATTTTTAAACAGTACCTTTCTCTGGCAATTGAATTAACTAGGAGTCTGTCGCTGCATAGGAGTCAATCCAGATTAATGCACAGAGTGAATTTAGAGTTGAGCTAACTACCCCTTATTCAACCTTTGCCTGAATGTTCTTATTCTGCATCAAAAGAGTCCAGTTCCAAAGCTTTGAAGTGCCTTGGAACTGGACACATTAATCCAGGGATAAAGGCATGCATAGTGGGGAAATCAAGCAGAAACAGTTAAACTGGAGTAAATTTGAAGCATACAAGCCATGTGGTTTTATCTAGACTAGAGCTTTTTGCAACAACATAGTCACCTCTTCTGTGACACTGAGGAAGGAATGTACAGACAGTGCTTTATCTCAGTGCAGTACATTTACACTGTGTAGCTACATCTGTTCAAAAACTCCTGGCACTGACCAGCTCCACACGGACCAAGCCAGTTGGCATAAAAATGGTGTGTATTCCCTCAGGGTGGGATTACAGCTCTATGTGCTATTCAGAAAAATAGGCCAGACAATTGAATTTCCATTTCCAGGTGGGCTCATATGCCCTCTCTCACAAGTAATGCTGAAAAAAGGACAATAATTAACAAAATCTGAAAAGATCCTCTTTAGGTAGCTTCGAAAGCAAATGCCAGTTGCGGCCTTCTGGGGACAAGTGCTACTGCTGCAACGTTTGTTAATTAGTCTATAAGGATTTGTGTTTATGACAAGAGTGAAAACTATTGCAGCAGAGGAAATACTGGCTGAACACAGATCTGCTGCTTTGTTCAGTCTCACAGCTGTGCCCAGTGGAGCTGCTGGGGCACGAATGTGGCACTGGAGTTGGGAGGGCAGAAATCACTCGGTTCTACTAAAGGTGGTTCACTCAAAACCCTCAATGCCTTGTTTGAACATCTGTACCTTTAACTGCCCCACAATCTCTCACACAGAGCACATCCATTGCTGTTTCTATTCAGAATTGTTCTGTAACCTGGGACACATCTAGAGATCACCACAAGGTCTCTAGAAAAGCAACTCAGTATCCTTGAAATTAATAACACAATCAAAGGGGATTTAATCTTATTGAGATTTTATATAAAATGGCATTTAGCCCTGGCACTCAGACTCTACACCTAATAAACAAAATAAAAATTCAAATCAGCCAGAGAAACAGCTATAACAAGCACTTTCATAAAGTCCACAATGACAAATGCCAATCTCCTATTTGCTGATATGGCACAGCAGAGGAAAAAGCCACTGTTTGCCTGGCATCAACTTAAATGGTTCCTTGGATGTACAGTCTCTGTGGATAGTACTGGCCTGAATTTCCCTAGAACTACAAATACTTCAGTTTTGTTTGTTGTTTTTTTAACTTGGGCTATGTGTGCATCAGAAGTGGGCATGTTTTATCTTTGTAAACTGTATAACCCTTACAAGCCAGGGGCTCCTTGACTAAACAAGAAGAGCATCCTGAATGCCAGTTGTTTTTCCAGGCACAAACTTGCAAAAAATGATTACAAACCCTCAATGCCAAGCTGAGGAAGTCAGTAAGGGTATGAATACTTAGGGTGATATCAGTGGTCCTCTACACTCACGGGATAAGAATCAGATGTAGTTATCAAAGGCAGGACCACGTTACAATACGTATCAATGTTTGGTTTTTCACTTAAAACTGATAGGATGAAGATTATTCAAGGAAAACAAACTCATAATCTTGTCTCTTCTAAGGAAGGGAGGAAAACAAAATGAAAATACAGTCAGGAGGGAATGATTAGCAGTTGCATGAGGAAACTAATCTTGTAAATGGACCAGAGGCTGCTGAAAGCAGAGGTAGAGAGGAAGAATAAAGGGGGATTTACACAGATTGAAGCAGAACTCTCAAAAAACCAAGGACTCCATATCAGAATTACTGTGCTTTTTAATAAACCTACTAGAATATGAGAACTGCATCAGTTTGCAGTGTGGATTAGGGATTTGACAATTTAACCATCCCAACATTTTACACAGTGTTCAACAGTATGGCAGTTTGAAAAGAGAGTGAGTTTTTTGGAAAAGCAAAACAGGGAAAGTACAAGGAAACAATTCAGTTCCAACTTACTTGAGAATAGGTAAAATGCTATTATTTTGTTCTGAATGTTGTTCTTTAATCAACCTTTACAGATTTACTCATGTGAAATATGATGTGAAACTCTCAGCATGTGACTATGATCACCATGACCTCTCAAAGACAGAGGGTCTGTGCCCAAACCAGCATCTCTCTGCTTTAGCATGCATTGGATTCAAATGAAAAACATTATTGTGAGGACTCAGTAATGAAACCTTCCCTGAAATGACAAAAAAACAATGACCTCTATTCCCCTGCACTGCTTCCAAGCAGCTCTTATAGCTTTCATTGTCAATAAAATCTACAGTTATGTTTACACTAAGTTTTAAATTTTCTAATTTTAACAAGCTTGTAGCTGTTAAAATGTCAGAGTACATTAAATTGGATTTTTATAATTCTAATAAAAATCTATTAATATATTTTGCAGCTGAAGCAATGGAATATCTTATTTCTGCTGTGAAAAAGAACAGCATGTATAAATACAAATAGCTGTAGATCACAAGTTGATTCTTTCAATATAGGTATTAAAATAATAATAAAAATTTAGTTATTGAAAAGCTAGGCTTACACACAGATGATAGAAATACTATGTTTATAAAATATTATTTTGGTGTTTCAAAGTGTAATCTTTATAAGCATTTATATTAAGGTGAATGCTGATGTGGAGAAGCTATACACAAAAAGTTCAAAAATGCCATAATCAGCATTATCTGCACCCTTTACGGGTCTACCTACATTAAAATACAGCATTTTTTAATTTGAGTGTGCACCTTCCCAAACATTCCACTGCCTCAGTCACCTCATTTACTATTTCAGAACTGGCAACACTAGGACTTGTGCAGACAACATTAAGCAGGAAAACAAGGAATTACTGTTTTATCAGTGCAAATAAATGCAAGAGATCACCACGAACTGTGAAAGATTTTCAGCTGGCACTGGCAGGGCTGTATCTAAATGAGAGAGGACCTAACAAGGGCAGGATGGCTGGAGGTCTTACAGGAGCAGAGGTCTGTGCTACAGCTGCCTGGCTAATGCCTTACCTCTAATCTGCAGAGATGGGGAGAAGGTGCTCGTGGAGGGATGGCCAGTGGTGAGAGGGAGCTTTGCTCCTCCTCTGAGAAACAGACCTTGAAAAGGTAAGCTTAGAACTGCTTTTGGGCAATCTTTGCTTTTATTTTGTAATTAGCGCTTCAGGCAACTTTAAAATACATCTATAGGTTTGTGAGGGTTATTTTGTTTTGTTTAAAATTCAAGGAACTTATCCTAGTGGCAGAATCAAAGATACTCAGAGAACCAGGTTTTTTTTTCCTTTCTATGAAACTAAAGGTCAGTGTGGGAGCAGTATAGCGCAGTTTCCTTTGAAGGAATTACATGGGAAGTGCATGAAACAATTCCTTTCTGGAGCTGTTCAAATACTGCATTTTTATGGCAACAGTGTCACTATAATGATTCCCTGTGGATTAATGAGGGTGCCATAAATGAACAGCCCAAACTAGACTGAGAAATTTACCAGCTTCTCTCTCAGGAAAGAGTATTTTAAAAAATAACATTCAGCTGCTCTCCAAGGCTGCATGGGCCTTTTAGCCAATAACTTCCTATGTCTGGTTCCATTGACAGCCGCAGGAGAAGAGAGTCTCTAATGGTACTGCTGCATGGTCCCAAACCCTGTTTGTGACTTTGCCTGGTGACTGGGCAGTAACTTGCTACACCAGCTCAACTAGTAAACCTGAAAATGATGTCACTGGGGATGGTAACCTGTGCTCTGCACAGCTGCTGTGACAGAAGCCTCATCAAGAAGAATGTAACAGCAGATATTTTTTGGATGTCCTTTTTGCTCAGAAGCAACATACCACTTCCTGGATTGAGCTTTTTTAATTGTCACTTAAAGGCTAATAAGGTTCAAGCAAAATAACAAACAAAAGGACTTTTCACCTCGTTATTTCAGCTTCTGGGAAAGGAAGTAATTTTCCTAGAGAAAGAGTGAAATCTTAAGCTGGACTGTGACTGGTAGGTAAGTATCCTACTGCACTAAAGAGTCTACCCTAAAGACTTAAACTGGAAGTCAAATATCTAAAGTACCCTCAGAAGACCCCTCTGTGTTAAAGGCTGGTAGGTATTTCTTGGTGTCCAATTTCCAGATGGGTTGGTCTATTCCATGACTTGGCAGTTCATTAATGGGGACAATGGTTGTTCTTCTAGAACCCTCTCTCTCAGCAAAACTCTTCCCTCAAGAGCAGTTGAGGATGTTGCAGAACTCCCTTAAAGCACAGTTAGCAACAGTCCATGCCAACACATGAATGAAAATGGGATCCCCCTTAGAAAGGGTTTCTTAAAAGCATACATAGAATTTTTATTTAAAGCAATGTAAATAGCCATTTTTTCCACTGCCTCCCAAAATAGAATTTCTTTTGACTTTCAAAACTGAAGTGACTTGACATTAACTCTCTGCTTGCTTAGCAGGCTGTCCCTGATCAGCAGTTTCTGACACTTAAAACATCAGATGATTTCTTGGTTCCAGGCACATGTAAACTTCCTTTTGAAAAGGATTAATTTTAGTCATCTGAAGAGAGGAAGAAAGAGGCATGCAGACAGTCTTCTTAGGTGGGATGTACAGTCATTGGTGAACGAAGTGTATGACCCTCCCCATTTTCTTGATAAATAGGAAAAGACGGATATAATCAGCTGATCCAAGGACCAAATGAGCTTCTGACTCCCTACAGAGTAGATGAGGGTTATGTACAGTGTAGCATACAGACTGACCCATATAAATACTCCTCTATAAATTTATTAACTATAATGCCCTGCACTCTCAATCTCTCTAATGGAAGACCATTGCTCCTGGTTAGTTATGCACTCCTTTCACTACAGGAGTGGATAAATTTAATAATACTGCTTTTGTGCACTGCTATTCAAAAGGCTGACCGAAAATAAAAAAATATTTTCCTTTCTCTTTTTATCTAAGCCTACCATTCTTCCAGAAGAATGTTGCCTGATATTCTAGTCATGAACATAATCAATTCCAAGGCTCACTCAAGGCTGAACTAATCTGATACTGTTTCCCTTAAGTCTCTTCTATACATAACATTTCTGTCAGAGTGAGAACTCTGTTCAGCAGAAATGTGACAATGGAATCTCAAGTTGATAATCACAACTGAAAATCCTGGCTGTCAACTAGGATTTAGCAATACACAGTTGAGATCTGGTTCCTGTGAGAACCTTCATTGCTGTCAGGTGTCTCCTGGACAGAGCCTCCCAACAGGCCTGCTGTGTCTACTTGGACATGAGACCAAATGGCTTTGGAAACCTCACAGTAATGCTCAGAGAGTGTATGGGGACATTTCCTCAAGCGGCTCTGGGAGTGATGCTACACAGATGACAAACCTCTTGTTTCTGTGGTGCTCCGGATGCAGTCTCAGGATAAAAAGGCAACACCTGAGAACAGTTTTTAGTATTCAGTGCTTGCTACTGTCATTTATTGCACATCAGGGGTAAACATGATGGGCTCCTTAGGATAGGAGAGCAACAGATGTGCAAAAGGCACCCTTCATGCACTTATAAACTAAATCTTAAAAAGTCTGTTACAGTAATATGCAGAAATATAAAAGTGTTGCCAGGTAGACCTTAATAGATGATTATGTTTTCTGCTTGTGGCCTGTCCCTGGGAACCCAGCACACCTCCCACTTCTGTACAAACTTTGACTACTAAATGTAAACAAAGCATTGGTTTATCTTTAAAAGAGGCTCTGAGCTCAAATTTGAAATTGCCTTCATTTCCCCACCTAGAGACAGAAAAATAGAAGAGGCTTATCTTACATAAATTGTGAAAGTCAAAGGTAGAAGCCAGAGTACAGCAGTCTACTATCTTCAAAATTCATGTAAAATTTTGACTCAGCATTCTTTCTGGATCAACTTAAATTCAGAGATAAACTTGTAAGAACAAGTCAAATCAGCTTCCATACTAAGGCTGCTTTAGCTAACAGAAACTTTTTTTTCAGAGACACAGGAGACACATCAGATGTTTGTATAAAAAACCCAACTGTGAACAATATCCGTTTAATCTGAGGATTTTTGGATACCTCCCCTACTTGCCTACATTTGTGTAAGCTTGGCTTTTTTCCTGTGTGTTATCTGTGAAGATGCAGGGGGTGGGGATGTGTGGAAGAAGCTCTATCAGTTCTCACTTGATGGATTAAATTACTATCTTCTGCTCTGTGGAAATTCAAATACTGTAACAACAGCTGCAGCATAAGGCACCAATGACGTTCAAAGATGCAAAGAGTAACTGATACCTTAATATGATATAAAGGAAATAATTTTGCTAATGACAACCACATTATTTTAAGTACTTCTTTAGGTTGGCACTAAGCAAGCAATTAAAAATACTGAACCCATAATTCCAGTGAGATGTTGGATGTATAGGCTTTGGAGAGGTGAAAGAATAAATCTTAGAAATAAAATTCTAACTACAAAGTGCTGAAGCAATACTGTTGATTAAAAAGAAAATCCTAAACTCCAATGTCAACTTACACTTATAATTTGATGTTAGTTGTGTTCTCTGTAGCACCTGGCAACTCCTTTGTGTCCTGTGATGGTGGAGCTCAGGATGCCTCTTCCACTGTCAGGGCACAAAGCCCCACTTGCAACACTACGTGTGGATTGTGTTGTATCTGACATGTAGCAACTGACTGTAGTTCAGTCAGATATCAAGTTAATGCAAATCAGAGGTTGTGTCGTTAAATATTTATACTTTTTCAAATGAAAGCTAACAAGGGGAGGACATGAAGTTTTTGGTGTTCGCTGAGGAACCAGCCATGGAAAACCAAACCTTGTGAAATTGCTCCTGTTTTGTCTGCAGGTGTGCCTCATGACTCAGCCCTAAGAAACATTAAGAGTCTGTATTTAGCATGCCAGAACTATGGATCATTGCATACTGCAGAACTTCTGTCAATGCTGGAAACAATTCTGATATGGTAAAGGTACCTTGGCCACAGAGATACTTAACTACAACCTGGCTAAAGCTTCTGTGTGAAACTCTGGCCTCTGAAACATCTCTCAATGCTGCCAGGATGGGACAGTCAGACTAACTGGCAATGTGGACAACTCTTATTTGTAAAGTATTCTAAGTTTTGTAGAAAGCAAGATGGCTTTAAAAAACAGAAATATGGATGGGGAAGCACAAACCGATGCTTTCTAGACTGTTTTCAAACTGCATTAGGCACAAGCTACATGCAAGTTCTGCTTTGGCTGTATACAGAATACACACCCCAGCTTCCAGGCAGTCCTGTTCCTTCTTTTAGCTGGCCAGTGTCTCCTTGTAACCCATGAATTTGGTGGTTTGTCTTTCTATTCCACTGCAAGAAGTCTGAACAGAATGAGATCTGAGGAAGTGCAGAGAGGAAACCTCAAAACAAAGGGGAATCTTTAAGCCAACTAAAGCTGCTACCTTATTAGTTTTGTAAACGCTGCAACAGATAAGAATTTCAAGTGAATAAGCAGCAAGAGCTCAACCAGTCTAACAATGAAATTGGAAACTCAATTTGATGTGGCTTCCACTTAACATTTCTCAACTTCAGAATGCTGCATCAAACTGACTATTCTAGAAATTGATGGACAAGATTGTCATTGATTACAGTTCCTGTGTGTACAGCAGACCAGGTAGAAGTTGGAGCTCTCTGTCTGCAGAGTAATGTAAAGTTCAAAGACATTCTTAATGGTTCCTGATACAACTGTGTTTCCACCACAGCTCTACCCATCTTTCTAAGAGGGTAATGCTCTGCTAGAAAGATTTCCCAGACAGAAAAAAATGGTGAGAATAAGACTGGAAGAAGCTCTGGGAGCTACAACTGTGTTGCACAGGGAACTCTGAGGACAGCAGAAAGTAGGCCATCCTTTGACATGTGGAGTTTTGTCTACAAATGCTGGAGTGCCTGAACTACAAGTGTATGTTTATACTGACCACAAGCACTAGTTTCATAACCCTGTAATTGTTCTGACTTTCAGTTAATATTGTCTCTTCATGTTTATATTCACCATATCAATTTGTTTCAGGAGACTTTTGAAGGACAGTAAGATCCTGCAGAGCCTTAAATGGAAGTTCATGGAAAAGCTTATCTTAAACTAATAAATATTTACAGGGCAAGTAACAGTACAGAAATCCAATTCTGATGAGACTCCTCTGTACAGAAACAAATAAAATAGGTGATATCTTGTTTGACTTGTAAGATTTAAAATAGGCAGTGGATGTGCTTACTCATATGTTGAGAGGCAAGACATGGCACTACAACCATACTGTGAGAAAACAACTGAGTCCTTTGGGTTTTCTCCTCTTTGCTGTTCTGGTTGAAACACCACAGAAAAAAAAGTGCATAAAGAAGCTGAACTGTGGTCCCTCAAGAGTTGGGTGTGAATCTGTTGTTGCAAACCATGACTGGGTATTTCTAATCTACAGCATGGATGCTTTCCAGATGCTGGCAAACCAAATTAAACAGGACAACTCCACAGTGTCCTCATTCTAGTGAACTCAAGTGCATAGAAAAAAAAAATTCTGTGCGAGTTTATCTCAGAACAAAGGTACACAGGCAACCCACAAACTGTCAAGGGAGTTGTTGGGGGAAAACCATCAAAAACCAACAACCCTGAGTTGGGTTCCCTGTTAGGGAAGTACATCACTGGTGTTACTTTCCTATGACAAAAGATGCTAAATACCTACATTTAATAGTATACACTAAAGACAAAATGACAGCCTGAGATCTGAAGAATGTGTTGAAAGGGTAAGTGAGGGTCAAGTAAAATGCTGCTCTGTAGCTTGACAAAGTAACTGTCCCATCTTCTGGAGAAAAAAGGCATAATCTCATTTCATGCATTTGAGATCACAGGACCAGATGCGCATAAATACTTGCAGAAATAAGACTTGGCTAATACTTCGCAGGAATGGATCTTCAGTTACTGAGTGAACTGATGTTGCTTATAGCCAAACAACAACTGCATTTTCATAGCACTAAACTACCTGCAGATATTTTGTGGAGTGTAACAAAAGCTGTCCAGGTGAGTGCCTTCAGAATAGGGAGCTGATGAACATACTTACAAGCTCTGTTAACAAATACTGTCTCTGAAGAAGAAAAGACAAGTTGTGTTTGCTGTATGCTTTCAATATTTTTCTGCACCATACTTACTGAGCTGTCATTGTTCAATCTTACCTGGCGCCATCAAAATTCTTAGGACAAGTGTAATTAAGTACAATAGCCTCATTTGCAGGCAAGCATCAAATATTTTTCTTTGGTTTTAATATTTTTAAAATAGCAAAATCATGAGAAGAGGAGGCAGTTGTTTCTGGCTTGAATTTTGGGACATTAGCCACAACATGTTTCTGCACTAGTGTCATAGAGGAAGGAAAGCCTATCTTTGCATTGAAATTAGAGGGTGAATCTGGGCTATGATTTAATTTCCACAGCAGCATGTCCCAATCAGTTGGAAAGCTTGTAATTAACCTCTTCTCAGGAACCACAAGTAAACAGAATTGTTTGAGGAAACTCTGATTACTCAATGTGAACTGGACTTCCAGCTAGAGTGCCTGTTTCTGTGTTAAAGTTAGCAAGTAGTTTGGAAACCTGCTTCCTCAAGGATGCTTTTTGCCCTAGCAACTGTTCTTGCCACACAAGGAATCCAATGCACACAGCCCCTGAGGGCAATGCTGTGCTTGTTTCTTGTGCTAGAAGTAAGTTCAGTTTGAAGTGCCAAGTTTGCAGGCTGTGCTTAAGTTGGTGGAGTTGAACTGCCTCCCTCCTCCTGGGAGCAGAGGAAAAAGTTTTCCAGTACTCAAAGTATAAATTTAAGAGTTTTTCAGAATACATTTCTCTCTTCCTTTCTATTAACTAAATGAGTACACACAGCAGTAGGGTGGGTAGAAGATAAAGCACCTCTCAAATGCCATGGTCTCTGGGACACACGCCTGCTCTCAGACAGGGAAAGGGAAGTCTGAGCTGATGTCTGCCTTACAGGGAGCATGGCCACAGCTGGGCATGAGCAGTTTCCTGTGGGGATGGTGTGGCGTCTCCAGGATTCCTCATAAATGAGGAATGTCTGTTCAGCCACTCTTCTGGATTACTAATGGCATACATAGATATCTGTTTTTCAACTGTTTCAACTTGCTAAAAGTTCCAACTATGAAACGTTTCTCCAAACTTTCCCATTTTTCAGGCTACATTCTACATGGCTCTATGGCAACTATCAAAGTACTCTAGTATGTTTTTGGAGAAACAACAGTCAAGGTTTTGCCTAAAACTGTCCGGTCAAAGTAATTTTTTTTTTCAAGGACAAGCAAAGGAAGACTAAACTTGAGACACTTCAACACAGACTGAGGAGTATTTCTAACAAAGCTTCCCATCCATGCTACAGCTGCTTGAGATCACAGAAGTTTGTTGTCTAAAATCCTTCCTCTCAAAGAGCATTTTCTGCTTAACCCAACAAACAACAAAAAGCGTTATTTAATCCAAAGTTGGACAAAAGCCTTGATGTAAATTCTGCCATCCAGCAAAGACTATGTACAAACACATGCAAAAAACACTTGAAAGTTTGCTCCCTAGGCTTAACTTTCCAGGCATTCCTCACTTCCACCAACAGCTTAGTCTGGTCTTGTCAGAAGCTTATTCTTCTTCTAATTGCCAACACAAAAGGTTTTTATTTCATGTTTTGACAGTTAAAATACTACATCTTCATAAATACAAAGAACTGTCAATAGTGCCAGCCTAGAAGCAAAGGAACCAGATGCAGCACTGACATCTGGGAGAGACTGCAGTGATTCTATAAAAAGTTAAGACAAGCATCTGCTTATAGTTTGATAACAGATATCTGCCTAAATCCAACCCAGAATATCAGATCCTGCTACAGCTGGCATAGAGATTATGAACATCTCGCTGAACAAAAAAAAAATACCACCCTGTTTAGAAATAATAGGTTTAGAGCAAGAGGATATTCCCTTCATTTCTGTCCTTTTCACTGTAAAAAAGAAAATATAAACCAACCAGCTCACAACAATTTTCTTGTGTCTAAAAGTCAAGCAGGCAAAGTTGCATTTGCTTTCTAAGCTTAGAAGAATTTACCACAGTAAAATATACATGTAAAATAAAGCTACTATGTTTCTCCCGTTCAGACTTTGAATATGGGCCTTTAGGTTCAGCCTTTCTCTACTTCACTGAAATCCCGAGGTGGAAAGGCACACACAGGCTCCTGCTCTTCCAACTTCAGATCTATCTCACTTCATCAGCATTAAATTCACATCCAGATAATACAGACATGAAACCAGAACGCTTTTTGAAAGCCACAACATTAAAAGTTTTAAAACGAGCTGCACAGAAAGGCATCAACACCTAGAATACGTCAGCGTTGGCAATTAAAGACACTGCACGACTAACACATGTGCCAGTACCTCACGCTATGACAAGGAGCAAGGTGTTTAGCTGCTCCTGGACCTGACGACCAGGTATTTCCTTTCCAGGCAGAGTTGCTTAAGAGGGAAGGGATCAGATCCTCCTGGCGAAGAGCTGCTTCACCTGCCCTCGGTAAAGCTGTCCTGTCTGCGGGCGGGGGGCTCCCCTTCCTCGGGGCCACCGCCCCCGGCCCAGCCCAGCCCCTGCCAGCGCCGGGGGGCGGTGTCCGCGGTGGGGGCTCTGCCATGGGCACCGCCGCCTCCCAGGACAGGGACGGGCCCCCGGCCGGGTCCCACGGGGGCTCCGTCCGCGCTGCCCAGCGGGCCCCGGGCCGGTCTCAGCCCTGTGGGACCCCCCCC